>OY804610.1:18135500-18639573 GCA_963680895.1 Fragum sueziense
GATCCACCCATGAAAGCTGATCACGATTCGATGAAAGACAGTTGAAACATTATCTACTTTTCAATTACGTAGTTGGAAATTTACATGTCATTTTCCCCGTTTAATCTTTTGGGATGGGACAGGGTGCGATTTTTCTGAAGAACATTTTCCTACTTAATATTGATACGGAATTTATTCAAAAGTCGATGATAAACTATGAAAAAGGGACATGACCATGACTATACTCGTATTATCTTTATTTACTAACACATGAGTTTTGATATTCATAAAGCGCGACAATCCTCACTGGTGGTGAACTAAAACAATTTCTCTACAACAAGGTATAGAATATTTTGCGTTTAAATGTGAGTTAATAGATTTTTTTTTAATGACAATGACCTTGTTTCTAAAAAACAGACCGGGTTTATCGTTTTGTATTGACAAACTGTCGGTGTTGTTATAAAATCTCGTAACTACGGCCTTCGATAAAGCCGTAGTTACGATATTTTACAACAACACCGACGGAATCCATTGATCGCGAAAAAAACGTCCCTCGCTTTGGCCGAGTTCATCACCAGTGATTCTTTGATATACAAAAAAAATCAAAGAAACCGGTGGGCTTTTAGAACTTATCAATCTTTTGCGTGTTTCAAAAACATTCATCGAATAATAAGACTATAATTTTGTTGTTTGAGAAAGGGTTAAACAAATGAAATGTCCCTAAAATACAAATATAACAGATCAAGACGTAGTTTGTGGTTACAACGATCCAAAAATATATGGATGAATGACGGAAAAATATTCGTATTTTTGATTGATCATCGACAATACATCACATATGTAACGCTTCATGTTGGTTCTAACCCTTGTCAAAAACAAGTCTTGGTTCGCACGTCAATGATAGAAAATGTTTGGGAACACATTAATCCTTTCCCAAACAAGACCTGGTTTTGACGTCCCTTGTATAATAGGCTTGGGAAAACATTGAAACAAAAGAAGAAACTGCTGATAACCAGCAGTTTCTCCTTTTGTCTCAATATTTTCTGTGCCATATTTTACACAAATTTTATCTTTGTAAACTTCCATTTTGTCATTTGTGGTAGTTTTTGAAGTTGATCACCCTGAAATGTTGTCGTTTGGGAAAGGGTTTATAAATTTTTGGGAACACATTAACACAAAAAAGAAAATGCTGACACAACATCATAGGCATTTTCTCCTCCTACCACATTATTTTTTTCACTATGGTGTAAACAAATCCTATCACATACGTTTATTGTCTGAAGTCATTTGTCTCTCACCAATGGGTGTGAATCATCTATGTGAGAGAGCAGCTGGAGGCTCGGTTTGGATATTGTGGTTGTACTGGTGCGAGAAATACCAGGAACCCACGGTTAGGTGCTCCAGCCGCCGCGATATGACCCTGGTAGTTGAAAACGGCGTAAAACCCCAATAAACTAAAACTTTATCATCTGAAGAAGTTTTTAATTCAGTCAAGTCGGAGAAACAGATAAGATGGGACAAAAGGCATTCTAATTTTATTAATCCAAAACCCTCGTTGGCGATACTTATTTGAATCGTCTCGGTGCATTTTAGGTTTTGATTTACATCCAATGAAATATTGCACTTTGAAAAGCAACTGCCCTTATCCATAGCCATATTCCTGTCGTTTACAGAAGAAAGCACCCCCCCCCCCCCCCCCCCCCCCCTAAAAATCAACAAGATTTGGAGTGGCTAAACAAAATGATGTTTTACTTTTTAAGATTTACATAATTATGCATGATTATTTATAAAATAAAGATAAGTAATGCACCAAACAAAACAGCGTTCTTTACAACAACCTGTCATACCCCTTAAAACCAACCCCAACAAACAACAAAGTACACCAAACACAAATTAAACAATAAACAAAAACAGCATCAGCAACAGTATAACGATTTAAAATATTGTACTAATGAGGGGCTAGACCGATAACCCGAGATAGGTAAATCAGATTTATAAAGGTGACTATTTATTGAAACAACTTTAAGAACGCTTGATACCTGTCCTACTTAAATAAGCAAAATATTACGTATGTATGCAATTGATAAGCAAAGCAATGCGCACTATCCATTAAATAAATCATATAGACACGAACACCTGTGCAGACACAATTTACTGAACATATAAATTCTTTATTTAATGCTTTACTTAATGTTTTAATCTTTTTGACTCATACATGCAGTGCATAAATTGTTTAATTATATAATATGCTTTTTCATGAACTGTTTGAAAAAAGGTTTTAGACTGGAAGTTTGTATTACATTTCCATATGGAACATCTCGTATGTTTCCGGCCGCTCAACACTTTGATTAGGTACTTTGATTATCCATTTGAATACCTTGAATACTTTTATTCCTAGAGTACTTTGATTAGGTACTTTGCCTATCCATTTGAATACTTCGATTCGTAGAGTACTTTGATTAGGTACTTTGATTATCCATTTGAATACCTTGAATACTTTGATTCCTTGCATCTATTTATAGCTTTGAATATATATTTCCTAGTTCAGTAAACTTGACTGACACATTTACAAGGAAGGCCATTGGACTGATCTTTGAACCAAAATAAAGCAAATTACTACGTCGCTCTTTTCTTCTCTTAGAGACATGATTAGTTGAATATTTCATTTTCAGTCACACAATTTAATATCTACATGTATAACTTTAGACTTACATATTGAATATTCGAATGACTGTTACCTCATTAATCTTTGCTTTTGATAGAACTATTTATAGTGAGGAGGAATGGAAGATGTTGTGTGATATGCAGAAAAGGGTAAAGTGCAGAGAGAGGCGGCTGCAAAGGGAAGCAAATATTTCAATTTACTTCCCAAAAACCTCGTAACTGCAGCTTAAAATAACTGCAAAACAAAGTTTTGTTTGAAGGGGGCACTATATCACAATCCTGTTCACAGTAATATCGAATTCGTCAACATTTTGGATAGATAGACCTTTATCAGACTGCACGAGATAATTATTTGAAAACGCGCCAGTCTGAAATGTTATACAGGCCTTTGTCACATTCAATGTTAGGCCTTGTCAAATTTGATGTCAAAAGTTATCGTAAAAATGCCGGTAAGCTAGGGTCAACTAGACACGCGCGTCATTAACCCTTTCCCAATCAATCCATTATTTCATCTCGTTTTGGACTGCCACCACATTTCATTGTGAATGTAATGAATGAAATGAGATTTAGGAAGAAATTCGAATTAAATGATGTCGAGATAACCATAGCAAACTGTACTTTCAATCAAACAAAAACACGTGTCAGATGGATATCAATTTTGACAGATTGCAATATTATTATGTCGCCCCCATAATTACGACTACCATAAGACAAACATCTAGACTGTTCCATTTTCGTATGAATTAAAGATATATTTTTTGACAAAATAGTACCAAAACTATTGAGGCAAGAGGAGAAAATGCTGGTTACCAGCATTTTCTTCTTTTGACTCAATTGTTCCCCTGGACATTTTCTTTACAGAAAGTCAAAATCCCTGCTTGTGTATAAAAGGGTTAATTACGATTATTATAAAATTTAATGACCACACTCTCGTGTTTGATAGGTCAACAAACTTGTGCTATCATAGGCCTTTGTTTCGACCCAATTATTCGCACGTGGTCACATGAATCACGTGACTATAGACGAACAATATCAACGTTGAATCGTTGGTAATGTGGGTTAAGATCAACAAAGTACGGTAAGGGATCACATCGTCGCTTTTCTACGAAAGCCTCGTATCTGCAGCTTGTTTTAGGCTGCAGATACGTGGTTTTCGAAGAAAAGCAGCGAATGTGAATATCCTCTGTACGTGTCGACCAGAAATGTCACTCTCTTTCATAGAGGCTCTTTCATTTCGCCTCTTAATCCGAGTCTTCTCTGATGTAAATACGCTCTTTGATATTTTGATTTTTCGCTATTTACATGTAAATAGCGAAAAATCAAAATATCAAAGAGCGTATTTACATCAGAGAAGACTCGGATTATTCGCCTCTGAACAAGGCTGCGGAAGATTATGAAAAATAACGCCAGAATACAAGAAGTTGAAAAAATAGTCCCATTTTGATTAGACCAATACTTAAATTTGAGAGCACTTCTGATGCAAACAGGATTATATTTTCTTTCTCTAATGTATAATACAAGAAACGAAACAGTTAAACAGCAATAAAAGAGGTTATCCTTTGGCAGACCACGATTTGTGGTCTCAAGCCGAGTTAGCTCGTTGTTGACGTACAAACGGAAAAACGCTATACCGCTGCTTTTCAAACTACCACCAGAATGCATAGGATTAATAAATTTTTGCGATATTTATATCTTCGGATTCGGCAATGATTTTTCTTGTGAATGCTACCGACGAAAACTATTTTTAAAGATTCAAAATAGTTTTAATCTAATGCGAAACGTTTACGAACGTCATTAAATGATAAGGTAAGATGTAACAAAATTAACACAATCGTGAGTGAAAATGTGTCCAAAAACGACAAAAAACAACGCTTTTCTCGCCAAATCGTTTAAGGAATGGCGTGAAGTCATCTCTTCTATAAGTCAAAACACGTTTTACAGAAAAACGACGCAATTGACTTAAATAATGTGTGATTAAGGTAAGATTCTGATTTTTTATTTGGATGTATTTAATTAGTACGGCAAAACAGAAAAATACGTCTTTTATTGTAGAAACTTTAATTGTTGAGTTTGAAGTACATTGTTTGTAGTTTTGAAAGATATAATATATTGTGGAGTTTCACGTTTTAAAATCTGTGAAAAATTTAACTTTTTAATTCTAGCGACAATGTCACACGCACCGAAAAACACACTAAATAGTTGAATGTGTACAAATGAAGAGATGTTAAAAATCGTATTAGCACATTTAATTATATATAAAGACATGAAAATAAAAGTACAAACATATGTCAATAAGTGAATATGCAATTTTGCGAAATTTGATTGTTTGTCGAGAAGAAAAACGTTCTTTTGTAAATCTAGCGAAAATATCACACTGTCCGAAAACGTAACGTCAACGTCACTTACGAGGGCTGAACAAAAGTTCGTAGAATTTCATCATTACTTTATTACCTTTCAATCGATTGCATTTATTTTTTCCCGTATGCAATTTTATCATATTATTAACTCTCTGATAAAATATCATAAGTCTCAATTCATGAAAACGATATTTTTCCCTCATTTCAAGGGTTAAGGAAAGCAACCCCGTAGCACGCCGTGAAATTATACGTGTAAATCTTCAAAAAACGATTATTTTTCAAAACGTGCTCAAGCAAAACTTCTGATATTTTATTTACCTAAAGAAGGTCATCATATAAGATACTTAGAAAAATTTCAAGGCTCAATATTGTAAAACAAGGATAATAGCTAGGGATATGGTACGACGTAACGGCATGGAAAAAGAGTGAAAACGTCAGTTAGGGAAGTGAAGAAAATTGTTTGTTGGAGTTTGTTTTTGATATTTTCAGTTCATATACCAACCCAAATGCAATAATAAAAGGTTAAAAACACAATAAAATGTAAAAATGTCATGTCTTGTTTATGATACAAAATAAAAAGAGAATCTAAATAACAATCCAATGTGTGAACGCACAAAAAGCGTGAATAATCTGCGACGTTCGTCAACGACGTCGTATAAAAAATTTGTTACTACATGAATGTGAGAGAAAGCTTATTAAGATAATTTGAATTTTTATATGAAATATCAAGTTCTAGATTAATACGATCAGATTCACATGTGCTTTTAATGTATATGTCGGAGTCCAGATTGGAATCTAGGCCGATCCGGAACCGGCCTAGGCCGATCCAGAATCGGTCTAGGCCAAACTGGAATTCTAGTTTGGACTAGTCCAGATTAGAATTCTATTTTGGTCTAGGCAGATTCTGGATCGGTATAGGCCAGAATGGAATTCCAATCTGGCTAGGCCGATCTAGAATCTGCCTAGACCAGTTTGGAATCCATTCGAAAATTGAAATTGAAAATAAAGAATCTTGGAAATATCAAATTTACACAAGTTTGATTCAATAAACTAAATATTAAGTTAGTTTCCATACCTTAAAGTCAAGGAACAATTACAAATAGCGAGAATTAAAGTACAAAACTGTAAGCTGCGAACAAATGAGTTTAGAGCAATTTCTTGTTTTTCTACAGTGATGTAATTTATGTTGGATTTGTTTCTCATTTTAATTTAACCTACTCTTAAGACAGAACTTATATGAAAACCCAAATGTAAAACGTTTTTAGTAATTAACCCTTTTCTCAACAAGCCCTAGTTCTGGCATCCCTAATAAAAGGCTTTTTAAGACAATGCGAGAAAAAATGATGATGACCTGAATTTTCTTCCCTTCATTAAATGTTTTCAGTTTTCAGTTTTATTGATAGGCTTAATTTTGCAATCACTAGCAACTTTACATTTGCGCAATCACAACGCTGCGTCATTTGGGAAAGGGTTAAACAAGACACAAAATATTATGTACATGTAACTTGGTAAATTGAATAAATCGTTTACCTGCACATCTCAGCGTCCAACGGTACAGTAAGGCTTGCATCGCCTGATCGTAATTAATTCCCTGTTTAAAATCCATTTTACACTTTTTTCCATGCTATATCCAATAAAACTCAATCACATCTATTTCAGAATTTAAAAAAGAGTTTTATAACAGCTTTGGAAATTTAAAACATTTTGGCGATAAAGCATTAATTTAAAACTTAACATGGATTAAGATATGGTCTTACACTGGCCAGATGAAACAAAATTTAAAGTACATAATATGGTCAATCACAGGTTGTCTGATAACATTTTACTTTAATAAAATAATTTAAGTTGTCTTGGAATGCAAAATATCTGATTCTGGTTGAGAAGGCAAGCCCAGAAATGACCAAAGACACATATACTTGTGTGATTAATCACTTCTTATCAGAACTGAATATAAAAACATTGCAGATTAAAGGTGACAAAAAGATAATTGGTTTGCATGCTTATTTTCCTTCTCAACAGATTAAGAAATGAAAATATATGGCTTTATGGCTTAATCTCAGCATTCAATTAGGTATTTTGTGTTGTTGTTACCATTCTCCAGTCATTAAGATAAAAAAAGTGGCCTATAGCTCTATTGCAGAAATAAATGATAACAATAATTTAAAAAACCTTAGAGTTCAGAAAAAAATAAATAAAAAAAAAGGAATTATTCTTAGATTTTCGGGCCAGCTATAGTTATTTTTTGTTTGATATTTTAGTAATTTCATATCTAGTGTAGGAATGATTATTATTATTGTTTGTTGAATATTTTAGGATTTTTTGATACTCATAGTAGAAAAGGCTTATTGCAACTATTTTCCAAACAAAATTAGTGTATAAAATTCAAATTTGTTAAAAAAGAGGAGGATATCAACCTCAAATTACTGTTAATAACAGATTCCAATCTGGTCTAGGCAGATTCTGGACTGGCCTAGCCAGATTGGAATTCTCATCTGGACTAGAAACTTTCTAGGCCGATTCCAGATCGGACTAGTCCAGATCAGAATTCCACTTTGGACTAGGCCAGAGTAGAATTCCAATCTGGACTAGGCCGATTCCGGATCGGCCTGGATTCCAATGTGGCCTCCGACATATATATTTACTCGATACCTAGGTTATGGCGGATGCGGAACACAAAGACGCAAATATTGGAAATCATCTTAATTTCGGATTCTTGCGAATGCGACATTTTTTCTTCGTTATTCATTTATATTTTTATGATTGATATTAAGAGTATACATTAATTTTATTTTGTTCGTATAATGACTGTTTTAAATTAATGCCATTTTAAAATGAAAATGGTACGGTTTTAGAAAGTTCTTAATACAATATTTCGTCTTTCGGAGATTTTTGTAATCGAAAGAGAAAATAAGTTAAATGCCTCTTTTTCTCTGACTAGATCTGGTACAAAGACATCAATATCTATAGATTGAAGCTTAAAATATATACAAGTAACATGTGACACACCGAAACAGAATTAAAACCGGAGTGAAATTACGAGAAAAGTTGCTTTCCGCTCTTTCTTTGTATATGTACTGTGGCGTCGTTGCAAAATAACGTCGGTTACGCAATTGTACGCCAACATTGAGCGCGACGTCTTATGTGAAAGCAACGAACGACCACTCTGTCGGGAGGATGCAGAAACATACACATATCAATGGTCGTTTGGTTTTTTTATACATTTTTCCTACTTCTATTGAAAATTAGGATCTGCAAGCGCCATTCACAATTTCTTGAATTATTTTACACGACCCAGACCATGGACAACATTGTATGCCCTGTATGCACTGATGTGTAAAATTCATTCCAACTGCGCCAACCATTTGGAACACCTCGGATAATTCCATCGTAGATAGAATCATCAACTCGGAAGTATGTGTATGAAGAAATGCTTGAAAAATGCGATTTTTTAACCGGAAGTAGTTGCGCTTCATAAAGTAATTTTCGAGGTCATCCAAATGAACAACCATGACAACTTGCGGGACTTGTGGGTTTCCTGTTATTGTTTTTGTTCTATTCTATTCTATTCATAATCTGAAAGTAGATCCACGACTTACATCCAAGGTAGGATTCGACAGAATTGTCCGTGGTGTTCGAAATGCTGTGCCAACAAGGCTACTACGGGAGATAACTGGTGTTGATTGAATTTGCCCCCTTATTCTTCGATTAATTGTACCGCTTGGTGGCGATCAGTTTGGCGTGTCCATCTATTGTATAACCATTATCTCTACGCTAAAGCAGCGCACCTACAAATATTTGAAAGGCGTTTATCATAATAGGGAACGATTTAAACTAGTTAACAGTGACGTAATTTCGGACAAACAATAGTTTATCGTGGGTCTTGTTATGAAATCTCGTAACTACAGCTTGATTCAAGCCGTAGTTACGAGATTTTATGACATCACCAACGGTTTATCAAAACATAACGGTAAACTCAGTCTATTTCTAGCACGAAATTTATTGCTATTCTATTCGGGCTAGATCTTACTGCGATGTAGCTACGCGGTCTATCTTCATCGCAAGCTGGTCAAATCTGACAGGTTATATTGACTATGTTTAGCAAGAAACCAACAGAAAAGCGGGAAATACATAGGCCTACATGCTGTATTATTATGCAGTTCGTGTGGCAATGACTAACAAAATAAGACCGACATTGATATGTAATTTCATTTGCCCCATGCGAAAAGGTCTTTGATATTATAGACATTAAAATGAGTTGGATCGACGATAATTTTCATTGTGGAATTTCATTTTTTATGCTCCCCGAAAAAATTTCGGGGGAGCATATAGTCGCCACGCTGTCCGTCCGTCCGTCCACAGCCAGATCTCAGCAACCCTTGGACCAAATTCAATGAAACTTGGCATGTGAACTCCCGGGGATAATCCCTAGGGACCTTTTTCTCCGTTTCTTAATTTGAGGCTGCGTCATGGAAAAAGGGGGCTTAATGTAAAAACTAGTTTTTCTGTAATTTCTCTTTAATGAATTTAATGAAATTTTGTACTGATGTGATAAATGAGATGTTCTAGACCATATTTTATAAATAATGTGTGTACAAAAGATCCGTCATGGAAAAAGGGGGCTTAATGTATGATAGTTTTTATTTTGTGACAAGCACTTATTTCGGGGAGCATAATCCGTCTATGACGGCTCTTGTTAAGAATGATATCTTACAATAGGAAAAAATGGCATATTTGAGCAACTTTGGAGGGGGGATAGCCCTAGTCACTGTTTCTACGGGCCTGTCGTTTATTTCAAAATTAGGGCATATTATTTATAAAATGATGGCATACGTGTATCCATTCAAGACAACAAATATTATACTAGTTAACTGTTCTCTAAAGCAATGTTTTACTGGTCCGTAGGAAGCAATTTTATTGTATATGGGTTTAAGCCCCTGTCCGGGCCAGTGTCTGAATATTTGAGGGGATAAAATATATTTTCCATTTTGCAGTGTAAAATAAGGACAATTCGGTATTTCTGGTCTACATTTGGGGTGGAGTGGGGCTTAGCCCTTCTAGACCCCTGTTTCTACGACCCTGTTTTAAGGTGGTCCAAATTCAGAAGTAAATGGTGACCAATTTTTGTGAGTGTTTCTTTTGCAGTGACGCATGCTGCTTTTCAACGAAAGCCTCGTAACTGCAGCTTAAAACAAGCTGCAGTTACGAGGTTTTCCTTGAAAAACAATGATATTTTGCAGTGACGCATCCGACAATAATAACTCCAGATCTGACCACACGACACCACATAATAAACTGTCATTGGTCACCACGTCTCAAAATATATATCAAAACAATAAAATAATCATAAAATAATTATGAAATGATCATAAAATAATGATAAAATAATTATGAAATAATGATGAAATGACGATAAACTAATAATAAATGACAATATTTGTAACACAACCACCTTTGTTTCCTTGTGGCCATTAGGAAGAGTCAGCGCCAAACTAAAGTAAGTACCTATTGATGCTTTTCAACGAAAACATCGTAACTGCAGCTTGGAACAAGCTGCAGTTATGAGGTTTTTGTTGAAAAGCGACGATATAATTATGCACTTACATTTGTTTTATCCTGACCTATCGATTTCTCGCTACTAGGTAGTTAGTGCTAAAATATTGTAAGGATGGGTTGCAATAAGGGTTCAAAAAATAGATTTTCTTTAAATTCTGTGAATTGATAGGGTTACATAATATCTTTAATTTGTATGTGTAAAAATTCTGATGAGGGCTTATTTTTGGAGATAATGGCTAACAAAGTGGGTGGGGTAAATTGACACAAGAAACATTTTTTTACTTTGAAGTTATATAACTTTTTCTGTATGGATCAGATCAAAGTGAAATTTTGCACGTACTTTCAATGTACTAAGGACAGAATATTTTCGGAATAATTAATCATGTATATCAGTTTGTTGATTTTCTGTATTCGTCCTTCTGTCGATCTCAGATTTTGCTTATTTTTGATGCACTAACTTAACGAAACTATCTCTACAAACTTTATTTTTGTATGAATTGACATGATATTTTGTGAACATGATCCTTTATAATGTAGCTAGATATGTGTAAACTTTGAGTCAAATTCATTGCATAGGACCAAAGTTATTTGACCTTGACCTTCAAAGGTTATTCTAAAATATCAAATTTTAAGATTTTGAGTGAAAATTTATCATGAAAATTGGTATTTGAAGTGAATTTTAAGCAAATAAAGTTATTTTCATTATATCCTCGTTGTAATTACTTAGTTCAGTGGAAAATTCACGATTGATGCTGACTTTTTTGTACATAATAACAAGGATTTGTAAAGGGCAAGTGGACAATTTCCTTTTTAAAAGTCATTATTGTTCTGTATGTCAAGGTCAAGTTCTACTTTAAAATTTACATTGAACAAACTTAAAACAGTAAGAATATTATACCTGTGACTTTATTTATTGAAATATACTTTATAAGACCATTTTTATATCAAGATATATCTGAAAATATAAAAAGAGACTTTTTAGAATTACCTTTGAAGGTCAAGGTCAAATAACTTTGGTTCTATGCAATGGATTTGACTCAAAGTTTACACATATCTAGCTACATCATAAAGGATCATGTTCACAAAATATCATGTCAATTCATACAAAAATAAAGTTTGTAGAGATAGTTTCGTAAAGTTAGTGCATTAAAAATAAGCAAAATCTGAGATCGACAGAAGGACGAATACAGAAAATCAACAAACTGATATACATGATTAATTATTCCGAAAATATTCTGTCCTTAGTACATTGAAAGTACGTGCAAAATTTCACTTCGATCTGATCCATACAGAAAAGGTTATTTAACTTCAAAGTAAAAAAATGCTTCTCGTGTCAATTTACCCCACCCACTTTGTTAGCCATTATCTCCAAAAATAAGCCCTCATCAGAATTTTTACACATACAAATTAAAGATATTATGTAACCCTATCAATTCACAGAATTTAAAGAAAATCTATTTTTTGAACCCTTATTGCAACCCATCCTTTGCGGTATTTTCAGGAAAACGTTTAGTTCAGTTTCGCACTAATTGATGATAAGCATATTGTGCGATCTTTGATCGGTTACATTTGTGATAAAAATTGCGAGCGACTAACACGTAACAAATGCTTGTGACATATTATATTTTTTTATAATCTGTGATATTTTTATAATGAGTAATATGTGTTTATATGTAGTGTTAAATTGTGGGGAAATGTGTAATGAATTCTCTTTTAATTCAAGGAGTAAAATATTAACACAATAGATTTTCTATGTCAGAATCATATAAACGCAATTGCCGATTTTTTTAGAATGAATAATAAATTTAAGTACGTAGGCCTACAATGAAATGTAATGAAGAAATACATAATCAGGAAAACATAACACTAAAAATACACTGCACTTTAAGTGTCCAATCTTCAGCAGCTTTGAAATTTGAGCAATTTAAACAGTCTTCAGTACAAGTAAAAATTCATGACAAAAAGACGAATACAAATAATGTGATATTCGCTTTCTATTAATATGCATTTTGCACTACATGTGGTTCAAAAGTAACAACAGAACCCATTAAGGTTTACAGACGCTAAAAAAATCACAACTTTCTAGCCATACGAAATGCATCAAATTACACACACTTGTAAATATGCTTCAAATATGTTGATTCACCGTGCCGGATTTCAAGATTATGCTTCAAGAAGAAAAAAAAATACAAATATTATTTTACTCTTAATTCATATGCAAGGGAGGTAATTTTGAACATTTTTGTCAAATATTTCTAAAAGTATGCATTAATTCAAAATTCTAAACCGTTCAAAATGCTTATATTTGTTTTTCGAATGGAAATGTAACACAGTTTAGGATATTCTGGCAGTTTTCAAATTTTGCATCTTGGTCTGTGGGGCTTTTGAGGGGTTGGACACCTTAAAATGGTTTAAAATGATTTGACGTAAAAGTGTTGACCGCGAAACGATGTGTAACAACATCAAAACCAACTTTTGGGTTTACTTAATGCAAACTTGATTTATTACTTAACCCTTTTTCATTCAATACCTGATTTTGACAACGCAACAAAGGGATACTTTCTTGCGTATATATAATAAGAAAGTATAAACAAAAGTGTCGATTATAAGCATGTTTGTTTATTTTCTACAATGATTATACGCCTTTTAACACCAAAAAGCAATCAATTGTGTGCTAAAAATGAATTAGGGATATCTGTGTTGTTTTGATAAACCGCCAGTGTTGTTGTAAAATCTCGTAACTACGGCTTGATTCAAGCCGTAGTTACAAGATTTTAAAACAACACATACGAAAAACTATTGTTTGTACGAAAAACTATTGTTTGTCCGAAATTACGTCACTATTTACTGGTTAAAATCGTTCCATATTGACAGTTGTGTTCACATTAAGTTTGTCGTCTGCAACTTCTTTCAGTTTGGCCAAGTCAACTATGTTGTCATTTGATGAATTGTTGTAAAGAATCTGAATAATTATCACTATTCATTGAACATTGGAGTGATTAACCTTACGAGTCAGATACAAATGGAACATCGAAAATAATGTTGACATACTATACTATTCTTTTAGAAACTTTAAGAGATTATTTAGGAATCATTTATCGCTTTTCATAAAACACCTCTCAAGTCCAGCTTATTTAAAACTGTAGTTACGAAGTTTTCGAAAAAAAAAAAAAAAAAAAAAAAACAAAAAAAAAAAAAACAAACAAACAAACAAACAAGAGCTGTCACTGTAAGATGACAATGCCCCCGACACCGCTTTGATTTTAAATTATGGCCAATCTATGTTCAAGGTCAAGGTCATCCAGGGGACAAGGTCACCAAAGTATGTGCATACAGAAAGGTAATGTACCAAGGAATGTTGTGGTAAAGTATGAAGCGAATATGTTAAGTAATAAGGAAGTTATGGCCAATGTTAAAGTTTTTGGACGGAATGACGGACAGACGGACGGACAGACAGACGGACGGACGGACGGACAAGTCAAATTTATAATGCCTCCCTATCGGGCCATAAAAAACCCCAGCGATTTACTGTTTTACAATTCATAAAATACAGAGTGTCTCATGATAGTTTCAAATTATCATGGAAAGATAATTGGTATACTAATACCCTAAAGCTTCTGGTTAACCCTTTCACTGCCATAGGCGACTTTTGTCGACGAGGGGTTCCCTGCCATAGGCGACTTTTGTCGACAAATTTATGGGGACGAGTACCAACATCATAAAATTTTTTTTTTATTTCATAAATTACCTTTAAATTTTTGTCACATATAGGTGCTTCATTTGTCTGTATGTGCTGAAAATTTGAAAGGAATCCATCAAATGAGTCAAAAGTTATGCATGTTTTTGTGAACAGGGTATCGAAATTTCTTCGAATTAATTCAGCGATGAGAAACACGTCCGAAAAAAATATTTGGCAGTGAAAGGGAAAAGAAGTAAGAAGTAAATGGATTCACTTTCAGTAGAAAAATTGAACTTAACATCAGCAATTCATACCAAATACCGCTAACTTCTTTCCAAAGAATGATTTGATGTAGTGCCTTTGAAAAAGACAAAACTTTCAAAAGCGTTGTGAAAAAGGATATGGTTTGGATCAGTTTTGTATCAACGTTTTGCATGCTCTCACACATGCATTTTACTAATCGGCTTCACTTTTGAATTGTGCTTGGTACACAATGTTTAGGTTGCTGTCATTTTGGAACAGTTTGAAGGCCCACTTCTGCATGGCGTGTCATTAACTAATTTATCCATTTGAACTTAGTAAAACTCGAAAACCCATATGTGCAATTAGCACAAGGATAAACATAAAATCGTCGTTTTTTATCGAAAATCTCGTATCTGATGCTTACAACAAGCTACAGATACGAGGTTTTCGTTTAAAGACAGCGAAATGTATCATTTTGTAGGCTTACGACGTTAAACGTGTCAAAGTGTTTTGAAAATCCAATATTGTGCTTTCTTCAATTTTAGGCGTTTATAGTTCTTTTTGAAAAAGAAAACGCCTTTTAAATTTAGTTTTAAATTGTTTCGATTTTTCAGGAATTTTGCAAGTTCATGTAGCCTAAACAATATAAACGTTTTAAGGAGTACATGAACATTTGTAGTATTCGGACATTGTGTTGAAATCCTTTGGACATAATATCAACGGCTCTTGGACTCGGTTTTTGGACTCATTTTCAACTGTACTTGGACTTGGTTTTGGACTCAATATCAAGAACATATGTGTTCATTCCTATGCTTCTGGGCACGTTACAAACCTGATTTGAACGGATTCTTGGTCCCAATAGCTGACACATGTGACGGAACTTTTAATTGAAATCAGACTGGATTAAACAATACATGTATATGAACTTATCAGTTATTGCATTTGGACAGATACCAACTTATTGATTGGAGTTTAAACAACATTAGTGGTGATACAAGTGGTTCTAGATCTGTGCAGCTTCGTTGATGCTAAACTGTTTTATTGACTAATTTGAGGCCTATATTTTATTCTGATATGTGGAATATAACGATGTTGTTACGTGTTTTCTTGTTGGTTATAACAAGCCAACTTGTATTTACAGCCCACCCAACAAATAAGGTAATTATTCGCCGCTTTTCAACAAATACCTCGTTATTGCAGCTTTAAACAAGCTGCAGTCACGAAGTTTTTTGTTTCATAGAGACGAGTGGTTATTGTTTCATTCGCCAGACTCTGTTCATTGGTCAAGGTATTTGTCGACAAGTGCGTTGACGATTAAAGGGACATTTCATTCCAATTTCAAATTTTTAAAGTATGTCTTGATGCCAAGATTGGTTATTCTAATGAGTATAAATACTATTGGTTTTTTGAAGTTGTTGCCAATAAGCGAGAAACACGCATTTAAAGTTGAGACATAATCGATAAATTGCATATAAATCCGAACTGTTGTCCACAACAATTTGTTCAAATTTAACACAAAAATATAAATTTCTCAAAAACGGCGCAATATTTTGGCTCGAAATTTTCAGAATTTTCATAAGGAAATATGCTCTTTCAGATAAAAATAAAAGTAAAATTTATGACAAAAAATTATGAAATGTCACTTTAACTACCGAAAAAAATCAGCTTACAAAAAGTTATTGACGACCAGTTGAAATTCACTCAGTCGTCAAAAACGTTAATTAATACAATCCTATTTTTTCACAAATTCCAGCAAATTCTCGAAGTATTTCGTCATTCTCTGCTTTAGATAATTTTTAAATCGGTCACGTACTTCAGAACAGAATCATAAAAGATTTAGTGTTGTTCCCTGGTCAAAAACCATGTTAAACAACAACGCGTTTTACACCGTTGAACAACATTTACACATACAATATTGTTCAATCGTGTAATGATCTATAAAATAATTACATCACGTAGATTCTACGCAAATATTCACATATTGATTTGTTAAGGTGATTTATATCCGCTCGAAACTAAGCTGTTACAGGTTAAGGGGGAATGCTCCAGTTTCCTAATTTTTTTCCCAATAATAGAATTTATTCATATCTTGTATGTTGAAATTACATGTTATTACCAATTGAAAAATAAAATAAAAATGGGTGGTCAGCGATCTTGTTTGAATTTTATTGGCATTCGTATCACATAACCCTACATCGAAAAAATGCACAATTTCTTGCACCTGTCCAAGGTCACTAGAATGCTAATAAAAAGCTATATATTCATCGTTTAGTCCCGAAAACGGATTTAAAGTAACGTCTTATATTTATTACCAACAGAAAACCCAAAATATGTGCTATCATAAATGTGTAAATGTATAAAACAGCATGCTCACGTGTTCGGTTAGATCAACGAAGCTGGAGTGTTTTATGTCAAAATTTGCATATTTTTGGAAATATTTCAAGTTCTACATAATAGAATTTGATAAAACTCCCTCATTGTATTAAGCAACATGTCCTGGTAATAATTCAAAAAGAAAATGTATAGGTCAGCGCACTTTTTAGTGAATTATGGAAATTTTTATCAGCTACACATGAATAAAATGACGCAAAACAGTGGTAACTGCATACACACTTACGACTGTCTTGCTCTAAATATTCGATTTCCATCTTGAGAAAATCAGTTTCGCATAATAAGTACACTTTTACCGTCGAAAATGGTAAATTGTAATGATGTGTTATATTATTGAAAATCTGGTAGCGAAACATATTGGTACGAAACATTTAAATTACTACAGTAAAGTCCGAGTGTTCCGAAAAACTGGAGCATTCCCCCTTAAACGAAGCCAATATCTTGCACACAGAAAAATAAAAGACCATATTTAAATTTTGTATGTAGTTATCATTTGATTAACCCTTTCCCAACCAACAAAATTGTAGGGTGGTCCAATTTGAAAGCTGCTACAGACGACAAAATGTGTGCTACTTACGGTTTTTAAAATTTGTGAATGATATACTAGTAGCACAGAAAACAATGATACAAGAGGAGAAAATGATGATTATCAGCATTTTCTTCTTTTGTCCCAATGTTTTTCCCGAGCCTTTCTATCAGGGAAGGAAGGTCTTGCTTAGGAAAGGGTTAATAATATCCCCCAAAATAAGTGAGATTGCATCTTTAAAACTACATGTACAATAGATTTCAAATTATCTTGTAAACCGTGACATGATTTCGGTCAAACAATAGCATTTCGTAGTTGCTATTAAAAAATCTCGCAACTACAGCTTGATTAAAGCAGTGGTTACGAGATTTTATAACATCACCGACGGTTTAACAATACGAAACAGTAAACACAGTCTATTTTTAGCACAAAATCATCCATTGCTTCATTCTCCATTTCAGACAGGTCAGGGCGTCCAGTTACCTCGTACCCGGCTTCTAGTTATACGACCGCCGCCGGGAACCGGTCAACCAAACCGAGTCCTCATTATCACTGATCCACGGAAAGTCCCGAGTGATCCCGACCTCGCACGGAGAGAGCCGAGTAGGACGCGAGCCTCCGATCCATTTCTCTCCGGATTTGGTAATAAAGAAGAACCGCAAACGAGAGGTTAGTTATTGTATAGTCATTTGTTCAACGCAAAATGTTATCAGTAAATGTTATTTGTTTACCAACAAAATATAAGGATATGCCTACACATTATTGATGGGCTCTCGTATTTCCGTACATCATCAACATGGTAAAAGAAACTCTGGTTTAGACATATACACTCATAGTATGTTGTACGGCGGTCCAATGACGAAGGGGACTAAGCATTTTCTCCCTTTCTTTCAATATTTCTCACGCCATAAAATGGTGCATTTTCTACTTTAATACATCAGCATGGTATAACGAACCCTTATAATATACAAGTGTAATATTTGCATTAATGATGCGCCAAAACGCAAAAGTAGCCGCCGTTTTTCGGCCATTCAACTTAAAAGCGTGATTTCTCGGAAACGTCTCGAGCGCCGGTGGCAGGATTTTCGCGTGATGCGTCACATATAGGCCAGATATCAGCCCTCAGTCACATATTCGCCGGCGCAGTACGGCTAGGGGTCGCAAATATCCAATATTTTGTCGTCTCTTTTTTTTCCAAGAAAAGATCTCGGAATTTCAGCTTGTTTTAAGCTGCAATTACGAGGTCTTTGTTTTTCACCCTTTTTCTCAATGTTTTTCATACAGTTCAGTTCCCAAACAGGGTAGAAGGAACATCCCTGATATAGGCATCCTAAGTCATCTATACGCCGACTTAAGGTTTACGAACTGAGAATGAAAACACCACTTTCTAGCCATACGAAATGCATCAAATTACACACACTTGTAAATAGTAACTAAATACACTTCACATAAATTGATTCACCAGGCCGGATTTCAAGATTATGCTTCAAGAAGAAAATAATTTACAAATATTATTTTACTCTATTTTCATATGCAAGGGAGGTAATTTTAAACATTTTTGTCAAATATTTCCATAAATATGCATTATTTCAAAATTCTAAACCATACAAAATGCTTATATTTGTATTTGGAATGGAAATGTAACACAGATTAGGAATTACTGGCACTTTTCAAATTTCGCCTCTGGCTCTGTATTTCATTCTCAGTTCGTACACCTTAACATGGGCCGAGGTCGTGGGGGCCCCAGCCGTTTCTCCTTTCTCTCAATGTTTTCTCATTTTCTCTCAATGTTTTCTCACTTTCTCTCAATTTTTTTCTCACTTTCTCTCAATGTTTTCCATACATTTCAGTACATCGACATGGTAGAGGAAGGAACAACCCTGATGTAGGCATACATCCTCAATCAGCTATTCGACGTCGCAACATGGGCCAGGGTCGAGGAGGACCGAGCCTTTTCTCCCTTTCTCTCAATGTTTTTGATGCCATAAGATATCAAAATTGCATATTTTGTCCCTTCTAGTTCATCGACACGAAAGAAGAAACAACCCTGGTATAGGCATACATCCACAGTCAGCTATACGCCGACGTAACATGGGCCGAGGTCGTGGGGGACCCAGCATTTTCTCCTTTCTCTCAATGTTTTCTCATTTTCTCTCAACGGTTCTCATTTTCTCTCAATGTTTCTCATTTTCTTTCAATGTTTTCCCATACATTTCAGTACATCGACACGGTAGACGAAGGAACAACCCTGATATAGGCATACACCCACAGTCAGCTATTCGACGTCGCAACATGGGCCGAGGTCGGGAAGGGCCAAGCCTTTTCTCCTTTTCTCTCAATGTTTTTGATGCAATAAGATATTACAATTACATATTTTGTCCATTTTAGTTCATCGACACGGTAGAAGGAGGAACAATCCTGATGTAGGCATTCATCCACAGTCAGCTATTCGCCGTCGCAACATGGGCCGGGGTCGAGGCAGACCAAGCATTTTCTCCTTTTCTCTCAATCGTTTCTCATTTTCTCTCAATGTTTTCCACACATTTCAGTACATCGACACGGTAGAAGAAGGAACAGCCCTGATGTAGGCATTCATCCACAGTCAGCTATTCGACGTCGTAACATGGGCCGGGGTCGTGGAGGTCCGAGTCTCAGGGGACTCTTGGATGACCTGAGGAACAGCAGACCCAGGAGCTCGCCCACTGGCTCGAACATTGCACGGATCTCGGATGCGATACCCAGGGCTGCACCGCCTGTCGTGCCAACTGATTCCAGGTGAGAAAACCATCACCATCACCACCACCACCAACAACAACAAAAAATGACCGATTTGAAAAAATGTTTAGAGTAGAGAATGAATAATAATGTCCTGGTTTTGCTGAGGACCAAACAAAATTTTATTTAGTTCTCAATGATATTTTCATCTTGTACATTCTCTACTTCATTTTTACTCAAATCGGTCACGAAATAATGGTATAATTGAAAATAATCGAAAATATTGTGTCACGTGAACATTGACAAGGTTATTCGTAGTCTTCCGGATGTGTTAAAATCCGGAAAACTCGCCAGTTATAGGCCTGTCCCACCTAACCAAATATTCGTAGCGAATTCCTACCGAATGTCAAGTGCGAAATTCGCATTGTTCGTTGTCATTTTATTCGGTGAACTTTGGTTTTCAACGATTGTGTACCGACCATACGCCGAACACGTAACGAACTTGTAGCGAATGTGTCGAACAGCCAACGATGTTTCTTCGAATATATATCCCGTTTGAGTAACGAATATAACGTCATAGCATCGTCAGGATCGGTGTGTTTCGTTAGCGGTTCGTTTAACCTTTTCGGCCAGATCGGCAAAGAAACGCACCTTCATCGGAGTGCAAACGCTAGTCATTCGGTGAGATCATAACGAACATACCGAACAGGAATTCGTCTGCGAATTATTACCGACACCAAAACGAAAGTAACGAATGCCAGACGCAAGCCTATCGATCCCTCTGCGAACGATTACCGAACTCATTCCGAAATTTTGATTCGCTGCATTCGTTGAAAAATTTTGTGCATGCTCAAAAACTGTTTTAGGCGTCTGCGAACACCGCGTAATGTCGGCAAAAAGCACCGAATGGCACCGTAAACATACCGAACACAAATCGTTTGTGGAACGAACCTTAAACGAATACACCGAATTAAGTTCGGTACGCATTCGGTGTAAAAATTCGGTAAGGTGGGACAGGCCTATTATCGAGTTTCATTTTATGAACATACCACAATGTGCCAAAAGATGTTCGCTAAAAAAAAAAAATACATGTGACTTTCGAATACAGAGCATACCATGGTTTACGATAGCAATTGTAAACGTTCATGCAAATAAGAAAGATGTATGTTTCGAACGATAGATACATTATACTGATAATACTAAAGCTGGGAAATATGAAATAAAACAAGAAGTTATCTGCATTCAATTATTCTCATACTTATTGCATAATAAGTGACATCAAAACCAAACATCGCATGAGAAAGGATTGACCCGAACTTTGCATTAAATAAAAGCCATTTATAACAAATAACATCAGTACTCGTATATGTCATGATTACATTTCTCTATTGGCAGGTTCGGCGATTTAAACATCCCAAGTGGAATTGAAGCAGCTCTTAAAAAACTTCGGGAACAGGCTCAGCAGCTTGGACGCATGCGCGACCAGATCAAAAACGGAAACATCCAAATCCCCGATCGAAATCCGGTAATGAATCGCAACATCTTGGAACTATTACGTCAGTCCTTGGCGGGAAATTCACCGACACAGTCTGGTGGTCAAAATATCGGCAGTGGTCGGTTTACTGGAAATCGAGGTACTGTGAGATCGAACTTGAACCCTCCTGTAAGGAATGACAGAACGAACATAGGATCAAACTTGCGAACAAGGGCTCCTGCTATTCCAGCCAGCACAGCTGGAGCAGCATCTGGGGTGAAAACTTCCGAAAATAAATCAAACAGTGTGAAGGCTTCTAAACAGAGGATTATAAATTCTGACACTGCTGTAATTACAAACAATGGTGTCGTCAGTCCGATGGCTTCGTCAAAATTAGCAGAAAGCACAAAAATGTCGGCTCAGAGCAGCAATGGCGCCCAGACGGCTGATACAAAAACTAGCAATGTGGCTGTCCCTGGGGGAAGCCCTTCTGTTGTCAGCGGTAAAGAACCAAGCAAAGGATCTGTCAATCTAAACGCATCTTCGGAAGTCAAAGCGTCTGCAGCTAAGGCTGAGAGTAATGTAACAGAAACAAAATCTCTGAAGACCAAGAACATTAAGGTGACCACGGTTATCAAAGGTGGAACAGCTGCTGATGTGGCAGCTGCAGCCGCCAGTCAAGCCGAGATCGCGAATGCTGTCGCACAAGGAAAAGAAATCAACAGTTCATCACTAGCGGCTATCGCTGCCAAAGCGAGCGCACCTAAAGCAACTACTCCGCCTGTTGGATCTATCACAGTGAAACGGGAACCAAGCGGTGTTTCGATAATAACTTTGTCTGATGGTCAAGGGGAACCAGTAGTTCTTCGGGCTTCCGGTCCGGTTAAGATTGAAAGGATTATCAAGCCAAACGGAAAAGTTCAGTTTCTTATCAACCCTGTAAATCCTAGACGGCCTCCAGGAGGCGACTTTGAAATCGAGGCTGAAGACATAATCACAACAACCCAGAACTCGAATATCATATATGCTGGAGGCGAGACGACAACGATGTCAACATCCGTGTCGCCAACATTTATACCCTCCCTATCTACTGACCACGTGTTTGACCCATCATCCACCACAACATCCGGTACTGCAACTGGATTACTGGAACCACAATCTGCTCAAGAAGTGAAGCCGATCGTTAATAGCGAAAGGTTGGTCGACCCGGTTATGACCAACGTAAACATAGAAACCGCAAATGTTAACCAAATAGACAATAACAACATTTTAGACAATGTTCTGCCATCCACACAGAGTGGTGATTTAGGGGCGGAGTCTATTGCGAAGATTCCACGCCCACCCAAAATGTCGGACCCGGCATTTGGGCCTTTTGACATGTTAAACTCAGTAATAGACTTTAACAAGCGAATACCTCGTCCGAAGGAAGTCAATGTAAATAACGATGTTCCAACGACTTTCAAACCGCCAGTGTCTAAAGTGAACACTCAGCGCAAGAATACAGTGGCATCTACAGACGCTATGCCCCAATATAGTCTTGCCTCATCACCGCCCGCCGTGAAGTAGTTCGTAACACTTTTTTGAAATACCGGTAAATTTTATAGGTGCAAAGGACCAATCAAGTGTAACATGAATTAGTTCTTTAAACGCCATGGCATTTCACACTTTTCCAAACGATAAAAAAAATCCTGTACCATTTTGACAGCTGCTACAGTCGACGAAATGTATGTTTCCTAAATGTTTTCCAAGCTTTCTGTAGTAGGGACGTCAAAATCAGGTCTTGTTTTACCAAATTTCAATTGGTTGCTTCAAATGCTAGGATGTTGACATTGAAATGTTCGTACTGGCCCTGTTTCTGTCAGGGAATGGTTCATTCTGAACATAAACATTTATGTCCGTTTTAGGATGTACCCATAGGATTGAAAATTGCAATGACATAGAAAATAATAAATCTACATATAGTTCCAAATACGAGTACCCGTTTTTAGCAAATACAAGTTTTTGTAGCACGTTTTAGTTTTTTAAAATCCGGTTAAAAGCAAGATTTTGTCATCTTGTTTTCAAAATGTGATTTTTATTCCCTCAAAACTGGTCCTTTGAAAAGTTCTTCTCAGCTTTTATTATTTATATAGGTGTGACAGTGGTTCATTCTTTTCAACGTAACATGTACTGTTATTTCTAGCAGACTTTGAACTTGTCAAAACCAAAATCACACCCTATTACCGGCTATCACTACAGCAGTTGCTAACCTTGGGCAGTATCATCTATAAATAGCGGGTGAACTGGGTAGGTCATACTTTTTCCATATTTGTTTTGTGTAAAAGCGTTTCTCAGCTATAATTTGTAGTGCCCTTGGCTTGCCATTCATTTGAGCACCTACATGTCAAATATTAGCACAGAGAGTCCTCAAACAAAAAAATAATTCACCAACAAAGTCGAAACTTCACATATTTGAATATAAAATTCATCTTTCCATGCAAATAGCAGAAAAACACTGAAGCAAATGTTAGAAATTTTTTTACAGAATGGATATCTAGTATATTATCTACCAACTAATTGCTTGTGAAGACAATCAACTATTCCGTTATGTCGTTATAGTCAAACAAAGTTTGGTGAGCTACAAATTTATGCAATCACGAACAGCACATAGGGGGATCACCGACAGGAGATTCGTATTTGAAATAGGCAATCACAGACAGCATAAATGATACTATTTTGCTTGTCTATGTACAATTCAATTGATCATGGTGTGAAATATTTAAAATTTGCTGATGATAATTACAACAATACGTGAATGCTGGTACTTTTGTTTGATAAAAGAGCATCAGATAAGAATAAGCTATATATGAAACAAGAACTTCCCAGGAATCTACGGTTAGGTGCTTCAGCCACTGCAATATGTATATAGCGGTTTAAAACGGCGTTACATCTCATGAAATCAAATCATAGGCCCGATTGTATCAACGCTGTTTAGCACAAACAAAATATTTCACTGATATGTTCAAATTTTGGAACCGATGTGAATAATCGAAAAATAACCGAAACAGATACTTGGCCATTTGGTTAACTCTAGCCGGCGTTTATAAAATCGGGCACAGACTAACTTTAAAAAAAATACCTTCAACATTAGATCCTATGCTCAAAAATACCATTGCGTTATTCGTCTATTATAGCAATATAAATTTAAGTTTTAAAATTGTGAGTTTCCGCTTTATCTAATTATTGCTTATGAACTCGATTATTTGCATGGGAATATAATAAGAGATTTAATTATGAACACTATTTGGAGGATAATTACTGACCTTGGCCGGGTAATTATACTAGCCAAATATCAGAATGATCATTTATATTGTCCAGTAAGATTAACCCGAGACATCTGCAAATGTAATGACCCCACTTGTTAAGGTTAAGGCACCCAACTAACGGACTTTGCACACGAAAATTTTAAAAGTTGTCTCGGGTTAATTTGGGTGGACTATACAGCGATGTCGTTGTTATTTATTTGATATTAAAATCAGATAAATGGAGAATGTTTTTATCCAGTTAACCGTGGCGCAATTTTGGTGAAACAATAGTGCATCGTATGTGTTGTTATAAAATCTCGTATGTGGCTATAGTAGCGAGACTTTATAGCTAGGCCTACACTGACGGTTTGTCAATACTTAAAACGGTAAATCTAGTGTACTTTTAGCACAGAGTTCATTGCTATTGATAATATAGGAAATGAAATCTTATGGTTAATAGGGTTAAATCTTACGCTATAAATAGAATGGTCCAAGCGGTTTTAGCTGTTAAAAATCTCGTAACCACGGCTTCATATAAGCTGCAGTTGTGTGGTTTTAGACTCATACGGACAAAGCACGTTTGTTTGTCCGAGATTCCGTGCGGTTTGCTTTATAAAGAGTATTTGCTGCAACATGTATCTGTTTAAGCCGAGTCTAGTTAACGTCGGAGTCTGTCAATCCAGGGGTCGCGAGTTACCCACCAATGGTTTGATATTGTTAACCTATGTGGGCGAGCAGCTGGAGGCTCGGTTAGTCTATTGTGTTAGTACTTGTATGAGAAACAACAGGAATCCATGGTTAGGCGCTCAAGGTGCCGCGATATAACCATGGCAGTTGAAAACGGCGTAAAACCCCAATTAACCAAATCGTTTCGCAATGAAAAATACAAATTTGCACCGTGCAAAACATTCGATCGAAAATGTTTGAAGATTCATTGACCGACTTTGAAATAGCAGGATTCATATACATAAATTTGCGTGGGTTCCATCTATTTAAGTTAAGTCTGACTAAATGAAATTTAACCCCATTAAAATATTACAGGCATATTGTGTGCCTGAAACAGCAACGACATGATGTAAAATCCACAATTTTCACTGTAAAGTTTGTGTAGTTTTTAAAGGTTTGCAACCCATTATTAGCACTAAAGAGCCAGAGGTGAATTTGATAAGTGCTAGTAATTCCTAAACTGTGTTTCATTTCCATTCTAAACATAACCATTTTGAACGGTTTAGAATTTTGAATCAATGCATACTTACCGAAATATTTGACAGAAATGTTCAAAATTACCTCCGCTGCATATGAATATAGAGTAAAGTAATATTTGTAAATTATTTTCCTTTTGAAGCATAATCTTGAAATCCGGCACGTTGAATCAACTTATAAGAAGTGTATGTACAAATGTGTGTAATGATGCATTTCGTACGGCTAAAAAGTGGTGTTTTTAATGATGGGATGTATACCTTAACCGCCAAACTATCATCTACAACTAATGGTTGCATACATCCTTCAATTTTGTGTTACTCAGCTTCAACCATATCTAGATGAAAGGAACTTGCACGATTTCTATGTCTATAATTCAGAAATTGGCTAGTCTATCAAGAAATGGTGTTAATTCATTATTTATGCTCCTTTCAGACAACTTCTTGTTGAAAGAGATGCCACTTTTCCAACAAGACATATTGTTTTGTGTTGCCATCAACTTATGTCCGGGTTTGCCATTCAAATTTTCAATATGCTGTTCGTGATAGCCAAACCGGCATTAGTGTTTAGTTTTAATCGGTCAGTCTGAAGTTAATTCAATTCAGACAGTTTTCTAAATTTACACAGTGTAAGAAAATTGATTGACTATTTTAATAGTTATATTAATTCTAATGATCGTCTTATCATTTTCTCATTATATGGACTGAAAGTTGGATTTTACGTAAAAAAATGTGAAGTTACGACTTTGTCGCTGAATAATTTTGTTGTTTAGGGATTCTTTGGGCTAATATTTATCATGTAGGTGCTCAAATGTATGGCCGGCCAAGTGCACTACAAATATAGCTGAGAAAGGCTTTAATACAAAAACAAAGATGGAAAAAGTATGACCTACCCAGTACACCCGCTATTTATAGATGATAATGCCCAAGGTTAGCAACTGCTGTAGTGATAGCCGGTAATAGGGTGTGAAAATGCAAATGCAAAATGCACATTATTCTGTGTGGAACTACAAATCGTTTTATACAGGAATGTAAAATATTTTCACACCCATTCCAGCAGGAATATTGAAATATGGGTATATTGTCATTTAAGACCACCATGGAGTAAGGTCTGAGTAAATTCTATTTTTTGAAACGTTGTGTCTCATTGACGTTTTATAATTAAAGTGACATTTCAGAATTACTTTTATTGGCGTTTTATAATTAAAGTGACATTTCAGAATTACTTTTACATAAATTGTACTTTCATTCTATCTGAAAGAGCATGTTTTCTTCTGAAAATTTCAAGCCAAAATATTGAACCGTTTACGAGAAATATATATTGTTGTGCTAAAATTAAACAAATTGTTGTGGACAACAGTTCAGAATTATATAGAATTTGTCATTTCTATCTCAACTTTGAAGGCGTATTTTTCACTTATAAATAACAACTTCAAAAAGCAGATAGCATTTCTACACATTAGAAACAATCTTTGCATCAACACATACTTTTAAAAAAATGAAATGAATGTGAAATGTCACTTTAAAATGAAGAAAATATCAGAGACTTACATGCGTCAAACTCAGATTGATCTGGTTCCGTGTGGTCTCGAATGACATACGGTCCATTTTTCCGTTTTCCAGGCAATTCATTTTAAACCACTTCTATTCTTTTCATGATAGTTCATTCACTTCATCCGTTATAGCTTCATGTCAACTTTGCCAACCATTTGTATTTAATAAATCATTCATCAATATTGGTTTTTTTTTCATGTTAGCTTTACAGATTCATTCGTTACTTGATTTACTCGATTTGGCACTTTCCTTTTATGCAAGACAATGGCCTAACATACACGAAATATACGTTCATTGTTAGTACACGGATAAATAAAGAACTCAAGAAAATATGACTGAACTATTTTTGTGAAACGGACCAATCATGCATGTAATGTATGACAAAACAAACAAAAGCTGTGCCAGGTCAATAAAATAAAACCCGTAAGCGTACATGCGTGTATCACCGATTTCATATGACATGACACAGCTTTAGCTTTTATTATCATAAGTTACGCTCATTAGCTTTTTCAGAAATAATAATTCAGTGATAGTTTCTTTTATACTTTCTTGTTTTCGTTTATATATATTTGTGTGTATTATGATACAAGACTCTTTTTTGAGGAATGTTACGCTATATGCAAAATATATACACATTTTGTATACAGGTCAATGTCATGTCAAATGAAATCAGTTATACTATTCTGATCAAGATCCATGCTGTTCCCAATAGCTTCTTTACAAACCTGCAGCAACTCTCGGAGAACAGCATTGATCTTGACTGTACTACGACACTGGGAACCTGCTATGAAATCTCTATCTTCAGCTTTGTGGCATGCAACTACCGACCTATAAAATTTCGTCCCCTGAATGCAAGAAGGTGCTAAGTGTATATATGATATATACACTTAGCACCTTCTTGCATTGAGGGGACGATTTGTCCCATATGGCATAATTGCAAAGTATCTCATACAACTTCGGCCATAATTGCCCATTTCCCCGACCTAGACTCATAATTAACGTACATGTAGCGTTGTGTAACCTCAATAACGTGCTGTAACGGGTTGACTACTCTATTACCGTTGTAATACACTACTTTATAGATAACAACGTGGATCTTGACCAAACTGTGCGTATGCACAGGCTGATTTTGAACCATGCTGTTCTCTTGTAACATTATGCCTCCTTTTCCAGATCCTTAGACCCACTGACACATAACGTACACAACGTTGTGCAACGTCAATAACGTCGTGTAACGTTGTGACGGGTTTATTACGATAAGCGGTAAAAATATACTATTTACAAATGACGTTAATAGTTATTAGATTAAGCCGTTTACTATACTACAAAATCATGACTTAGCGACATGAAATGTGTGCAATGAAACGTTCGTTGCCTTAGTTATTCAATAAACAGCAAAAATGTTGTTACACTTACGACGCCCACCCATGTGGGCATAACAAGGCCAAATGTTTTGGAGGCAGCCGAGAACGGAAAGTGTTTCGAGGTCGACGTCCCCAAAATGACTTCCGGATGCAAATCCTAATGCTGTTTAAAATGAATGCAGGCCGATAGGAGGACTGCAAGTTTAGTGATCGACCTGCTATTTTGACCAATGAAATTACAGTATTTTAAAATTTGGCCGTTATATTCCGCAAAAACGAGATTGTCGGCTAGTTTATGCGACGTCTATACATAGCCCCCGTCTCAAATGCACTGCTAGCGAACACTAAGTCAGATAGAGTCGGTATAAAGGATTCTCCGCGATATAAACATTCAATGTGCCTCTATCTTATACGTAGTTCTGTTCAATGACAGACCACTGTTGCAGATTATGAAAGCGCCAAAATGCACTTCCGGCGGAATTACACGGAGACAGTCCAGGGCGGATTTGTTTCGGGTCGTGGTCCTTAGAATGAATTTCTGAAAAAAAATGATTTCTTTTGTCACGATGTTTCTATATGCAGAAAATAGGAAAGTGCTTAAAATGTAGCTCTTCTGAATGACAGAGAACTGATGCAGACCATCGATATGCATAATTGCACTTCCGATTGAACTACATGTCAGGACGCGACAATTATTGTAGACTGAAATACCTCCATCCAGTAGCCCTTGGTAGACACAAAGTTTAGGTGTTTTGTGTTGGCCGGGTTTTTTGCCGAAAATCGAGATGGGTATACCATTACTACCCACTGACAGTGACGCCACTTAACCCTTTCCCAAACGACAAAATTTTAGAGTAATCCACTTCAAAAGCTGTCACAAATGACAAAATGGATGTTATTAAAGATAGGATTTGTATAAAATATGGTACAGAAAATATTTAGACAAAGGGAGAAACTGCTGGTTATCAGCAGTTTCTTCTTTTGTTTCAATGTTTTCCAAAGCCTTTTCTGTTAGGGACGTCAAAACCAGGTCTCGTTTGAGAAAGGTTTAAGGTAAAGGCTATGGAAAGCATAGTAGAAAATGAAGAAATTGCTTTTGACAAGCAATTTCAAGCGATTTCTTCATTTCCCACAATGTGTTCTGTCACAAAAGACCAAAACATCTTAAGTTGCACACACTTGAAATTTTCGTCAGTATCACCTTTGTTTTTGGACCAGTCCTTTGAAGAAGGGTTAAGACGATAACGGGGCATTTCCCCGTGACCTTTACCAAACGACATCATTGCTGTCTCTTTCAATCTATCAGACGATATAATTGTTGTTTCTACCAATGCAAATCTGTTGAAAATAAAAAGTATCAAACAACGCAGTCTCTATGTTACTCGTATACTATTCTGGCGAAAATTGGAAACATGTTAACCCAATTTTCTTTTGTCCTGGCAACGTTTTATTTTTCAAAATAATCTCGAATACGTCAATTCCGGGATTGTGTCGGAAAGGATATCGTCGCTTATCAACAACAACCTCGTAACTGCAGCTTGTTTAAAGCTGCAGTTACGAGGTTTTTATGAAAAGCGTCGATTTAAGAAAACCACGATAAGATTTTGAACCTAATGCTCTTTGTGGCGCAAGAATATCTCCCAAACAATTACGAGCTCAAACGAAAATCAACGGAAATTGTCGAAACAGGATTGTTAGTGTATTTGATTGGTCACCAGAAATATTCGGGAATGACGAAAACTAACGAGAATCGAAAATAAAGCTGAATGAAATAAATTTTACTACAGCTTGATCAAAATATGGATCTTCATTCCTTTGTTTACTTCTTTTATATTATATTCTTCTGGTTGTGCGGTAAGTTGATAATTGGCTTCTTTTCATTTTTATCTAGTTTGAGATAAGAATAATTATAATTTCAAACTAGAAAAGCGTATTTGTTGATAAAAGGAAACATTGTCAGAAAATGTCATCTGACGTAAAACCAAGATATTTATTAAGTACATAAAAGGTCAAACGTTGTTGTCGATTCACCGAAATCCCCATCCAAATTACTTAAAATCTATTTACTAAAGAATATTGAGAATGTACCAAAGAGTGAAACAATAATTTACTGATCATAAGTGTTTACAGATTGGTAAAAGTTTCCTCCTTTTCTATAGTGCTTTTACAATCATTGATCTTTGGATTGGCCGCACCAAGTAACGCGGTTGGTAGCACATTAGGCTCTCACTCATGGGTTCCGGGCAAACCTCTTGTCAGACATTTGCCTCCCATCAGTGGTTGATTAATCGCAAGCAAATGTGGGCGAGCAGATTGGGGCTCAGATAGGATGCTGTGGTGGAATCGGTTTAGAGAAAGGACAGGAATCCGTGGATAGGTGCTTCAGCTGCCGTAATATGATCACATCAGTTGAACGAAGAATTAAATGTTCAATTGGTAAAACTATTTAGATAGACAAAATCGATTTTCTTTAACCCCTCCCGAAACAAAAACTGCCTTTAGCATTTGTGAAAGAAAATGCTTAGGAAAACATTAACCCATTACCACACGCTGACCCTTTTTGACTCCTCACAAGATAATGGCTTTTGAACACATTGTGGAAAAAATGAAGAAATTGCTTGTGGCAAGCCATTTCTTCATTTTCCACAGTGTTTTTACCCGGAAAATTAAAATTTTTATTCATTTGAAAGTGTCGCCAGCAATATTTTTGGATGTTGATCAATCTAAAATTTTGACGTTTGGTAATGGGTTAAGACAATAGAAGAAAATGAACAACACGTCATAACGAATTGAAACAAAGGGATGTAATTCGAAACATTTTTAACCTTCCTACTACCGTAGATTACGCCTATTCGTCAAATCAAAGTACTGAAAGTACTGTTGGAAAGCAAATTTGCTGATTATGTCTAAAGGCCTTTCTAGTTGTTAGCAATATGAATTACACGGAGTTGGATAAAAGCAATTAATTGAATTTGATTCTTTAGAAAGTTACAAAATACAAATTATGAAAGGATAATGTCTGTTCCATATCAGCAAAATATACTGAACAAAAGAGAAAACTTTACGCTGCAAGATTTCTTGTTTCTGAAAAAGTATCGAACTAAAAGCCTGATTTTACTTTTACAATATTTCCATGGCATTCGGCAATCGTTTTGTCGAAGTTTCATTGCCTTGTCTCCTTTAATGTCAGAGTTACGGCCCTTAATGCATTTACAGCTAATTTCATCTAATGCCACATACGCGCGATAAACGATTCATTGTTTTTACGGAATTGGTCATATCCAGGTTGCCAAAAAACCACAAAACATCTCTCTTATCACTTGTAGCAAGCTCTAAAATAAAGGTCTAATCTGTCAATTTTGCGAATTACCCCCCTTTGACATAAACAAATAGAGAGTTTAAAATGTCGAATTCTCCCAGCCGAAAACGACTATAAGGCATTCTAGCACTCTATATGTTCTCCTATACCCAATGTCATGTTCTGAAGAAGGTTTTCTTGTATAATAGACTGGTGCGACAGGTCACGGTTCATAAATCTATTTGATGTACAGGCCCGTAGGAACAGGGGGGGGGGGGGGGGCCTAGGGGGGTTGGCTAAGCCCCTCCAATGTTGGCCAAAAATGCCGAATTTTCTTGACTGTAAATCAAATAAAATAACCATCTTACCGGCTATCAACGAATTCATTCAATTTCGTAGTTTTTGTTCCACTTAAAACTTCTCTTTATCACTGTATATTGAATGCACGTGTGCTTAATCGCTGTATATTGAATGCACGTGCGTCGTCATCGATTTCTCCGCATTTTGTGGGAGCCTCGTTTTGAAAATGTCGATTTGTTACTATTTTTAGTAACAATTCACATGTATACAATGTTAATTTCCCATAAACCCATTGTTTGCCTCCGGAAGTTAATCAGAGTCTTCTCTGATGAAAATTCGCTCTTCGATATTTGGATGTCGCTATTTACATCGGAGCGCTGTCCAATTCAAAAACAAAAGAAAATTCCGACACAAGTTATGTCGCTGTGTCGGAATTTTCTTTTGTGTTTGACTGGGACAGCGTTCCGTTGTAAATAGCTACATCCAAGTATCATCGAGCGAATTTTCATCAGAGAAGTCTCGGATTACTGGAAGTGTTCTGCGGGTACGGACTAAAACATAAATGAAAGGAGTCTATACCCTCATTAGAAAGCATTTGATCTCTGAAAACTACATGTCTTACTTGCTAAAACATGTGTTCCGTCACTACTTTATCCCTTTCCCAAATAAGACCGGGTTTGACAGCCCGAAAAGAAAATGTTCGGGGGAATATTGGGATGAAAGAAGAAACTGCTGATAATCAGAATTTTCTACTTTAACCTCGATATTGTCTTTGGTATTATCTACAAATAGTTCTAATTTTATCTAGGTATGTACCAATTTTGTCGTCTGCTACGGCTTTTTTTTTTATTTTGACCAATCTGAAATGTTTCTATTTGGGAAATGGTTAACATACCAACAATGTCAATTGATTTGATTCTATGTAGGCCTATTCATCTAGATCTAAATCCACGGTGGGTAACTCACATGACTTTAGGGAAGCGTTAACACCGAAAAAATCGTCCGCTTCAAGGTATGTTTTGTTTAATTTCTCAGCTTATACCCTATTGATTTTGATGAGATAAAGTGCACGGAACGCGCCCTTGAGAGGGCTATTCCCGGCTCTAACTCACTCTGCTCCAAATCCAGTGGTTTCTTCAAACATTCGAGCCAAAGTGTTTGTAAGTGCAAAACGAAAGTGGGAAGCATTCACATGCACCGAAGAAAACTTTCGCTTGAACGTTTGAAGAAATCACGGGATCGGAGCAGAGTTACAAACGGGAATAGCCCTCTCAAATGCGCGTTCCGTGCACTTTATCTCGTCAAAATCAACAGAGTATAAGCTGAGAAATTAAACCAAACATACCTTGAAGCGGACGATTTTTTCGGTGTTAACGCTTCCCAAAAGTCACATATGGGTTATCCACCGTGATATCTATAGATTAAAAAGTAAACACCGTTTTTTAAACCAAGTGGTGAAAGTATTGCTAGTCTGATTTCTATGCATTTTGAGCATACCACCACATATTCTGGTTTCCCAGATTTCTACTTTCGCTTTGAAATGCCTATAGCTACACGCGAATACTAGCAAGGCCTATTAGACAAGATGTCTATGTCATTAACCTCAAAATAACCACTTAGTTGATCAATCAATTATTGTGAACGCGATTAAATGCATGGCTTATCGAATATCATTGTTTAGTTTCGGACATTAAAACGTGTAAGAATTTTGGCATAGAAAGATTCTAAAAATAGACGTGTCCTAGTTCCTATTTTTAGCGCTTGAAGTGGGTCGCATATTTCATAGTTCAGTAAACTTGACTGACCCATTTTCAACGAAAGATATTGGACTGGCTATTGAACCGTAATGAAAGCAAATTACTACGTGATCGTTTTTCCTCTTTTAACACATGTTTAATTGGATGTTTTATCATCGGTCACACAATTGAATATCTTGTGTACAACTATAGAATTCAATATTGAATATTCGAAAGGTTGTTCTTGTCATTGATCTTTGCTTTTGATAGAACTATTTATAGTGAGGAGGACCGGGAGATGTTGTGTGGTATGCAGAGAATGTTAAAGTGCAAAGAAGCACGACTGGAAAGAAAAGCAAATTTTGCAAATTTGCTTTCCAAAAACGATCGACTATGTTTGATACACTGCCCATTGATTTGCTTTTCTTTACTGTGTGCAACTCTTAAAACAAAGGGATATAAACATGTCTTATTCTTACACACAGAAGTTGTCTCCCTTCCCGCCACAGTTGACTACGTGTATTCGTCAAATCCATGTCGGAAGGAAGATCGATTATGTTCGGTACATTGCACGGTATTTAGACTGAAGGGGGACTTTAACTGTGAATTCTGCCTGTGTAAAGATTCCGATTTTTATGGTAAGAAAACAGCTTTAATAATACATCACACGAATTTCAATTTCAACAGAAGCATGGCTGTATAGAAATATCATCTCTGAATGAGAATCATCAATAATGTATAATCAAGAACTGAGACGGCGACTTGTAAAACAAGCTCAGCAAAGCTTTCAAGCAATTTGGAGCTATTTTAATAATCTTTGAATATATATATTTTTTCAATTTTCACTGGTGATAATGTATCTAATGACAACCATTTTGGAACATGGCAAACGCATGAAATTCCAGATGGCTAATATTTCTTTTGTTACTTCAAATATAAAACCTGGGGCAATATTTCCACCATTTTGTTTGCTTCTATCAAGGTCTGGGTGATTTCAGGACTTATGCACCCGACTAGATGGCATTCATGACATTTGTCTTCACATCCAGACCACAGCAATCGGATGCGACGAAGTTGGAGGAGAACTTGCAGGAAGTGTTTGGTATCTGATGATGGGTGGAATTAATCAACCCCTAATGAGATTCATGCGACGTTGGAAGTTTTTCTATCGACGTCTTTTATATTCGTTACTTATTCGAACCTATTCGGGTGACGTCTTTAACATTCGGCGGTGGAACGTTCAATTGCTGAATGTTTACGATTTCGCCCGAAAAATTCCGATGCTGCATGAATCTCGTTAGGGGTGGACTACCTGAATGAGTTTTTCATCACATTCGCATTTTTCACATTTCATTTTCACATTTCAGTAAGATGGGAAACCACTCCAGCATCAACCCATCCGTCCCATCCCACAACCACACTTCCGCCGGATGTTTTTATTGTAAACAATATCAAATATCACAAAATCTCGGACCCGTGTAGTATCTCACGAGATCACACGTGTCCCTGGGCATGCGTAGAGACAAAGTCAGTTGATTCCCATGGGAACAATTGTACAATGTGTGACTGTAAAGGTATATAGCTTTGCTGTTTCTTGTCATTTTCCCCGAACGCCAGAAAATCGTCTGTTCCTACCCAACATCTACTGAAGCCGATGAACTGGATGTTCGGATTTGTGTACAATCTACCATAGATAATATTGAGGTTAAAGGAGAAAAAACTGGTTATCGGCATTTTCTCTTTAGCCTTAATTTAGTTTGGGTAAATAGACCCATAATTAGAATAGAACTTAGACGAATGAATTATGTAATTTCTCATCCAGATTACGGGAGATAAATGCCTTGTGTCTTTCGATTTAAGGCTTTTCTAAACCGGATAAAAACACTTTTTAATGACTGTTGCATCGACCATGTATTCCAAGTTTAAGCATTTCTTGTACAAGTACGAACCAAAAATTAATTTATTTCGAACCAGAAGCTGCTCATCCTCTGTAGAATGTTTAGAAAAGATTGATCGTATAGATTGGTAAGACTGTTACACACACCAAGAGGTACTTCTAAGTATTAGATAGAGTTTATTTAACAGAATCTACGCGAAATAAACATCCAAATGAGCGCAACGCATTGAATGTTTAAATACATATCTCGTAGAATCTACTATACAGACTTTATCTGACCAAATATTTGCTAGCGGTTCATCGGATACGGGGCGTGGCTATGTATAGACGTCACATAAACTAACCGGCAGTCTCATTTATGCGAAATAAAGCGGCGAAATTATAAATGTGCTGCTATTTGATTGTTCTAAAAAGTATGTCGAACACTAAGTCTGATTTGACCCTAGGAATGAAAATGCGACACGTTAACTTACCAATGCAGTAACAATTTTATGTGGAAAAGTTCATTTAATTACTTATGCATATTGTACATAAAACAATCTGATTACAATCCGATAGGCACCGATGAATGGTCACATTTCTTCTGTCCAATCGAATGGTTTGTACAAAATGCTACATAATATAAATTGGTAATAGAAAAATCATGTCGCCAAAAAGAACCTAGTTGCACATTTGACATGCAACACAAATTTCTTTCATTCAACATATCACAACAGTTACATATTAGATAGAGGTTGTATAGTAGATTATATGCGAAATTCACATTCGAATGCGCACAGTGCATTGAATGTTTATATCACGTAGAATCTACTATACAGACTCTATCTGACTTAATGTTCGTCAACCAATGCAAAGGAGACGGGGGCGTGGCTATGTATACGTAGACGTCACATAAACTATAGCTTCAATCTCGTTTATGCGAAATATAACGCCGATATTTTAAATTATACTGCAATAGCGTTTGTCCTATAAATAAGACTAATATACCTCTTTTTAGGAACTTCGGTGCTAATTGGTTGATGTTGGATTGCTATTGCTCATTGTTTATTTTGTGATTTTTATGTTTGTTTCGTAATTATATGCTTTTCGTATATGTTATGTGTTTTGTGTTTTATATTTTCTTTCCGTAACAAGATTTTAGACCAGTCTTAACTTAAAATGATGAGAAGTATTGTCAGGAATTTGCTGGATATAATAAATCTGAAAATAGGCTCATTAAAAGTATTTGAAGACAAAGATGCATTTTACTTGATCGCCAGTAGCTATACTCGTATTTTCAATTGACTTGTGATAGATCTAACACATACAGCAAATCCCTGACGTACTTTCGCCTTCTCTGCTCTTCAAATCATTTTCAAATCGGTCACATATTGACAAAATTACTGCAGATTTTCCACAATTGTTATGACACGCGATTCGCCGTCGTGGCAATGCAGTCCCGGCTTAAACATAGTCGGTTTCTGACGTTTTTTTTGTGTCAGTAAAAAAACACATTGTCAATTGGTCAGAGATTAAGTGCTTTCTGTAAAATGTCAGATAGGACATTGCCAAACGTTAGTTTTCCAATTCCTTTCAAATGATGAAGGTAGTTCACCCCTAATGAGATTCATGCGACGTCGGAATCATTCAGGCGACGTCGTAAACATTCGGCGGTGAAATTTTCCACCGCCGAATGTTTACGATCGAGCCGAAATAGGTTCGGATACGCAGCGATGCCGCTAGAATAACTCCGGTGTTTTATGAATCCCAAAATGACAAAATAACGGGTTTTCTACCTTAATATCAAATCAATTAAAACACGTCTAAAGTTTAAAGAACTGTCCTGTTTACAGTTGAATAAAGATGTAAAGACGGCGCTCGTTCCAATGAATTCTGGGAAGGAGCCGAAGTATTTGCCGAGGAGGTTCGTGAGTTTTCGCCATTTCTTCCGAAAAGTGACGCCATCTGTAGTGTTTCTTCATTTAGCGATTGTCTGTAAATAGAAAAGAAATAACATACAATGTACATGTATGTATGATCATAACAAATATGAGCCATAAAGTCTAAAGTGATGCAAGGGTTTGTCAAATAACGGATGAGCAGTACAAAGCAGAATATTCCTACAATTGGTCGAAGTTAGTATATCTACCTTTCGTTAAAAGGAGTTACTTCTTTTTTGTTAAAACAGTGTCTGTCAAATGTCAGGTTTCTCAGTTCAGGTAGTCCATCCCTAACGAGGTTCGCGCGAGGTCGGAATATTTTGTTCGACAGCTTTAACATTCGTTACGTACCCAACCTATTCGGGCGACGTCGTAAACATTCGACAGTGGAACTTTCCACCACCGAATGATTACGAATGCGTCCAAATTATGCCGACCTTAAGGTATCCGATCCCTCAAAAGCACCAAAGAGCCAGAGGCGAAATTTGAAAAGTGCAAATGATTCCTATACTGTGTTACATTCCATTCCAAATGCAAACATAAGCATTTTGTGTGGTTTAGAATTTTGAATTAATGCATACTTATGGAAATATTTGACAAAATGTTTAAAATTACCTCCCTTGCATATGGATATAGAGTAAAATAATATTTGTAATTATTTTCTTCTTGAAGCATAATCCAGCAGGGCCAATCAACTTATGAGTAATGTATTTACAAGAGTGTGAAATTTGATGCATTTCGTATGGCTAGAAAGTGGTGATTTTTCAGGGTATGTAAACCTTAAGGCATAAGTTTTACGTAAAGGAACAAAGTATACTTACATTCTATCCCAGTGGCTGGCGTACATGTTGTTTGTGTCTTGTGTATACCCGTGATTTACAAACACACTTTCGTCACCAATCGTCGCCACGTGACCCGGCACGTGCTGCGCATGCGTAGAATTCTCCCGGACATTATACTGATATGGCTGTGTTATCACGTCGTCATATTGGTGGATTATTGAAAAGTCGGGGTTTTCCGTCGTCGATGACGTCATCAATGTTTGGGGATTCCCGCGTGCGACAGTTTTGAGTGGTTTTCCGTTCATTGTCGGACACGTGGGTGCAGAAATGGCGCAATAGTTTCTGTCGTCTACATAGTATGTAGTTGAATTTATGTTTTCTTCACTGCGGTGCAAGTAGTCTTCATTCCTTGAAAAAATAAGAATAATGGAACATCGGAATTGAGTCAGAAATGAAATTATGTTGGTGACAAATAAATTTTGCTGGGAATTCGAATAGCTCAAACGTATTGTATGTCCTCGCATCGATCAATTGGTTGCATAGTTTTCTGTCTTTTTATCTGTTGCAATGTCGTTTTTGTCTGTTTTCGCAAATAAATACTGGTCAATATTTTCGATGTGAAACGCTTGAATTGCAAAGCTACCGTCGTTGGTTAAGGTCACCTATGTATCATATATTATGTCGCTGTTTAACAAGTTTCATATACAATGAAGATCACATGGTAAGTTTAAGGTCACCGTCAATATTAAAAGTTATGTTCTTTTAAATTTCTTTACTAAAATTTGCGATTCGCGACTTTTCTTGCAAAATTTATCTAGAATTAGATAGTTTAACGTGTATGTTGATAAAAAGTACCAGAATATTCCGCTTTCAAACACTTTGAAATATTTTACATGTATGTAGTTGTACTATTCAATTTTCTAATAATCAACATGAAACATGTTTGACTTACGCTTTTGCCTTCCTTCGAGGTCGAATGCACAAAAGATGTGTCAAAAGCACGGTTATAGTAATTAACACGATTGCGCTGCTTCCGGCGATTACACCAATCAAAATGGAGTCGGACTGGGGTATTCCATATAAACTGGAGGCTGTCAGAAGTAATCAAAATAAATAAATTATATTAAATGTAATGACAAGATGGTTCTCGAACGACAAAAATGGATAAATTCCAATTGGATTTTGAAACCACTGTTATTGCTTTACATGTTTTAACTACTGTTTTGCAGACATTGATTAGTCTATAGATATTTAAAATTAAAAGAAGCGTAAGGAAAAGAAAGGATATGATCTAAACACGAGATTTAATAACGTTCTTGATTTCATTAAAAAAGAAGTAAAAAGACGAGAAAGTAAGAACTTATTCTCACATGAGCAGTAAGGTTCCCGGATGTCGTCCCAGACTCCGCCCTCTAAACACGTGACCATGGCGGGCCCGACCACGTGATGTTCTTCTGGACAAACAAAATGGATGTAGGGTCCAATGTTACTGTGACTCAGCTGTATTGACGATCTACCGGTCCTTCTTTACCCATGTCCCAGAGTGATTCAAGATCCGGACATTCTGTAAAAGATTTACAATGTTTTAGGTAGTTCACCCTTTTTGGACAAACAAAATGGATGTATGGTCCAATGTCACTGTGAATCAGCTGAATTTGTCGATCTATCGGTCCTTCTTTACTCATGTCCCATAGTGATTCAAGATCCGGACATTCTGTGAAAGATGTATGAAGTAAAAATTGCTTGTTAACAATGATTAAGGTAGTCCACCCTTTACGGACAAACAAAATGGATGCAGGGTCCAATGTCACTGTGACTCAGCTGAATTTGGCGATCTATCGGTCCTTCTTTACCCATGTCCCATAGTGATTCAAGATCCGGACATTCTGTAAAAGATTTCAGAAGTAAAAATTGATTGTTAACAAAGTTTAAGGTAGTACGCCCTTTACGGACAAATAAAATGGATATAGGGCCCAATGTCACTGTGACTCAGCTGTATTTGACGATCTATCGGTCCTTCTTTACCCATGTCCCATAGTGATTCTAGATCCGGACATTCTGTAAAAGATACAAAAAGGAGAAAATCAGGTTAATAATGTTTTAAGGTTGTCCAACCATAATGAGATTAATGCGTCGTCGTTAACATTCGTTAGGTATCCAAACCTATTTTGGCGACATCGTAAACATTCGACGGTTGAAAGTGTTACCGCCGAATATTTACGACGTCGCCAGAAAATTGCTGATGTCGCTTGAATTTCATTAGGATGGACCATTTTAAGAAGTTCGAGATGTTAAAATCAGGTAATGTCCGGGAAACGATGTGGATCGTTTTTTAAGAACCAAACCTCCGATCGACCTGCAAATGACCATATCAGTCCTCAAGCATTTACAGAGTCTGTGATCGGAATTCATGATGCTCTATAAGGTTTATAGGTAATGTGGCGTCTGTGGTCGAGAGGTAGATCTAGATCACGTGGTTCTAAGTTCGATCACCAGTAGGTGATTTTTTTTTATTTTCATTTGCCCATATTCGGAAAAAAACAGTCTTCTGCTGCAGTTCTTATGAAGTAAACCGTGCGAGGTTGTTTTTCAAAGTTGTAAAAATCTTGTTTCCCAATCAATGTAGAATAAGAATTGCTTATGCTTACTGATCGTGCTACGACAAAAAAGAAAACAAAATAGATTTTGACGAGTATGTGTGTAGGTCTATGTCATAATGGTTGCTTATCCAACAAAGGCTGAAATATTATCAGGGGCGTACTCAAAATTGTTAGGAATACAAAATTAACATAGAGCATACAGTCGACACTCGTTGTGTCGAAGTCAGAGTGGCCAAAATACCTCGATATACAGGGAGTTTGACTCGTCCAATTTGGTCAGTTTTGTTTTAAATGACATTCGACAAATTTTGTGGTTCATAAAGTGTGCTCATAATTGAAATATAGAAGGAAAAGGAAAGAAATTACCCGAAAACGAGCAATTTCTATTATTTGCGTTCTAAATTTCAATTTCTATATTTATTTAAAAATTACCTCGTTGAAACTTTTTGACATCATTTTTTAGACTTTCACGTCGACTTAATCGAAAACTTGACTTATCCAATAGCAACATAACGAGTTACGACTGTATCTATTTCTGTCAAAGGTGTCTCAATTTAGGTAGAAAATATTCTTTTCTTAGACATATTAGCCGGAATCTGGAGAAAGTACGGCTTTTGAGAAAGAATTTACATAGATCTAGATCATCCCACACATGCATGCAGTCTGATCAAGATCCACGATTTTCTCCTAGAGTTTCTTCTCATTTTTTGGAAAGGGTTAAAATATGGCCTACTTACCTGCTATGCTCAGAGCTTTAACCATTTTGACTGGTGTATAATGTCCAATCTTCTTTTAGAAAACAACAACTACAACAACAACGACACTCTCAAAGTCGGTAGATCAAATATTTTCCAGATGTTTATTGAATTTATATCCAGTTGTACTTTATATAATTATAAATCACCGTTGCAGTTGAAATGTTTAATTTGCTTCAATCTAAGCATTCACGTATCCATTTCTTCTTTCTTTAGCACAATATCTATGCATTGAAAACAGTCATGCACAGAATTCTGATGACAATTGAAAAAGCATCGAAACCAATGCCCTTGCACCAAAATACATGTTCGGACTGACAAATAAAATATAAACTTAATAGAAATCGTTCAAAAACACAGTAAGTACAGCTGAAATAAGCTTTAGTTACAGTGATTTTAAGGCAGCCCATTAGATTTAACTCATTAAGGTATGTAAACATATTAAAGTGTCAAATATTGATGAAAGGCACATTATTACCCTTTCCTGAACGAGCGATTGTTACGGTGTCAACGGTTCGGTAATCATTTGCAAGGAAAAGAAAAATGTGATAACCAGCATTTCTTCCTTTTCCCTTGATATTTTCTGCTATATAAAGTACAGAATCATTTTTGTATTAACACACATTAATTCGTGTTGTTTACATCAGCTTTCCAATTGGAAAATTTTAAGCAATTATTCGTTTTGGGAAACGATAAGTGAAATTGACAGAAATTGACAGCAAATCAATCACTCGTCACTAGTCATGTATATTTAAATCCTCGGGGCTATTTAATAATGATTTGCTCAAAATATAAAATAATAAATATTAGTTGACGTTTAAGTCGCTTTCAACAGGTTTTGAATTCAATTGTTTTAATTGGTTCACTTTACCTTGAATTCCTGTCTTTTTAGCCTGGGTACCAGCAATTTTTATCTCTTTAACTCTACGGGTAACGATATCTTGCATGTTTCATTGACCGATGATTGACGAACGGACCCAGGCTACGTATTTTTTTTAAAAAGTGAATTCTGTTTACGTATTAGATAGGGGCTGTATAGTAGATTCTATGCGATATAAACGTTCAAAAGGCGAATATTATTGTCTGGAGCATTTTTCATAACTGCACAGGAAACGGGGGCGTGGCCTTGTATATCAGTGACATAGCCTGACCGGCAGTGCGTTTATGTGAAATAAAGCGCCGAAATTTTCAAATATACTGCAATTTCATTGGTCCAAAAACTAGGACGAACACTAAAGAACTGACACGACTCACATGACACAACAGTTGCAGTAAATCTTCAAAAATCATTGAATATGCGACCAACTTGAAAACCGTTTGAAACAGAGAAGATGTAAACACGGTCGGGATTTTCTGTATGTGGTGGATCTTTTAACCCTTTCCCAAACAAGACCAGGGCCCCGTATTACTAAATATCTTACGATCATGTTTTTTGTGTAAACTGTGTAACAAGACATCTGATTGCACCAGAAATCCGACTAAGCCAATCAGGGCTGTTGTTACAAGTGATTATGCAAAAATCAAACGTACGATCGTTAGTAATACGGGCCCCTGGGTTTGGCGTCCCTAATAGAGAAAGCTTAAGAAAACATTGGGACAAAAGAAGATACTGCTGATAACCAGCAGTTTCTCATTTTGCCTCGATATTTCTGTGTCATATTGTACACAAACCCTTTCTTTTTTAACATGAATATTATTGTCTGGAGCAGCTTTCCAATTGGATCACCCCAAAATTTTGTCGTTTGAAAAAGGATTTAACATCTCCATATAAAAAAAGTTATTAAAGACCAATCAAATTTTACTTTTGCCTTTTCATCAACCGATTTTTGAAAAATTTACTACATACAACAAATTCCCGACCGTTTCTCTCTCTATCTGTTTTAAGCCGTTTTACAATCGTTTAAATGTCAATAGAATCATTGAAGATTTTCTATAGTTCTCGTGCCAAGTATTGCCCAGCCATGAACAGCGTAAACGCGAAGTACAGATATAGAATCAGTCTATTTCACGATAATAAGAAACGTGTAAGTTCCAACAAATCTAAATTACGAACAATCTTTTTGCAAACAAAAGTGGATTTTGAGGTCCCTGATATAAAAAAATAACAAGAAAACACAGAGACAAAATCAACAACACCTTAAAAATTAGCGGACTCTAAAGTTGTTCCTTCATCCAGCACTTTCTCTTTTCCTCAATATTTTTTATGCTGTAGCATTACTTTTTTTACTTATGTGACATCTGCTTTATCAGCTCTAACATTTCCTAAATTTGATCTGTCTAATTCTTGTCGTACAGTAAAAGGATTACCACCACCCCAAAAAGAACTTATCTTATTTCAAAGCAGATGAAGACGCCAAAATGGATTTGAATTCGGTTTGAGACAGAGAAGGTGGACAGACGTCAAACATTAGATGGACGTGGTAGACTTTCGAAAAAATCAAGTTGATCTTCAATATTTCTTTTCTTGGTCAAGTATAAACAAAAATATTTATGATTTTCTGAAATTCTGAGGCACGTGATTATCCACCGTATTGAATATCTAAGAGTTTTCTTTATCAGCGACGACAAAACTCCATCTTGTTTGAGAGAAGATCAAAGAGTTAACCCTTTCCAAAACGGCAGAATTTTAGGGTGATCCACTTCAAAGAACATTGCCACAAATGACAAAATGGAAGTTATTAAGGATAGAATTTATGTAATATATGGCATATAAGATATTGAGACAAAAGGCGAAACTGCTGGTCATCAGCAGTTTCTTCTTTTGTTTCAATGTTTTCCCAATCCTTTTCTATTAAGGACGGGAAAACAAGATCTTATTTGGAAAAGGGTTAAACGTTTAGTTCTGCACTAGAATGACTTCGTATTGTCCTTGCAATGTTTCTATCTGTACTTGGAGAACTATGTGGCAGCATATAGAAAGGGGCCATAAAAAGGTATTTGTTTCTTCCAATGGATGGAAATGATATGTATTTGTCTTTGTTTATTCTAATGGTGCATTATTCATAATAGCAAACAGTAAGGACCGTCTTTCTTATAATGCTTTAAAAATATTACATTTTTACTAGTGAACGGTCAAGATTTATGTATTAGATAGAGACTGTATGGAAGATTCTACGCGAAATAAACATCCAAGTGCGCTATCTGACTTAATGTTCACTAGCGGTTCATTGGAAACAGGGGCGTGGCTATATATAGACGTCACATAAACTAGCCAGCAGTCTCGTTTATGCAAAATATAGCGGCGAAATTTCAAAATATACTGCAATTTCATTGGTCCAAAAAGAAGGTCGAACACTTACTGCTGTTAGTATAATTTTATGAGCACACATGCTTACCAAATGGAAAGACAATCTAGTGAAAAATGTTTCTCGTTCACGCGATATCTTCAACTTTTATAAGTGAACAAGTTTTGTGTGTATTACATACATGTACACCGGCTTTGAATTAAGAACATTTTAAAAGTGCATCTCTGCAACTTGAGAAAGATATTCATTTAAGGTAAGACCTGGGTAATGGGCTATGTGACCAGTTATGGAGCGAAATCTGTATGGTGCGAATAGATGATTTCAAGGGAAGTAATTTTCATTGCTCTCAAATTTGAACTTTTGTCTTTTCGTTTTTTTCTTTGTTTTTTTTTGCCTACTCTTCATACAATTTAGAAACATTTTCACAAAACTTGTTTAGAATAATCCCCGGAAATCTGATCACGCTCAATTATTTCCGTTTTTCCGGAAACAGGCGATATTGCATCTAACGGTACTTAAACAGTGCTCGGACTTTCCGACGTCACGGAATAAGTCAAAATATAGCGAGTGCATTACTCAGGTCTTGCCTTAAAAGTAACAACGACTAACGTTTACTTGTCGTAAAAGAACACAGTTTTTGGAAGCAAATTTTCCAAATTTGCTTCTCTTAGCAGCCATGCGTCTCTGCACTTTACCATTCTCTGCATACCACACAACATCTTCCGGTCTTCCTCACTATAAATAGTTCTATCAAAAGCAAAGATTAATGAGGTAACAGTCATTCGAATATTCAATATGTAAGTCTGAAGTTATGTGTAGATATTGAATTGTGTGACTGAAAATGAAGCATTCAATTAATCATGTCTCTGAGAGATGAAAAGATCCACGTAGTAATTTTCTTTGTTATGGTTCAAAGAATTAGTCCAATGGCCTTCCTTGTAAATGGGTCAGTCGAGTTTACTGAACTATGAAATATATTCAGCTTACACAAACGATTAATATGCATGAAGTTGTGCTAAAAATAAATACAACTCCATCATGAAATCAAAGTATGCAAGGTATTCTGGATAATCAAAGTACTTAATCAAAATACTCTACGAATCAAAGTATTCAAGGTATTCAAATGGATAATCAAAGTACCTAATCAAACTACTCTATTTCTAGCCCTGGTTTCTCGAAAAAAAACTTAAGTATGTTCTCAAATCTGAGCACAGTGCTCAAATTGCATGAAATCCACGTGAACTTCAATGGAATACCCTTCAACGTTGGAGAGTATCCCTTTGATGTTGAGCATGTTCTCATGAGAATATACTTTTTTGAGAAACTGGGGCCTGGACAGGCCTACATTTTTTTAAAAATTTGCTTCCAAACAGTACTGTCAGTACTTTGATTGTACTTTACGACATTATTGAAGATTGCGAATAGATTTACAAACATAACAACTTTTGTTGTCCTCCCATGCAGTATTTTGTACAATATAATCTGGAACTACGTGTATTCAGAACGACGAAGGAAGATGTGATTTACATTTTATCTAATTTTGTCATTTTTAGGGAATGTGTTGCCATGATTTTTTTTTCAAATTCAACCTTAAGGGTTTTTTCTAAAAAAAAAAATTCCAAACTTTTTCGATGAAAGGAATGTTTTCTTAAGATGATTTCTTGACAGCCAAAATTGAGTTAAATGAGTGTAAAATAAAAATAACCACAGATGCACTTGATAAAACCTTGAAATAATTCAGAGACACTGTGAAAATAAGGAAGGTAATAAAATCAACGAGAATTTTTATACAAGATAGGGGAAATTACATCAAATGATTTTCTTTGTAAATTGTCGGTAGAGATAACACAAATAAAACCTTAAAATCTAAAAGAATCATTTTGTCTCTGACACTGACGAATTTTGTTTTGGTTTCCCTTCAATTAATTTCCGTATATTTTGTCGTTCTATACAACTTTCGTATTGGACCAGTCGGAAATTTCGTTGTCTAGTAAAGAGTACAAAACAGTTGAGCCGCATACGATTTAGGCCGATAGAGCTCTTCTAGAAGTGGTAGCGCTAGTCTAGTTCCCCTCTGATACACCACGTTGTAAAAAAAAAACAAACGTAGTGTATCAGCGGCGGGAACCAGACTAGAGCTACCACTTCTAAAAGAGCTCTACCGGCCTAAATCGCACGCGGCTTTGGATATTGCCGTGCTTCATACACAGTATCACTCTCTTTCCCTCGTATTGCCTCTATCATGAGCCGCGGAAGAATATGAAAATATTCCCGTTTGAACCCATTACTGCACAGTAACGCCTTTCGACTCCCTCACAAGAAAAGGCTTGGGAAAACATTGTGCAAAATGAAGAAATGGAAATATTAATTTTCTTAAGTTTCGACAACTTGAAGCAGTCGTCTGCAACATCTTTGAATTTGGGCCAGTCTAAATTTTTGCCATATGGTAAAGGGTTAATTAAGAAGAATATGAAACATGTCCAAATTTGATTAGACCAACACCTAAATGTGAGAGCACTTCTGATGTAAACAGAATATTTTTTTCTTTTTCTAATGTATAATACAAGAAATGAAACAGTTGCACAGTATTTAAAGACTTTATCCTTCGGTAGACCACGATTCGTGGACTCTAGCGGAGGTAGCTCCTTGCAGAGTAATTCGAGTCTTCTCTGATGAAAAATCGCTCTTTGATATTTGTATGTCGCTATTTAAATAGCTACGTCCAAATATCAAAGAGCGAACTTCTACCAGAGGTGGCTCGAATTAGTGAAGAGCAACGAACGATCACTCTGCGGGGAGAATGACACAGTGTGCATGTATAGATTATCGGTATTTCGTAAAAATTATCAACATTTCGTCATTGTTTGTGACATCTCGGTATTTCTAGCCTTCACCAGACTTGGGTGGCATTTGGAAAAGAGTCCTTGTGGCAGTGTAAACGAATATTGAATCAAGATAAGCATGCATATTACGTGCAGTCAGATCGAGAATTATTTTGATCTAGATCTAATATAGCTTCATTATTTCAACGACTTCGAGCAGAATAATTCCTAATCAAAATAAGTGTTTGCGAAGCCTGATCTTGCGGCATGATTTTCTAAATTGCCTCAAAGATTTTTTAAAACCCAATTTGATTTATTTTATTTTATTGAGGTTTTACGCCGTATTTCAGCAGCTATGGTCATATCGCGGCGGCTGGAGCACCTAACCATGGATTCCTGGTATTTCTCTCACCAGTACTACCACAATATCAAAACTGAGCCTCAAGCTGCTTTCTCACATAGATGATTCACAACCATTGGTGAGAGACAAAACTTACGAGTTAATACTATCTAACTTATCTCCCGACACAATCACCACCACAACCACAACAATAACAACAACATAAGCAGCAACCAACAAGGTGTGTTTGTGAAACACAAAACCCCCTGAAAAGGCCAATGTTAAGTTTTCACGTTAAGTTTCGGACGGAAACACGGACGGACAGACGGACAATGGTAAAACAATATGCCCCAATACTTCGATACAGTGGCATAAAAACATTGACGGAGACAACAACTAACCTCTCTGAGTAATGTTTGCTTTTTTTGACAATGTAGATACTTTGGCACAAGTAGCCTACACATGTACACAAATTCACATCTACAGTTAGCCTATCAAAGACAATCTTACAATAAATGTCACCTTATCTACGACAAACAATAGGACAGTCCGTCCGACTATACGGGATCATTTCTAGCTGCCACACTTCCACTCCTTTAGCCAGAAATGAAAGGGTTTGTATTATCAACTTGATAAAATTTCTTTCTTTATTGTCATGTTTTCGTAAACTATAGGAACCGTAAACAAACAATTCGATCAAACGATGCAGAACCTTAATTGGTTGATGCTTTTTGCTTTTTTGCTTGGTGGATTTTGTACTGCTGATTCTTCAAATAGAGACCGTAAGTGAAAATATGTAATAATTCACCCTTTCCCAAATAAAACGCGGCTTTGATATTCCTAGCGAGCAATAGTTGTGAAAACAATGGAAAAGGGAGCATTCTATTGCACACAACATATCGTCGGTGTAAATGCAAAACCCCGTATGTCGATTCTTGCGATTTTCAAAGCGAAATCTTGTGTGTCCAGTTAAGACAATTCTTGTATGTTTTAGGATATATTTGCTATCAGTCTTAATGACACATTGTCTGTGAACAATATGTCCGAATTTCAAGTAAAACATTTCAGTTTGAGAAAAGTTATTACACTTTTTTCCTTCCCCTTTGAAATTTTCCAAAAACGAGATACGAGGTTTTGCATTTACAACGACGATATGTACGTGGAAATACATGTATATAATTACAGTAGGTAACGATTGCCACAGAAAATTACTGGTTTTGACGTCCACGGCAAGACATGCTTTTGAAAACATTGACAAAAAAGAAAATGCAGATAACATATGCAGCATTTCATTATTGTATCTCAATATTTTCTGTTGTATTTAGAATAATCATTGAGACAACAGTGATTACCGCTAGACAATAATAAAAATTTTGGTGGATGTTTTCATTGGCAATTGCTGGATTTCTGTAAAGACCGTCCCAAACAAGACACTGTTTTGACGCCCCTTGCAAGCCTAGAAAGCAGAACTATTGTATTGACATACAAAAAATGCTCTACACTTCCCACTTCAACACTTCGACAGTAAAGACGGCCCGCGGTCGTCCAAGACTCCGATACAATGATGTTTATAAGCGTGACATAAAAGTTTGTCACGTCTTGACTGGTAGAAACAAGTCTCTGGAGGTGGGGGGCTTATCAGGACTGAATCTGAGTTTTTTTAATTTCCTGCGTTATCGCGTTAATGAATGTGTATAAAATCAAAGTACTGGTGATACCGAAGGCAATAATTGTGAAATTTTTTAGAGAAGTTAATATTATATTATAAAACGTTTTGTTCTTGCTTATGAAAACATACAAATAAACAGAGACACTGATCGGAATTCGAACAGCATTAACACATTCTTGAACGAGAAAATTTTATTTTTTGAGGAACGCAATTCAGCAAAACCTTGAAATATTTAGTATTTCAATAACTTGAATATTTCTAAGAATAAGAAAGTTTTGATAAGAGCAGACATTCTGCGTAGTAATCTACACAAGGATGTAATATTATTATTATGTGCAAATTAAGAATGCAATAGGTAGTGCAAATTGTAAATTTCGAACCACTTTGAATGATTTTGGGAACTACTAGTACCAATTTGTTTTTGGCGAATTCGGATATTGAAAAAGTGGACACTGCGGCAGCCACTATATTGGGGTTTACCCTCCCTGTATGCAGAGAAATCCCTGGTTTACCGACCTTACGATGAAACCATCGAATTCAAGAATTCAAGGCGTTGAAATGAGATTAAAAAAGGGAAGAAAAGGAAAGGTGACCAGCATTTTATTAAGACAAATTTCCTAATACGACATTGGATAAGTATTAGATAGAGACTGTATAGTAGATTATACGCGATATAAACGTTCAAAAGGCGCAGCCTTTGAACGTTTATGTCGCGTAGAATCTATTATACAGACTCTATCTGACTTAGTGTTCGTCAACCAATGAAAACATACGCTTCTACTGTCATTCTTCAAACTTGCCTCCGACCGGAGCTACTATCGAGCGGATCTTACGGGAATTACACCATTTTCCTTAAAATTACATCATTTTCCCAAAAAAATACATCATTTTTCATAACTGTACAGGAAACGGGGGCGTGGCTATGTATATCCTTGACATAAATTGACCGGCAGTGCGTTTATGTGAAATATGGCGCCTAAATTTTCAAATATTCTGCAATTTCATTGGTCCAAAAACTAGGACGAACACCAAACATGGTTAACACCTAGTGATATTTTTGATAAACAATTTATTATGAGATTATCTCCCCAGATGACACGGTAAGGACACGAAAGTCACGCAGTGATAAATAAAACATCGACATGAATGACTTAATCTTGGATTTCAATGGAACACAATTTACACAAATCCACAACTAACATCCATATTATTATTTTTGTAAAAACGCTGCATGCTTTCTGATAAAGGGATTTGATCGATCAGTACCCTTTCTGGTTTAAAAAGATGTAATATTGACTGGGCACAGGTCTAAAAAGTCTTTACTGCCCCACTTCTTTCAAGGACTATCATTTGCATTTTCGGGACCAGAGTGTGCCGAATTGCATAGGCTGCGCCAAGTACCTACTATGCAAACGAGCAATCGAAATTTCTTTGATCAGAACTTGCAGTAGAAATATATGCATCAATGATTTCACATAGTAAGGAAAAGTTAGAGTTTCTTTCCCGGTATGGTTTTAGGCGTGAAATTTTTAAGTACCGCTGTTCAAATGTGAACCACCATGGCATGACAGTTTTGGCTTTAATCTATTTTCACATAATGCCTCATAATGTAAATAAATAATATAGGTCTGAAGATAACAGAGATCATTTTTCTAATAAATTATGGGTGTTCGTCTAACGCCTTGTTTACTTACATAGTGTGTAGTTACTTCACCCCTGTCAAATATCAATCAAATTTAGTGACACGCCTACAAAAATAACATAGGAAAATTTCGAATAAAGTAGCGACAGGGCAACTCAAAAATCTTCAAGAGAAAGGTAGATTAAATATTGCTCTAGTTTTTAAGACCCAAGATATTCTTTCTTTGATTTTGGATTTCGGTCAATGTAAAGAGTAAGAATATGTTCAATTTATGTCGTTTTTGAAAAAAGATGTTTTCAATTAGACAACAAAATTTAAATTTTTCCAATGCGAAAGACTATTGCAAATGAAAAATATGTATGTAATTCAATTGGAAGACATCGATATGTAATTCAATGGGAAGATATCGATATAAAATGAAAAAAAAAGTTGTTTATCAGTATTTTTATGTTTTCCATCCATAACGCAAAAAAAGAGGCAGTGTTTAAAATGCACTCATATCATAAGGGACTTATTTCCGAAACTCCAGGACAAATTAAAGAATACACCGCGAACTTATGAAATGCTTTCTTATATGTATTAAGAGATCGCACAGAGAGAAAAAGCGCGCCATTTATTTAACCCATTACCTCACAGTGACGCTTTTTGACTCCCCACAAAATAATGACCATGGAAAACCTCGTGGAAAATGAGGAAATTGCTTGTGACAAGCAATTTCTTCATTTCCCACAATGTTTTCTACCCTAAATGATAAATCTTTTTTAAATTTCATTCACTTGAAATTGTCGTCTGCAATGTCTTTGAATTTGGAACACCCTAAATGTTTGTCGTTTGGTAATGGGTAAATTCATAAGCAGATGCTTGTACATAAACTGATCGGAACCCATGTTGATTTCAAAGAACGTCTTTGAAATTCGAACTTCAAATTGTTGCAAAATACAAATGGATTTGTTATCTATGGTAAGGGGGTTGGCCAGTGTAAAAGTGTGTCAGTTATTTCATTCATAAACAGCTGTAATAGTGAACTAGATAAACCGGTAATGTCATTTCAAAATGTGGCGTTCAGTTTGATTCCATTACAGGTATTCCACACACCATTAGATACCAAACAATGTGTGCAATGTTGGTGTCATTCATGGCAACGGAGTTTGACAAGGCTATTCGTATTTTTAAATTCCCGATATCATCGTCAATTTTTGTTTTCAATACAAGTACCGAATCAATCTCCGAGCAGAGTTGTCGTTCGTTACTCTCACATACATCTCTGCAACGGTCTGGGCGTATGAATGACAAGAATCTTGTCAAACCGAGGAAAACGTGTATTATTACTGTTTAACTGTTTCATGTGTAACATAATAAAGTAGACAAAGAAATGATGATTCTGGTTACATTTGAAAGGCACTATAACTGATGAAATAACCCATATACAATGAAACTATTTTCTCAAGCCTCCTTACCAATGGCAGGAATTTTGTGCTAAAAGTAGACTAGGTTATAAGTTTTGTTTTGATAGATCGTCGCTGTTGTTATAAATATAATATCGTATCTACGGCTTGAATCAAGTCGTAGTTGCGAGATTTTATAACAACACTTACGAAATACTATTGTTTGTCCGAAATACGTCACGGTTAGCTGGATAAAATCTTTCCCTATCAGAATGAAACGTACAGAAAATTTGAATGAATGACATCAATCTAAAAAAATTAAATTATTTTCGTTGGAAAATGATATTAAATTTTAAGCAACGTGAAGTATGACATATTTTGGACTTTGGAAAAGAAAAATTATTTGTTATTGCCGTTTTGATGTGATAGAAAGTGACGTAATCTAGCAGATGATGACGCAATACTATCTGAGGCAACTACAGAGGTGAATGTAATGAATGAACCGTGTGCAAGAGAGTGGTACCGAATATGGAAGGGGGATAAACTTTGGGCCCTGCCTACAAAATATTTGTATCGCTCTACGTGTGCCATTTGGCCATTTGGTACTTTCCCAGAAACATAACGATAGGCACCATATTTCTGATATTTGACCATTTTCCCATTTATATTTCAGGGGGTGTTTCATCGATATCGCGCAAGCGGTTCTTATTCGAGACGTTTTGTTATGGTAGCTGCAATCTACGATGTACCTTCGGTTATCAGCGGTCGAATTTAGGATGCTCGTTGTGCAAATGTGTGGGGTCGTCAGTGGTGCAATCTGCTCAATTGTCCCCAAACAGTAGTACGTTGCTTTTCTTCTAAAACCTCGTAACTGCAGCTTCTTTGAAGCTGCAGTTATGGGGTTTTGAAGGAAAAGCAGCGAGTACGTGTCTTTGTTGATGCAAGAGAATACACCCATAGGTGTTTAGTGTACAAATGTGCGGTGCAATCAGTTTAATTGCCCACAAACATTAGTACGTTGTTTCTCTTCAATTATCTGGTCACTGCAGCTTCTTTGGAAAATACAATGTAACAATAACAACCACCAAAAGAAAACTGCGAGTATTCTTGTTTATCATTTGTCGATTCGACAGGATACTCCCATGGGCACTTGGATTCATGATTTTTAAACAGCTTACATGATATGTATAAGTATATTAAAGTAACGAATATTTTTTCAATCGCCTCTGGTTTCCATCACAGGAATCATTTGACTTGTAGAAAGGTATATTTTCACATTCAAAATTATTTTTGTAGATAATTTCGTGCCGTTCAATTTTTACGTCCATGCAAGACATATATACCTTCTGGTTAACAACAATTGCATAAACTTTATAGGACATATAGCAATTTTTCGCTGCTTGATTTTGTTATCAAGGCCTTTTGCAATTCATTGATATTTAATTTTTCCATTTAAAAATAAATATATTTTGTGCTGTGGTATTTTTTTCAGATCATTTTGTACCGTCCAACTTCTCGTCTAATGCCGGACACATAGGTCTACTATTTAACAACCCATGTGACCCGTCTGTACGACACTGCCCCCTGCGATGTACTATAGGATATAAAGAGGGAAGTAATGGATGTCAGATGTGTGCATGTATAGAAAAACAACAGACCACTACAATGGCAGTCAGTCAGTGTATGTACGTGTAACTTTCATTTATTTTGTCTTTTTAAAGAGTGCAAAATTAGAGACAATCTTTACGGCCAAGGATCTGGAATAAGGTCCTTAAAGGGTTTTGAGCACACCATGGTTCAAGATCAGCCTGCGTATATACGCAGTCTGATCTTGAACCATGTTGATCTCCAACAGCTTCTTCGTGTCCCATAGTCACCCATGGGCGGATCTAGAGGGGGGGGGGGGGGGTCGGGGGGGGGTACATATTTACTACATTTTAAGCCATAATTTGGGCTTGGACCCACCCTGGAAAAAAATGGCTTGGACCCCCCCCCCCCCCCCTGGAAAAAATTTCTGGATCCGCCCTTGGTCACCGTAGGACAGCAGCACGGATCCCGGTCAGAATGCAGTCACAGTCTGGTAGTGAAATACGACCCTTTCAATGCTACAAATGACCTTTTCCAGATCCTGGCACTAATGGATGTCAGATGTGTGCATGTATAGAAAAACAACAGACCACGACGGTGGCAGTCAGTCAGTGTATGTACGTGTATCCTTCAATTATTTTTGATCTTTTTTTAGAAGGGTACAAGGTGAGATGCTCTTATATTAAGCATAGGTTTTAATTCACTACATTAAATTTTGTAATGATTAATCAATGTTCCTTAAATCCTGCGTTTCATTTTTAGTAATATAGGACAAAATACAACAAATTTTTCCAAAGTCCAAGCCGCTAAAGCTTAGGCAGGCACGCCGAAGACTAGATCTATAAGTATATCATTCTGCCTGCATTCAATTCTAAACTGAAAGCCTTCTGTCATGTGGCAATAGTCATGTATCTCTCACAAATGTATAAATATAAGCTATGCTTTTCGATTTTTATCAAGTTTGAACGCTTTATGTCAATTTATAAAAAATTAATGTTTAGTGAAAAAATATTTCAGTGCCAACTGTCGTAAAGGTGACCAGCCCACCTAACATTCGATTGACAACAACGTTAAATACAGCAAAACCAACGACAACACGTAAAGGTTCACAAACAACCGCAGTTACACCAACAAACTCACACTCGGGGTACTCCGACCCTTGTATACCATCACAAATTGTATGTAACCTACCATGTAACGGAGATTACGTTCTAGGTACTTTAACATAATAAACTTATCATTCCGTCTCTATGTTACTCTCTTTCTCCAAAATCTTTTACTCCTGGTCAATAGTTCTTTAATGTTTGATATTCGAATCCTGGACAAGATATTTGATTCGTATTAAGGTTATATTTTTGAAATATGCGTTACAGTGGAATATATACATACATGAGAAAAATACACTATTAAAGCATTTGGGACAAGCATGAATCTTTAGCAACATGTGCCAAAGTGGACTCTGATTGGGGCCAACACTGCATTCTCGCGATTGCTACTGTAACAGGTCAGGAAGAAGCTATTGGAGAGCAACATGGTTCTTGATCAGACTGTGTGTATACACAGGCTGATATAGAACTATGTTGGGCTCAAAAGCCCAAAGGGACCTTTTCTCCAGATCCTGACTCATATGTTTGACAATACATCTATTTTCATTAACAGGGCCAGATAAATGCCAGTACTGTTTATGTGCCGACAAAATACCTCCTGAATTACGCCAAACAACTACAAAGGGTAATATAATTGGCTTCATCATTTCCAAAGTCTAAAATTTCCCCTTACTTAAAAAATCTTACAGAAATGATAAAGATTTTATACCAAGGCAAGGTAAAGGGAGCTCTTTCGGCTAAATAGTCTTACTTTATTGCATAAAATAATGAAAGTATCGAGTGCAAAATTAATTTGAAAATGCTTTTCTGTCCTCATAAGTAGTTTACAGATGTTCTTATCCTTGAACTCGTTTAGTGCTCAAAAAGATAAACATTGCAATTTCTAATGTCAATTTTAGAAGATTTTTTTAATTCAATTTGGTCAAATTTAGTCAAGGTGATTTGTGATTTTTTTCAAGTATCATATTGGACAAATTGGTATAAGTGATATTCACTATTGTAGCACCCATAGCTCCACCTGCTCTAGGAAGGTTCAACACTTCGTTCCACAATTCATCTAAAATGGAGTCCAAACCAACTGCCGAAGCCTGTATCATGGCAAAGGTAAGACTTTCGTATATCGATGCTTTTCAAACAAAAACCTCGTAACTGCAGTTACGATTTATTCGTTGAAAAACGATGATATCATGCTTGTCTTTTGAGCGAGGATCTGAAAAATACCTGATATCATTTTAGACAACCAATTTTCAAGACTAGGCCGTGCATAAGAGCAGTCTGCCTGGATTCCATGCTTCTCACGTGGGGTTTGTATGGAGCTATTAGAGAACAACATGATTCCTGATCAGACTGTGTGTAAACGTTGGCTGATCTAGAACGATGTGGGGCTCAAAAGCCTTAACGGTATTTTCATATCCTGGCTCATCCATATTTCTACCATTTTTGCCGGTACAAATACCACATCATAGATCTTGTAAGATATTCGAATTCTCCATCGCACTATAACATACATAAGGCCCGGTACAACCCCGCCATGAAATAGTACTTAAAATACATTAATTAAAATCACCAGATTAGATTTCTACATGTATCATAGAATAATTATCGTAATTATATGATTGCCTTAAGCATCGTTCGCATTAAACGTTACAAAGCAAAAAATGAAGGAAAACAGCAGCAGCAACAACATAAATCCCAAACAAACAAAAAAGGAGAAATTATTGTAGCTTTGGCATTTGTTGACGTATAGTAGGTGTCATAGAATAAATCTATATTCTACGAATCATGTGACGCAATACCAATTTTACCTTATAGAATGTTATCTTATTTTATGCACTTATGTGATATTCTAATAATCTCATAAGATGGGGTGAAGACATTCTAAATATTTTATTTCAAATCCAAACCCTATGTTGTGGGTACTCATTTAGATCGTCTTGAAAATACAATTTGAATGAGTGAATACAACATACGGTTCGGTGAATATTAAGTGAAATATTTCATTTTTAAAAGCCATCACCCCTCTAAGGCTTTTATATATAGCTATGGTTATATTCCCAGGTAATCTGTAACGAGAAGTGCCCCGGTGGATTTGTCAGTAAGCCAGACGATTGTTTGTACTGTTCGTGTTTGAACACAAATGCAGGTACTGTCCGTTCAACATATTATGCTGCATGTATGTAAAATTCACATATGTTAACAACAAAATACCATAATAAAAAACTGAGTATTGTAATTTTGCAAATAAGTTGTCCCAGGTAAATTTTGGTGGACTATATCAATATGTATAAGTAGTTTCTATAAATGGTCCTGTACACTTACTTGTCTCGCCTATTTCGCATTATTGGTCTAATAACTCATTAGAAAAAAATGAATCGTTTTTGCACTTATTATATATGTTTAAAGTTTGTTTATAAACATCACCTGATCTCATTACTTCTGAACGACAATCATTTCTTACCTATGAACGAGTTCATTCTTTCAATGGTTTAGCTCGGGATCACTGTATAAACGATTCAAAATCTTTTACTAACTAGGGGCCAGACCAATAACCCGAAATAGGTAAAGCAGGTACATGTAGATATATGTGACTATTTATAGAAATAACTTATATACATTGTCGGTGTGGATTTATTTCATGTATCTGCAGATATTTCGAACTTTGTAAATTCTAGGGTAGCTTGGCAACACTTTAAACACTTCATAACTAAGAAAGCAAAATGATTTTGTCTCGTTGGCTTCAAAAATCCCATAAAATGTGAAATGTCAAAGAAATCCTTTCACTGTTTTTTCTCAGAAATCCTCGTAACTTCAACTTTAAACAGGCTGTAGCTACAGCTATGTTTTGGGAGAATAAAAACATGATTGTTTCATTGATATATAGTTTGTTTTTTAATGAAATAATTATACAAAATATCTATTCCAGTGCCTTCAGATGATGTTATACATGTCACTCTACACCAGCCATGCTTGTACCGCAGTAGGGCGTGCAGAACTAAGTGTACCAAGGGGTACGTAAAGGGGCCGCGAAACTGCCAGTTTTGTTCTTGTATGAAATGACGAAATACTTGTTTTATATAGATCTAGACTAAAATAAAGTGATTAGATGGGAAATAGTTTATTTCTGTTTGTTTTGTGTTCAAATTCTCCAGGGAAAAACTCGTATAATGTCAACACTGACGAGTCCCTCTGAGTCTCTCAAGCATCCTTCAACTTATTTCGCTGTAGTAAAGTTTTTACCTTTCAAAATAGAGCTTGCTTTTGACATATCCTAAAATATTTTGACATCACTTGAAGAATTAAAAATATGTGGCCAACTAGGATTTTCCCCATTTCCGTCATCGCTTACCGAGCTATATTATAGGTACCGGGTATCTCGCACCATTGGTAATATCTATTTTGTCATCTTGATCGCATTTGAAAACAGATATCACCAAAAGTATATGTTCTTTTTGTGAAAGCGGTTATAACCGCTTTCACAAAAGGAACATAAACTTTTTAGCATATGCTAATTTCTTCATCTAACTGCATAATAACTACGGGACAAGATATGAAGCCAAACATTCAAATTTTCATTTAATTTCCTTTATTTTCTGATTACATCACACGATTATTACGTCACTATTCACGTGATCATCACGTGATCACTCTTTACACGCGCAGTATTGACACAGTTTCGGCCCTGTTTTGTATCCCGATTCACACACAATCATGCACAGATCGAAGCCATGAATACACGGGTTTGGTAGGCGCACCTTGGGTTGTCGTTCGTAAGTCACATTTGCTGCAAATGAAAATGACAAAAATAAAACCGTTGATCCAACTCTGTCCAGATCTATTGCACAAGTTTTCACCATAAACCATTCTACAACATCAGACGCGTGCAAATTTAAAATAAAACAAAAATAGGAAAATAGTATGTTATTTTCCATTTTAGACGTGTCATTGGTCAAGCAAAAGCAAAATAACAAGTTTGAAGTGCGATATTGTGTTGTTTACATAGGTAAATCTTGTAAACATATGTATTAATATCGTATCGGACTATTTTACATTGAATTTCAGCATTTTCTTCATTCTTTGTGGATTTATTATTATAACAACATGCAAGATCATCGGGCACAGGTATGTCTTTTAAGTGGTAATATTTAGATATAAAAAGGTGTGACTTACACGCCGTATAGACATCGTCTCTATCCACACAAGTATTACATTTGGGGTTGATCATAAAGCTATGTGGATGAGTTAGTTGTGTTTTGAAATAAAATCTATGGAAATGGCAACACATGTCCGGAAAGTTTTTGAACACCTTCGTATATTAAGATATAAAACGTTAGGACTTACATGCCGTATAGACCTCGTCTTTATCTACACAAGTATTACATTCGGGGTTGACCATAAAGCCATTTGGATGAGTTAGCTGTGTTTTGAAGCAAATCCTTTGGAAATAACAACATTTTCCTGGAACCTTTTGATCACCCCTCGTATATTATGAAATCAAATTGGTGTTACTTACATGCCGTATAGACCTCGTCTTTATCAACACAAGTATTACACTCGGGGTTGATCATAAAGCCATGTGGATGTGTTAGTTGACATTCGGTCATCTTTGCCATGCAAGCGTCTTCCGGGGACATGGTCGGTGCTTGTGACGTCATACCTGAAATGGAACAATTTGCCATCATTATTTACAAAAATGGTAGGTCAATCATGCTTTTATTCAGTTAGCTATCGTGGGAAATATCCTTTAAAGCGAAATTATCTCCCACCAATGGTTTGATAATAGCTTAACTATGTGGAAGAGCAGCCGTGGACTCGGTAAGAATCTTTTGGGAATACTAGTATGAGAAAACTAATGGCAGGTATCCATGGTTTTGTGCGTTTGCCTCCGCGATATGAACTTAGCAGTTGAAAGAGGCGTTAAAACCCAATCAGTCATTAAGTTTTATCGAAGGTTTTATGACGTATTTTTGTCTTAGAAATGTCGTACGACACGTTCAGGACAAGAGCAGCGTGTTACAAAATTCCAAGGACCTTAAAATGCGACTCGTGGCATCTGATTATTAACTAATGAGAGATTCTCCTAAGACACTTGGTCATAGACAAGAATGAAATAAGACAAGAATAAAATAAGGTATTTACCTTTGCAGTTACAGTACTGACAACCTCCTGTCCCGGTGTTATATCCTTCTTTACAGGGTAGATCACACGACGCTGGGGCATCAGGACACGGGTTCGAGTATGGGAAAGGCATTGCTGTCGACGAGTCTGAAGGAAAAAATGAAGAGTTATATGAAATAGAATGTGACTTCTTGTCTATTCTTTAAGAATGCTGAAAAGGATACGGTGTCAATTGCTCAAAATGGTACTGTATCACTTGCACAATTTCAAAAATGCCCAGTTCCACGATTGCTCCCAACATATCGTCGCTTTTCAACAAAATTTTAAAACAGGCTGCAGTTTTTGTTGAAAAGCATTGATAATCAAAAGCATATAAAATTCTATTAAATCATTAAATTCTATGAAATCATTAGACTCCCGACGACGACAAACATTTGTCGCAAGTTAAAGTTTTACTCGGGTCAAAATATTGATATTGTATTCATTTTAATACTGTTTGAACATACATGTACATATTTTTTCTCTACTATAAAATTCTGTTAAATATGTTTTGACCATCGCTGTAGAGTACAGTTGTACTCTACATAGTTTTTGTAGAAAAGCGTCGCCATGCACTTACGTGGTGGTTTTGCACAAATGCAAAACTGACACCCTGGTCCATTATAATGACCATGAGTACATGTTAGTTTGTCTCACCGTAAACCTGGTATACATTGCTTGGTAAGGTTGGGTGAAGAAAACATGGCAGTTTTTCACAAATACAAAACAGACAACCTCCTGGACCATTATAATAACCATGAGTACATGAAAGTTTATCATATCGTATAACTAGTATATAAGGCTTGGTAAAGGTGTGTGAAGAATACATGACGTCACAGTCAGTTCAAATCCAATCAAACAAACCGAAAAAAAAAACGCTAAAATCTGTACTGACGCGGTGGTTTTGCACAAATACAAAACAGACAACCTCCTGGACCATTATAATAACCATGAGTACATGAAAGTTTATCATATCGTATAACTAGTATATAAGGCTTGGTAAAGGTGTGTGAAGAAGACATGGCGTCACAGTCAGTCCAAATCCAATCAAAATAAACAGGAAAACTCCACTAAAATTATTCTGCACTTACGCGGCTGCTTTGCACAAATACAAAACTGACACAATCCTGGACAATTATAATAACCATGAGTACATGTTATTTTATCACACCATATCCCGGTATACATGGCTTGGTATAGTTGGGTGAAGAAAATAGAGCCTCACTGTCACAACCCAACAACAACAACAACAACAACAACAACAACAACAACAACCACCACCACCACCACCACCACCACCACCACCACCAAACAAATGAAAAAATACACACACTGAAATATGATGTACTTACGTGGGGGCTTTGCACAGATACAAAACTGACACCCTCCTGGACCATTATAATAACCATGGGGACATGTTAGTTTATCACAGCGGATCCCTGGTATGCATGGCTTGGTATAGTTAGGCGATGAAGACATGGCGTCAGGCTTGTTGACCGAAATTTGGTACCCCATCATTGAACCGCCCTGGTGAAATGGATCACCGCCAGGACCGCTCGGCTGACCTGAAAATGAAAATGGGTAATCATTCAACAACAATATAACAAGATCGTGTTTGTAACGCATTGATTTCCACTTAACGGTTTATTTCCTTGATTAAATTCATGATCTTGATACGTGTCCTTGTCATTGACCGAGATCTTGACCCTGGTATCATTACAGAAGTGGGTACTGACCTTCAAAATGCAATATTTCATTCAAGTTACCGCAATATGGGAAATGTTGTTCATTTAGACGAGGATATGGATTAGTTAATTCATTACACACAAGGACTATTTGACTCCCTACAAGGTAAGGGCTTTGGAAAACATTGTAGAGAATGAAGGAATCGCCCTGTCTTACCACTGTTTGGAGTAAATGCGCAGACCCTACAACCCCTGGCGTCGAACGTGTATCCTCCATTAGTACATATCATAAAGGGACATCCATATAATTGAAGATGATTTACTCTCATTAATATGAAACCCTGTCTTACCGTTGTATGCAGTAAATGCACAGACCCTGCATTCCCGGTCGTCGGGCGTGTATCCCGCCTTAGTAGCCTACATGTCATAAAGGGACATCTGTATACTTGAATATGATTTAGTCTCGTTAATATGAAACCCTGTCTTACCGTTGTTTGGAGTAAATGCGCAGACCCGGCACCCTCGGGCGTCGAACGTGTATTCTCCATTAGTACATATCATAAAGGGACATCCGTATAATTGAAGATGATTAAGTCTCGTTAATATGAAACCATATCTTACCGCTGTTTGGAGTAAATGCACAGACCCTGCATCCTCGGGAGTCGAACGTGTATCCCGCGTTAGTAGCCTACATGTCATAAAGGGACATCCGTATACTTTAAGATGATATACTATCGCTAATATGAAACCCTGTCTTACCGTTGTTTGGAGTAAATGCGAAATCCTATCTTACCGCTGTTTGGAGTAAATGCGAAATCCTATCTTACCGTTGTTTGGAGTAAATGCGAAATCCTATCTTACCGCTGTTTGGAGTAAATGCGAAATCCTATCTTACCGTTGTTTGGAGTAAATGCGCAGACCCTACAACCTCGGGCGTCGAACGTGTATCCTCCATTGGTACATATCATAAAGGGACATCCGTACATATACCCGCCTCCGGGATTGAAGGACGCCAGACACACGCTGCATACTGTAATAGGGAATAATTTTATTAAGATAACCGTGACGTTATTTCGGACAAACAATTTTATTTTATTTTAGGTGTTGCTATAAGATCTCGTACATGTAACTACGGCTTGGATAAAGCCGTAGTTACGAGATGTTACAACAACACCGACGGTTTATTAAACCATAACGGTACACCGAATCGACCTTTAGTACAAAATGCATTGCTTTTATAACTAGAAACAGGGAAAATAGTACGGCCCCTATGTTTACAACATGGACATCAGGCACGCACGCAAAACTGAGTGAAGGAGTCGAACGTGTATCCTCCATTAGTACATATCATAAAGGGACATCCGTACATATACCCGCCTCCGGGATTGAAGGACGCAAAACACACGCCGCATACTGCAATAGGGAACATTTTTATCAAATTAACCGTGACGTTATTTCGGACAAACAATTGTATTTCGTTGGTGTTGTTATAACATCTCGTAACTACGGCTTGGATCAAGCCGTAGTTACGAGATGCTATAACAACGCCGACGATTTAACAAATCATACATGTACATGCTACCAATGTCTACTTATAAGACACAATTCATTGCCATCATACCAAGAAGCAGAGAAAATGAGTAAGGCCCCTATGTTTCCAACAAGTACGTCAAGCACGCACCCCAAACTTAATGAAGAAGTCGAGCATGTAGCATCCGTTAGTACATATCATAAAGGGACATCCGTACATGTACCCGCCTCCGGGATTGAAAGACGCCAGACACACGCTGCATACTGCAATTATTGTACCACGAAGCCGTGAAAATTTTATCGTTAAGAATGAAAAAAGTTATGTTAAAAATCAGAATGTATTCTCCCCCGTTACTCAATTTTCTTCAAAGTAATATGATCACTCTAAATAACATTCGTTTCCTGTGATATGTCATCAATTATTTGGCCGAAATGTATTTGAATTTCATAGCACAATATTCAAATTAGGTTTGTCGTTTTGTCATTTTATTCCAATCATGACATTGTGTCTGCCATGCTTGTAAGTACACTATAACCCCCCCCCCCCCCCCCCCGATCTACTTGTTACTCTAACATTTGCTAACTCAAATTACTCAAACTAATCATAAAGTGTCACATTCTATAAAAAGGTGTCATCCTTATGAATAGATATACTGATATTCAGACGCTATCTACTCTCAGGGACGAGTCCTTCGATGAAAAGGTCCCCTTAAACATTAGACCAATTTGGATGAAACTGGACATGAATGTTCCTCATGTGATCCTTTTCACCTTTTCAAAAATTTCGGGTTCGTACAAAATGAAGACATGGCAGGGAAGGGTTTATCAGATTTATAGAAATCACAAGATAATTCTTTGACAATCATGTCCTCCTGAATCACAGTGTGAATTTTTAGCAAACTTGAGAAAAATGGTCCTTGAGATAATTCTTTTAAATCAACGCCGTGACAGTTGGACTTATGTGTGCCAGACTAGGCAGAAATGTTCCCTGAGTGACCCTTTGCAATGGTGGTTGTGATTTTTTTATTCGACAAAAAATAGGGTTATGAGACTTAGAGAATTATCAGATCTTAAACGGAAAAGATCATGTGAGCGATATAGGGCCATTCTGTCCCTCTTATTTGACATAAGAAAAGACTTATTGGACCACTTTAAGGGGGAATGCTCCAGTTTTTCGGAACACTCGGTCTTTACTGTAGTAAATTAAATGTTTCGTACCAATATGTTTCGCTACCATATTTTCAATATGATACATCATTACAATTTACCATTTTCGACGGTAAAAATGTATTTATCATGCGAAACTGATTTCCTCAAGATGGAAATCGATTATTTAGAGCAAGGCAGTCGTAAGTGTGTATGCAGTTACCACCGTTTTGCGTCATTTTATTCATGTGTAGCTGATAAAAATCCTGTAATTCACTAATAAGTTCGCTGACCTATTTGAATTATTACCAGGACATGTTGCTTAATGCAATGAGGGAGTTTCATCAAATTCTATTATGTAGAACTTGAAATATTTCCAAAAATATGCAAATTTTGACATAAAACACTCCAGCTTCATTGATCCAACCGAACACATGAGCATGCTGTTTTATACATTTACGCGTTTATAGAAGCACATATTTTGGGTTTTCTGTTCTTATTAAATGTAAGACGTTACTTTAAATCCATTTTCCGGACTAAACGATGAATACACAGTATTTTATTAGCATTTTAGTGGCCTTGCACAGGTGCAAGAAATTGTGCATTTTTTCTATGTAGGGGTATGTGATACGAATGCTTATAAAATTCAAACAAGTTCGCTGACCATCCATTTTTATTTTATTTTTCAATTGGTAATAACATGTAATTTCAACATACAAAATATAAATAAATTCTATTATTGGGAAAAAATTTAGGAAACTGGAGCATTCCCCCTTAAAATGATATACATCATTGTTCTATTTCTTTGACGCTCTTAGTGTTTTGTGTTTTTGAACAATCTTTTTAAGTTAATCAACGCCTAACGAGATTCACGCGACATCAGAATTATGCGAGCCAAGTCTTTAACATTCGTAATGTATCCGAAACTATTCGGGGAACGCCGTTAACAACCGGCGTTGAAATGCTCCACCCCCGAATGTTAACAACATCGCCCGAATAATTCGGACATCGCTCCATTAATTCGGACGTCGTGAGAATCTCATTAGGGATGGACTGTCTTAAAGGAGAATCGTATTTTGGATGATAATACAAATACAAGGAAATTGCCTTTTCTGACCCTACCATTAACCTGACACAGTATCAATCTAACCCTTTTCCAAAGAAAGCTTGGTTTTTACGTCCTCAGTGAAATAGACCTCGGAAATCATTGAGACAAAAGAAGAAAATGCTGATAATCAGCATTCAGCATTTTCTCCTTTTGATTCAATATTTCCTATGCCATATTTTACATAAATCTTATCTTCAACAACATTACGTATGTTGTCTTCTTTTAAGTTGGATCACCCTAAAATGTTCTTGTTTGGGATAGGTTTAAGGCAGATGTTTGTTTATCTGAAAGGACCCATAGATCTAGTTTATCTATTTATAAACTTCTTATCACTTGCTATGTGACATTTTCCCCATATTCGGAATTCAATACAATAATCTAATCTCACTTTTCTCTTTCGTAGATCTTCTCAACAATTTTTTTCTCTAATTATATTTGATTTCCTTAGTTGTTAATAGAAAAAAATTCTTTGAGTTTGACAAGAATGGTTTTAAAACAAAACATTTGCACACTTGAAAGATTCACATCAAACAATATATCATACAATATCTATCAACGATTGTTAAAAAGTACCACAAACTGGTGAACACGACATATTGTTTTCAAGTTCGTTTGCACCTTTTTCCAATTACCTTAAACTTGTGTTTCCACGAATTAAGTCAAAATCACAATACCCACAAAAAAAAGAAACATTAATATACTTACACGTGCTAAAAACGAAGAGCCATCCCGGCGATACCACCATATTTGAATGGAGCGAAATAATATCACTATTGTTCAAGTTTGTTATAATATGTAAAGCTAAAGGTGCTATTTTACGAATTTAAGAAAAAACGTTTTCCGGTATCAATTTGATAATTCAGTATTATTTCCCAAACGGCCAAAATTTAACTTCTGGAATATGAAAGCTGACGGAGATAACAAAAGTGGTGTTGACAACGATTGGGATTGTGCAGGATGTAGAAAAGACAATATTGAGGCTAAAGGAGAAAATGATTATTATCAGCATTTTTTTCTTTTGTCTTTTTCTTCCAAGCCTTTTCCATTAGAGACGACAACACCAGGTTTTGTTTGAAAAGGGTTTGTAGAAAAAGCATAATCTTGGAAAATATGTTAACAAGGTGCGGACAAAGAAATGTCCTTTAAGGAAGACCACCACAAATGAGATTAACACGACGTCGGAATTATTCGGGCGACGTCGTAAACATCCGGGATGGAACGTCCCAATGTTTACGACATCGCCCGGCTTGGCTCGGACACTTGACGATTGTTATGGTGTCCAAACGAGAAATCTCGGTGTGACGTTAATCTCATTATGTGTGTACTACCTTAAAGCAATAAAATGTGCTTTTGAATCAATAAAAATCTTTACCGAATACTAGTCAGCCTCAACACGACAGGAACTCGCAGATTTGAAATAAATAAGTATCCTAAATATGGTAACAAAGACTGAAAAATGGCATTCCCTAGTCCTTCGATCGGTTTTTACCTAGATCAGTTAAATAGCACCTTTAAGACATCCTCCAATGTTTTAATCACGTTTACTATAAACTCAAACTTTGATGAAGATTATCAGTTGTGTAGTCTGTTTCCACTGTTAATCCACGTTTTGATGAAGATTCATTTAAGGTCACTAATCCAGATTGTTTACTTCGTGATGTTCAGTTTTTATTTTCTAAAAACACTGGGTGATAACAGTCTGTAGGTATATGTGACTCAAGGTTTTTGTGTCAACTACAATGTAGAATGTAGTGGGCAAATGATGGGCCGTGTTCCCATGCATGTCTAAAATGATTGTCTTAATTTTAATTACATTGCAAGTCATCTGGTTGCACGACGCGTATGTCTCGGATAATCGAATTTATGTTATGTAATTTAAAGGGGCACGTGCTAGATATTTCTTGGATTATATAGGGGACAACCAGGGTTTGCATTGTTGTGTGATACATTGCATTATCAAGGACAAAAAGAAAGAATTTTAGAGCTGGTTCAACGTTTGTCGCTGTCAACCAAGGTCAACTTTCTCCATAAATGTTACTATTAATAGAAAATGGGTAAGTAAAGTAAGATACAGACTTGGTTTAGAAAGACTAAATTAACTTCATTCAACTTTTCCTTGGACAGAAATGAACAACCCACTCAAGTTGACAAATCCATGCGATATTTCATGAATATATTCTACCTCTATTTTTTGTTCGACAACGTAGCACAGGTCTCTTAAAAATATAAACTTGAAATTGGACATGTTGGTAAATTGTGAATACTGCACTTGTTCACTCTCTTTCACAGAAGCTCTTTCATTTTGCCTCTGTTATAAGAAGCGTAAAAATAGTCCCATTTTCATTAGACCAATACTTAAATTTGAGAGCACTTCTGATGCATACAGAAAAAAAAAATAATTTCTTTCTCTAATGTATAATACAAGAAATGGAACAGCTACAAAATAATTAAATGCGTTATTCTTCGCTAGACCACGATTAGTAGACTCTAGCCTAGGTAGCCCCTTGCAGAGATGATATGTGAAGAGCAACGAATGATCACTCAGCGGGGAGAATAGCACTTGTTGCGAAGCAGATTGATATTCCCCAGCAGCCTCCTGCTGATTCAAAGGTATATCTTTTATTTATATCTCATTCGTGATTAGCAATACCAAAGCATAACAAACGAGAGAAAATGATTTAAGTCACTCTAAGATATAGTGACAGGAGACTGAATAAAATGAGCCTGGATCTAGAAAAAGGTCCCTTATAGCATTTTAGTTTCAAGATCAGCCTGTTCTCAAATACAGTCCAATAATTATTCATCCATGCAGCTCTCTTGAAGTGAAGTTACTACATGTCACGAAAAAGCTATTAGAGAACAACATGGATCCTGGTCAGACTGTGCGTATACACAGGCTGATCTGGATCTACGTTTGTCTCAAAAGCCTTAAGGGATGTTTTTTCCAGATCCTGGCTCAAATAATAAAACTCACAACAAGTTGGCTATTATGATTACGCTTATACTGATATGAATGACAGTCTTGATATCAGACAACGATCAAAGTTTTCTAGAATACAATTTAACATTTTGACATCAATTTCCCTCAAGTCATTCAAAAGGAATATCACTCACATGATACATGGATAAAGAAGCCAGATGTATGAGTGTGCAGACTTGCAGAAAAAATATGAGTTTTTACAGAGTCTGGCCTAAAACTAGCAAAGTTCGTCCCTCAAAATAAATGATTATCACCCAGTTAATTCAATGACGATGGACTACATCTGATAAATGCTTACTTGAGATATACCTTCATGAAATAGCGATTTGATATTGGGTATAAAGGGATACGCATTAACATGCCAAACGCCCATTTTTAATTTCACAACGTACGCCCATCCGTCCGTATTAAGGCTAAATATTATTAGCAATAAGAAATAAGGAAAAGAATCAAATTATATAATGCACTTTGCCTTGAGTTATCTGAATTCATTATAAATGGGTTAGTACGGCATTTAAATCGCATGATTTCTTCTTCAAATACATCGCGGTGTATAATAACGTGACTCAGAATTTCCGATAATCTTCAATATCTTTTTTAATACTTGACCAATTTGAATTCGGTTTGAAGCAGAGAAGGTCGGAATAAGCTGGACGTGTTTTTGAGAAATCAACCACGTCCATCTAATGCGTGACGTCTATCCACATTTTCTGCTTCAAATCGAATTCAAATCGGTCCAGTAATTACAAAATTATTGAAGATTTTCTGACAATATTGTATCACGTGATTATCCACCATGTACTTTTCATTTCGATTGTCATCGACGCCTTTCAGATGGTCCAGTGTAATCGTGTTGGAGACAGTCAAAGACCAAAATCCATGGAATGGGTCGCTTTTTTAATCTCACGTCGATTCTGTTGATGCTTGTTATATGTTAATGTTCGTGGAACAGATAAAGCATGTAATAAACGATTTGGTTTGATTATTTAGTCATCCTCATGTGCTGTTGTTTGCCACCAAAATCCTATTCCTAAACCACTGTGATCAAAACCGTGATTGAATCAAATGACTTATTTTCACGTGCAAACCTACAACAATATCTGACATTGATAATTCTATGAGTCCAGAATAGATATCAGTTTTGGAGATTATCTGGAAATTTGTTAAAAGCAGACAATTTACACTTCCATGGTTTCGTTTCAATTGTTTTCAACTTAGCCATCTCACTGGTGCCCGGTGAACTCTGCCAAAGCGTGGGACGTTTTTTCGCCATCATAGTACTCCGTCGATGTTGTTATAAAATATCGTAACTACGGCTTTATCGAATATTTTATAACAACACAGACGGTTTGTCATTACAAATGATTAAATCCGGTCTATTTTAGAACAAATTCATTGTAATTAGAAAAAAAACTATCGAATCAGATCTTTAAACTCACATTTAAACGCAAAATATCTGTACCTTGTTGTAGAGAAAAACGTCCGTCGCTTTGGCCGAGTTCACCACCAGTGATAATCGTGTTGGATAAGTCAAAGCCAAAATCCAAGGAATGGGTCGCTTTTTTAATCCAACGTCGATTCTGTTGATGCTTGTTATATGTTTGTGTTCGTGGAAAAAATATTGCATGTATAAATCCACAAGCAAAAATTGACAGTGACGTATTTTTGTGTTTACTGTTTCTAAACCAATAAACTCTTCTCATTTGTACCGTTTACAATGTGCACGTGATAAATGAACAGGCTGATTGATTGTATGCGATAAACACAATTATACGTCACTTTCAAATTTCGCAGGTGGAATAGTAGTATACGATTTGCTTTGATTATATATGGTCAACCTTATGTACTTTTTTTACTCTAGAACCCTATTCCTTAATTATATTCGTAATGATCTATAGGCTAACTACTGTAATCAAAACCGTGATTGACGAATCAAATCACTTATTGTCACGTTCAAACATATAGAGAATAGATGGTTACTGTCTGTAGATTGAAAAAAATATCCGACAAGGCGGAGGAATTTTTATCCGGTGAGGCGTAGCCGAACCGGATAAATTTCCGAAGCCGAGTCGGATATTTTTTTCAATCTACAGACAGTAAACCATCTATTCTATTTATCCTGTTACGAACATTTGTTAAAAAAGAGGCGCTATTCTCGTTAAAAGAACGAACGGGAAGTATTTAATGACCTAGTTAGTTATCCTAAAGACCGTTAGACGCATAACTCGTGTTCGCGACAGAAATTAGTTCTAAGGTGGAAAACAAACAAACTTTCGAACTTGTGTTAAATAGATCTTCTCTCGATTTTTTTTATCATTAACAGGTAAATATTATAACCATAGAACAAACTCAAATTGCTAGGAACTGCAAAGTTCAAATCAAGTAGACGACGAGATCTGTCCTCGGTTTGGGAATGGAAGGTTCTGTTTCAACGAAGAACAAGTTTCACATTCATTTGAAATATATTGAAAATGTTGAAATGAAGTAACAAGAACATGAAGCATACCTTAAATGGATTTATATGTCCTCCCAACTTCTATTTACACGATCATGGACGTGTTTACAAACGTGTCATGATCTGTCATCTATCTGAATGTTTCCGATGTCGTCCATTAGACATGTATTCATCAACAAGACAAGTGTTTTGTGAGGGGAGAAGACAATTCAAAAGTAGCAGCCTACAATCGTTTTGAAATAAAATAACTAACCAACTATCTCATTCATTCTCTATCCCCTCTTCAAGTCTTGTATTTAAATCCTTCCCTTAAATGTTCCTGTTCATCTTGTTGTAAACATAAACACGGCTTCCAACTGTCAAAAATAACCTTGTGTATTACGTCATCAAAAACTTTTACGTCACAGAGTTTTAAAATTGGGTCAATACTACAGGGTGAACCTAAAGTGGGGGTATTTTATAAGGAAATGAAAAATGTCTGTTATGCTCTATATTTCCCACTCGCATCTGATTACGTTGTAGGAGTAAAACTCAAACTCGGCATAAATTGTACATTTTTGGAGCGATCTACTCGATCTTTCACTATCTCTGTGGATGAATTTATCATAGAGAATTTTTATTATGAAATTTAAGTCAACAAATTCTATTTCTGAGTTTTTATTGCGAATATTACAAGCTTCAAGGCACAACCTAGATATCGAGTGACCTTCGCTTGATGAAAGTAGTGCCGACGTTATTGGTCACGTGACTAACTGACTGATATCAAAAAAATTATCAGGCACCCTGTTATCAGTCAGTAAATACCGGAAGTGACAGGATAAACAACAACATCTGACATTGATATTTTCACGAGTGTTAACCAGACCAGAACAGATATCAGTTTTGGAGATTATCAGGAAATCAGTTAAAACCAGTAAATAATTTAAACTCCCATGATTTCGGCAAAGTTGTATTCTCTGCAGTCAACTTTTAATTATGGATTTTGTTTGTTATCAAAAGTGTGTAAGTCGTGTGTTAATCTCCGCTCAAAGCGGACGAGGAAAATGGGTTCTTGTGTACGCGTTAAAACGGCATTATGAGGTCAAACTAGATAATGAAGCTATCCTCAACTATGCTTGCATAAATCTTATAATAAGCTCCTCTCCGGTTACCCTACGTCCTCATCACGTCCAAAATATGATTCACGTGCAACCATTTTGAACGTGCTCTAGAAGTGAGGAAGCTGTAAATGTTTGGTTTAACGGAGTCTTAACTTAGGAGGTTGGATTGATTATCAAAATGTCAGTGAAGGATAAAATGCTGGTTATTTGGGAAAGGGTGGAAATGGTGTCAAGTTATCTCTGCAAATGGATACACCTGCAATAATCTTTAGCAGGTGTAAAGGTTGTGATCCCGAGTCATTACGCCATCAAACGGTCGACAAGACAGGAGCAATGACAACAACGTGTAGACTGCTGCTGGTTATTTTGGCATGCTCTGCATCAGGTACGTGGGACTGATTTGTTTACGGTTCTGTTCTATAAGCCCTTCTCCAAACAAGATATATTCTGACGTCTCCACGTCATTGTGAACGCTTCCCACTTTCGTTTTGTGCCAAAAAACTTACAAAACTTTTCAACCGGGAATGGTCCACTCAAAGACTCATGCGGTGCACTTTATCTCGTCATTATATGAAAGGTATACTGGTAAGTTGAGATCGTAAACGAAACATTCTTTGAAGCAGGCGACTTTTCCGGTGTGAAAGCTTCCCAAAAGCCACGTGGGTTATCCACCGTCTAAAATTATGTTAAAATGTTGATTTCATTGACTTTCTCTTTGTGGTCTATGTATTTGTATTTGGTATAACCATTGTTTATTTTTTTCCTGCAATAAAACAATATTGTATTTTATTCCAATTTTACGCAAAAACAGTTTCGTAAGTTCATTGGTAAAACGATGACTAAGCTAAGTTTAAACTGGAGACGTGTAATTTGTAAGTGCATTTACTGGGTTTTGCCCTGATTCTACAAAATATATTTATCTCATGTTTTTTGCATTTTTTCTAGTTTCCAGCCAACCATCGCTTCCTGGCTTTCACGGTGATCCCATGCACCAGACAGGGCAATTTGGCGGAAATCTTAATTGTGTGAAAGCACGTACAGACTGCGCATGTCCAGTGACCCTCTTTCCGCTGGTTGGATGTTTTCATTGTCCGTGTCCGGATGGTGTACACATGGGTATGTCCCTTTTCGGATTTTTTAAGGTTATCCACCCCTAATGCATCTTCACTAGCCAAGATTGAACCCACCTATGTCAATTGGATCACCAAGGACAACTCTATCGAATCATACCTTGGACGCATCTCGTAGAACTACTTTCAGACTATGAATAGAATAGAATAGAACAACAATTCAAAACGTTCGTATGTGACTTATGTCAACAATGACGCGACAATGATACTGAAATACATTGTTTGCAGTTCCAGTGTCCTCTCTTTTTAGAATGATTACAACCTGCAAGTCCCGCAAGTTGCCATGGTTGTGCATTTGGTTGACCTCGAAAACTACTTTATGAAGCGTAGCTACTTCCGGCTAAGAAATCGGATTGGTTTCAAGATTTCTTCATACACACACTTCCGAGTCGATGATTCGATCTTTGGTCGATATTATCCGGGGATATCCGAACGCCACCTATGTTTGTATTCACCCTTGGCGGATTTAGTCCGATTTTCTTGAAATCGCGAAGCGCCGCCTAGCGGTTAACTCTCACATTTGACGACAATTCTTTCATTTTTAAAACAGTGCAAAATTATATAAAGGAAACAAATAGGTTTGGATAATTTTATTTGCAGTCTCATCAACGTTTAGTAAACCCTTCTAATCTCTCAGCTGACAAGAAAGACATCTATTCTTTTTTTTCTCTCTCTCTCTCTCTTCAGAAGAAAGAGCAATACATATTTAACACCATCTGCAATTATGTATCATTACCGGTATATCATTGTCAAATATTACAACTAAGAATAAAGTAGTTTGTAAGTATTCATACATGTATAACTGTTGAACTGTATGCACACAAGCGCGTACAGCTCAGTAGGGATACAATGTGTGAACAACTAATGACTCTAGACCAGGTTTGTTATAAGGGAATGGCCGTATCTAAGTTGTTAAAACGTGTGGCCAGACCCTTTTGCCAACTGTTGATTATTCATTTGTTGAAAAATATGCACATGTATGTACACTTTGATGGCAATAAAATATGTTTAAACTAGCGGTTGTTCTACTGGTTGTTTACGTCCATTATTGATGACGTCATTTACGCGCGTTGTCTTTCGCGTTATACGTCATGCGGATTATGTAAAAGTTAGCTGCTTTTTTGGTCGAATTGTCGAAAGTATAATAATTCGTGGATTAAAGTTAGGGAATTCCTTTCTATTGCAGTGAAATTCTTAGGAAAAATAACCCATTTTCGCATTTTTGACTTGCAAATGCATTGCTTTTCCCGCCCGTTGTCATGAATTGGTTACTCATAACAAATGTATCAGTCGCCAATCAGATTGGTTCCAGCGAGACCTCGCTGAAACCAATGAAAACGCTTTCCAGGACACCAGGAAAATGGACTTAATACGCCAAGGGTGAATACAGAAACGACGTTACGTCGTAGATGCCAACCTTTGCTTGCGAAGATGCATTCATACCGGCTTTCCTAAAAAAAAGATCGAAATTCCTTAAAGTAGGAGGAACAATCAATCCGTAAGAAGTTCAATTTAAAAATCGTTTAGACATGTAAAGGCATCCATGTAGGGAATGCATGTAACTTTATAATTTCTTTTTAGTGGTATATCGACATTTTGATAAACATTGGCGAAGTAGACAATTTGTAAGTTATGTTAATAGGTCTAGTAGCATGATTCCCCAGGCATTATTTGCTTTCTGTAAGTTGTTTCGAAATAAAATTTCTTACAAGTAAGATATATAAAAAATAGATAATGTTATTTCGGATACTGGTACTTGTCCCTACATAGAGCGCTGTTGGCCCTACACATGCGATTCTATTTTCAAAACATTTCAGGGCCCAATGTTTCACCAACTTCCTTGCCGACCACGCCAGCTTCTCCAGTGACGTCACTGCCAGTTTCCACGACAACCGGACAGCCATTATCGGTGACGTCACAAGCTACGTCATCAAGCACGGATTATTGCGAGATCGCGAAGAATCTTTGTCGTAAAAATTGCCCGGATGGATATCTCGTTGACCCAGATGACTGCACGTTCTGCTTGTGCAAGAATGACTTAATAACTGGCTAACCAAATTTGATGCAATACACCGTCGCTTTTCAACAAAAATCTCGTAACTGCAGCTTGTTTTAAACTGCAGTTACGAGTTTTGTTTTTGTTCAAAAGCTGTGACATGTTCTTAGTGGTACGTATAAAATGCTTTTCAAAGCGACAAGAAAACAATACAAAAGTGGCCATTGTTGTCTTCTTTTCTCCAAATGCTTTCTAACTTCTTACATGATAGAAACTCACGTTGATTTCGAAATATGCAGTTCCTTTCATTTCGGAGTTTTTCAAAAGTATATTCTTTGATAACTAGCCTAAATGTTGAATCACATGGAGGGTCAGAATGGTTGATTTTTACTATTCAAATTACGGTTAACAATACTAGTAGATGGTTTTCAACAAAAAAATCTTTGTATATCATGTAATAAAAGTTCTTCTAAAACATCAATTAGTATACAAATAAACAAAAAATATAACTGCCAGCTTGCTAGAAACTTCTCTCAAACATCTTTGTTCGCTTTTTCATTTTCTCTTTTGACTCGATGTGTCCTTATTAATGTTTTCTTTTAGAGGCGCCAAAATCATTTCTTGTTTTGGATAAAAAAAAGTTAAATTGAACAACAGTGATTATTCCTTCCTGTCTGAAATAAATGTGGTCGTTGTAACTTAAACTGCCTAAACCACCGTCTAACAACGTACACCGGATGTTGCGATTGTTGAAGCGAAGCGAAAGTTGACACGGAACATTACACGGTATGTTTTTCTTCTATTATTTTGCATATATTATCATAGTAGGCTTGTTACATAGAAATATCATCGTTCATACAACGATCTTGATCACTAACTATATGGCAGATTTGGGAAATGCGTGTGTTAGATATAATCGATAAAAAACATCTGCTCAATCACTGAAATTTTTCATAACAATTGCCGACTGTCTCGAATGTTGCCTTTTAAAAGTTATACTGTTAGATTTGACCAAACTTTCGCATCATCAAACATTCTTTATTGTCCAATGTCCTTGAAAACGAAGTGTCACATTGTATTAGCACTTGGATTGTTAGATATGACGGAAAAACAAAAGTTGCCGGTGTACAGTCGATAGCAGTTTGTTATTATGCCGGTGTACATCCTATAGCTTAACAGTGTACGGTCTATAGGTGTGAAGAATATGCTATTTTTGGCGAAAAAATGCCCTTTTGTTGAAATTCAAATATATATGAATGTATATGTGGCATTGTTAGATATTGCCATTGCTCAGATTTAGCCCTTTCCAAAATAAGAGATGGTAAGTCCGAAGTAGAAGCATTTTGGGTAAATAATGAGAGAAAAGACGATTTTTGCTGATCAGCATTTACTTCTTTTCACTCAATATTTCCCATGTTAAAGCATACGCATTTTCTACTTTTAACATACATTCATGATTGTTTCATCATATACTGAGCAAAAGTGAAAACGCTACACCTACTTTGCTTGTCATATTTCTTCTAAAAACAACAAGTAAAAAAGTCAAATGAAAGTGTTTTGCATAGTTCATTTACTTGGTTGTGCCAAGCACTAAACGTTTTGTGAATTTTTATTACGGGGATGAAACACGGACACTTTTTATGTGACAGGGGTCCGTTTTTCAGGTGTACAATTTGAACGGAAATTTTACAAAATTTAAACCTTCAGAAATCCAAACAGAAGAATGCAAACCATGCCGGACTGATCGGAATGGTAGTCTGACAAGTTACCAGTCAGGAAATGTAAAGAAGCTTTCATAACATTGTTTCAGCGTTAAGAAAATGATGTTTGAAAAGCAGAATTTTCATTACGTTCCAAAGCTTGACAATTTTACAATGTAATCGCCATAGGAAATTGAAATCGCTATTAAATGGATATCTGGGAACAATCCTAGTCGAAGAAATGATTAAAAAATCCCCCGTAATGCCTGCATGATGTTGCAAAAAAAAAACCAATGGAAAACCCTGATAAATTGGTGAATACTAAACATTTTAAATTCCCTATTTGTTTTTGTCAAAGGGAGGTAATTCGCAAAATTTACAGATTAGACCTTGATTTTAGAGCTTGCTACAAGAGATAAGTGAGATTTTCAGTGTTTTTTTGGCAACCCGCGTATGACCAATTCCGAAAAAATAATGAAGCGTTTTCTGCGCATGCGCATATGTAACATTAGATGAAATTAGCTCTAAACACTTTAAGGGCTGTAACTCTGGCACTAATAGAGACAATATAATGAAATTTCGACAAAAGGATTGCTGAAAGCCTGGGAAATAACGTCAACATATATTTCATGCTACTAGTTAGACATTTTTCTAGAAATAAGAAATATTGCAGTGTAGCGTTTTCACTTTTGTTCAGTATATGTAATTACTTTCGGATTTGGTCAGTCTGGAATTTAGCCGTTTGGGTTGGGCTTAAATACACGCCACATATACTGACACACAAAATATAGTGTGCATATGGTTACAGCGAAAAATCGTACTTTTATTTAAGGGGGAATGCTCCAGTTTTTCGGAACACTCGGTCTTTACTGTAGTGAATTATATGTTTCGTACCAATATGTTTCGCTACCATATTTTCAATAATATAATACATCATTACAATTTACCATTTTCGACGGTAAAAACGTATTTATTATGCGAAACTGATTTCCTCAAGATGGAAATCGATTATTTAGAGCAAGACAGTCGTAAGTGTGTATGCAGTTCCCACCGGTTTGCGTCATTTTATTCATATGTAGCTGATAAAAATACTGTAATTCACTAATAAGTGCGCTGACCTATACATTTTCTTTTTGAATTATTACCAGGACATGTTGCTTAATACAACGAGGGAGTTTCATCAAATTCTATCATGTAGAACTTGAAATATATCCAAAAATATGCAAATTTTGACATAAAACACTCCAGCTTCGTTGATCTAACCGAACACGTGAGCATGCTGTTTTATACATTTACGCGTTTATAGAAGCACATATTTTGGGTTTTCTGTTCTTATTAAATGTTAGACGGTACTTTAAATCCATTTTCCGGACTAAACGATGAATATACAGTTTTAGTGACCTTGGACAGGTGCAAGAAATTATGCATTTTTTCTATGTAGGGGTATGTGATACGAATGCCTATAAAATTCAAACAAGATCGCTGACCATCCACTTTTATCTTATTTTTCAATTGGTAATAACGTGTAATTTCAACATACAAAATATAAATAAATTCTATTATTGGGAAAAAATTAAGGAAACTGGAGCATTCCCCCAAACTGATATCGTATGTGGTATCAAAATGTGAAAGAAGTATTGATTTTTTATTCTTTACATTTGACTGAAATTTAACTATGTATTTAAAGTCGTTTGCTACTGCCGCCATATGAGTCATAATTGTTCAAAGATGCATCAAATATTGTGCTCAAATAAGTGTAAGATATGTAAAGGGAACAACATGTTTTCAAATGCTCTTTTAATCGGCGTCAGAACATCTTATTTATGTGTATTTCATGCTAGCACGTAAAATCCCATTTTCTCATGAGGCGTAGTCTAAATAATATGTATAAATTTATTCTACGAGATCTTTAACCTGGTAATTTATGTACATGTACATGTATATATGCTGAATAGGGACCGATTTTATCAAGTAAACAGTGGCGTAGTTTCGGACAAACAATATTGTATATCGTGGGTGTTGATTCAAGCCGTAGTCACGAGATTTTATAACAACACCGACGGTCTATCCAAACATAACACTAAACCCAGTCTATTTTTAGAACAAAATCCAATGCTATTCTCCATTTAAACCGCTTGAAAGAGTTTATTCCCGCTTGCAGACGTATACGTTTTGTCCGTTTTCATTTCCTTTTCGCAATTGTAGTACTTTTTCTAAGCGGAATCTTGTTTATCCGCAGCGCTAATTTAAATACAGGCCATGTTAAAGATATGTCATAGTAATTTAAATTGTGCTGCACACTACAGGCCCGTAGCAAGAGGTGGGCTAGGGGGCTAAGCCCCCCCCCCAAAGTTGGCCAAAAATGCCGATTTTTCCTAATTTTACACTGGAAATTTTGGGAAAATCCAAATTAGCCCCCCCAATATTCAGGACAAGGGCTTTAGCCCCCCCCCTATGAAATTGCTTCCTACGGGCCTGCACTACACGCGCGTCATACCCAAGTAAGGCCGAATCTATGTAACTTTCTCAGTGTGAGAAGTTATACAAGCAGTGCCTTCATTTGAACTTTTCATTGAGCAGCTCTCTCCATTTCCTACACTCTTTCTTTCGTCCCCGTCCTATTCTATTTATTATGCTCCCTTTCGAAGAAAATGGGGATATATTGTTTTGCAAGTGCCGGTCGATCGGTCCGTCGGTCGGTAGGTTAGTGGGTCGGTCGGTCTGTAGACAAAACCTTTCCGGAGCATAACTAGAAAAGTATGTAAGGTATTACAGATTTCATTTCACATGGCACAGTTTTAGCATTTATTAACATGGGTTTCATCAAGATAACAGTTCAGTAATATTTTCTTGTATATCTGTTATATCTGTGTACTATGATACAAATCTTTTTTTTTGAAGAATGTTACGTTAAATGTGAAATATGAACAAATTTTGCATAAATGTCAGTGTCAGGTCAAATGAAAACATTAATATAATCACGAAACTTCATAGGTGAATAGATCTCACGATGGAGATATGCAGTACACAAGAACCGTTACTCCGTCGATCATATTTTTGGAATTATTGCCCTTTGTTGATTTTCAAACTTCATTTCTAGGGAATTTTAAACGTGGCCTATATCGTATGCCCTATTCCATATACAGCATTGATATTTCACACATGGACACCTCCTAGCAAAACCTTTCACATTTGACCATCACTTTGGACCTTGTTACCTTAACCTTGGAGTTTGACCTGCTTTTAAGAAACTTTAACTGGTCTCTACCTCATGTCTTTTTACACATACAGCCTTGATAGTTCACACATGGACACCCCCTACCTAGACCGTTCATATTTGGCCATGACCTAGGACGTTGTGACCTTGACATTATTTTGATGGACTGTCCTTTGGCATCAGGGCCGCGGTCATGGCGCCGTTGGTAGTGCATCTGCCTTTCATTCGAGAGTTCGAGGCGAGAGAAATACCAGGAATCCGTATTCAGGTGCTCCAGCCGCCGCGATATGACCTTAGTAGTTGCAAATGGCATAAAACACCAATATTCATCAGGTTTGATCGCAAAACATGAATTTTGATTTCTTCCTCTTTCAATGTTAAAATCCTCCGATGTTCCCTGCAAAGATCAGGGATAACCTTGAAAGTTACATTTTTATCTTATTGTCTTCATGTTTTATAAATTTCATTTTGCTTTCAGGATGATGTTCAAGAAGGTGACCAATTGTATTGGCAAAATTGGCGCACTCCTGTTCGCAGTAAAGACATTTCATTTTGGTAGTCATCTGCAAATAACATTGAAAAGAAAGGGAATCAGATCTTATACTCGAAAACAGCAACTTTCCTGCATGAAAAGGAAAGGGGTGGAGAATATGGTATTTCCGAATTTCAACTAGAACTTCTCAAAGCGGACAAATACCCCCGACTGGCGCCTTATCACTGAAAAAGTCTTATGTACAGCAGAAACGGAGTTCAATCGTGGCCTTGACCTTTGACCTATGTGACCCAAAAACAAAAGGACACCCACCTACTTGCGTCAAGGGCAATAGCTTTATAAAATGTCCTATGTCAAACGGATATTGAGTTAGAGCATGAAAACGGATTTTAAACAAAATCAAATAGTGACCATGACCTATGACATTCACTACCAAAGAATAGGGCACCTCCTTGGACGAAGGGCAACAACTGTGTAAATTTTCATCATCCTAGGTAAAATAGTGCTTCAGTTAGATCGCGGAAACGGATTTTTAATAAACTATCATTGTTACTTTGACCTTTGACCTTCATGACCCCAAAACAATAGGGCATCTCCTTGTGTCAAGAGTAATAATTGTAAAATTTCATGGTCGTAGGTCAAACAGTTCTTGAGTTAGAGCACGGACACGGATCTTAAACAAAGTCCAAATGTGACCTTGACCTTTGACCTTCATGGCCCCAAAACAATAGGGCACCTTCTTGGGTCAAGGGCAAGAACTGTGTAAATGTTCACGACCCTAGGTCAAACGTTTTTTGACTTAGTGCAGTGAAACGGATTTTTAACAAAGTCCAATTGTGAGTTTGACAATTGACCTTAATAACTCCAAAATAATAAGACAACTGTGTAGAGTCTGATGATGTAAGGTCAAGGTTCTTGAGATAGGACACGCTAAGAAAAAGTCTAAGGACGAACGGATGGACTGACAGGCAGATAGACATGGTGAAACCAACTTACCCCCTCTACTTCGTAGGTGAGGGTATAAAAACGTGTATTTCATTATCAAACTAAAGGTTTTGACGCTCTAAAAGGTTTATCAAATATGATGTCGTATTACTATAGACTGTACACTACGAAAAGATTTTTTGCAATAGGACGTACACCATGGCTCTATAGACGGTACACCGAAGAAGAGGATATTATCGACAATTGCAATTCTAAAAGTAGCTCTGGAGTATTTCAAGTGACTGGCGTTGATTTGCTAGTCATTCTTTCAGATATTCCATCATATTGTAGATTGAAATTATACCGATATATTTGTTAAAACATGTATTTTGCGACAGACGAAGGGGAATAATCAGTGATTGTGGTCAGATTTGGGTTAATTGTAGCTCTTGTAGATCTTTGTTAAACATCTGGTGTAAAAATAACAATTCATTAATATCTAAGCTACTACAATGAGAATTGTTTTCAGAGAATTTTAAAGTATTTACATGTAAAAAACACAGAAATGCGGACCTTGTAGTGCACCGCGTCAATATTCGCTCGCTTCAACAATCGCAACATCCGGTGTACGTTGTTAGACGGTGTAAACGAGACAAGTGGTATTCTAAATTAGGCCTACTCCTTATTGTTAGTTTAGAGTGAAACAAATCTTAACCCTTTTCCAAACGACATAACTATATGGGGTCCACTTTGAAAGCCCCTACATGGGCCAAAAATAGCTAAATTAAGAAGCTGTATAAAATAAAGCACAGGAAATATTGAGACAAAAGGAGCAATGTTGGATCCCAGCATTTTCTCTTTCTTGCCTCATTAATTTCTGAAGCGTTTTGTATTATGGACGTCAAAACAGGTATTGTTGTTATGTGAGTTGAGGTCTCATTATCATAGATGTTTACTTCATTTTACTGAAATTGAATACATTCCAACAAATTATTCCCTTCTCTGTTGTTGTTAAACAATAGTTGATCTTTTTTTCTTTAAAACTCGGTCACATACGATTACGCGTCCATATCGCGCCCACATCACGACCAAAATTATATTACGCTGGTTCCCCTTTTTTAGACGCGTTCTTGTCGCGGAATGGTGTTTACTCAAAATAAAAGTTGAGGTTTTATAGAGAGTATTCAGGGTAAAAGATAGCATGTTGTTTCCAACCATGTTTCTATTTCTTTTTGTATCTATTTTTTTTACAAAAAGTCTCAACAGGAAATTGCCGTCTGTAACTCACTGGTTAGGGCGTACGATGTGCTTTCATCCTAAATGACTGACAGACAGTAAAGTCTAGGATATGGATTGTAATCCCGCTTTCAGCATTGCTCATATTGGTATAAAGCAACAGATGGTAATGGATTTTCAGAATACAGTATTCCATATATCATTAATCAAGACATGGGTCCAAGACCATCATCAAGACTATTCAAATAAGGTTTGGATTTAAATTAACTATTTTAAAATGGTTTTACCCACCTTGCCTCTGTGACTATGCCGTTTAGCAAGCCATTACAAAGATTAACCCTTTCCCAAAGAAGACCGGGTTTCACATCTCTATAAGTAATGGCTTGGGAAAACATCGAGACAAAAAAGTGCTTTTGTCTCAATATTTTCTATGCCATATCTAACACAATTCTATCTTTAATACCTTCCATTTTGTCATTTGTGGCAGTTTTTGAAGTGGACCACCCCAATTTTTTGTCGTTTATTCCGTATAGGAAAATGATTATGAAAGCATTAAAGCTATAGAAGAAAGTGGTAGTAATCGGTATTTTCTTCTTTTCTTTCAAAACTTTATGTGCTTTTTGTACAAATATATCAACATCTATTTTGTCGTTTGCAACAGGTTTCGATTCGGGCCTGTCTACAATATTGTTGTTTAGGAAGGGATTAAAATCATTTCATACATCCCGTTATTTCTAATAAAATTACAATTTTCAATATGAGCCGCCATCTGCACGTCCCTAGTAGGCCTATACGATTCGCTCATGGGTAAGAAGCAAACGGAATGAACAAAAGGGTAATTGCATAGTCGGGATTCGAACGTACGATGAACTCGATTCATAGTCTACGAAGTTAAGTTCTGACTGACCTATCCGGGATTGACATTTCGAGATGAAGGAAATATATTGTCCGCCCTTTCCTAAATAAATAACATTGAGGCAAAAGGGTAAAAATGCAAATTTCCACACTATTTTTCTGTTTCAATAATTTCCAACACATTCGACAGTTTAAACCAGGTAGAAAGGTTAAACGAAAGGGGAAATTAAAGTCGTTCATTGTTTGTTTGTTTTTTTGTTTTTGTTTTTTTTTTTTCGATCAAAATCTGATGATTGAGAATTTGCGGGTAAAAGTTCGGTATTTTACTAGTCATTTTCCAAAAACAAAACAATGCGTATTGTTTAAAGGTCCACTCGGACGAAACAATTAAGCCAGTCGGATGTGGGCTAAGAGGGACAGAAAAACATGATAAGGTGCACACCGTTATTTTCCGTGTTAACCCATTACCACACAGTGACACCTTTTGATATCATACACGATAAAGGCTTTAGAAACCATTGTGGGAAATGAAGAATTTGCTTGTGACAAGCAATTTCTTCATTTCCCACAATATTTTCTACCGAATAGGACACTTGAAACTGTCGTCTGGAACATATTTGTATTTGTATCAGTCCAGTATTTTGTCGTCTGGTAATGGGTCAAAAATTTTGACCCTAACTCGAATAATGCCGACCAATCTTTTGCTGTCTTCGTCATAACAATAATGTTCTTTCATGTTTCTCTGACATTGTCCAAAAAGTCATTGTTCTCTAGTAGACAAGGCTTTTGAATGGGACGACGTAACGTCAATAGTTGCGGACCAACGTTGTAACACGCATATCGACCGTTTTCCGACGTTAACGTTACGCGAAGGTGTAAAGAAAGTTATAACTTTCCCCAAAACATGAGAAATGACAAATTTTCAATGTTGGCCAAAAGAAAACATTTTCACAATAATACCAATACATGCATACATGAAAATAGCACCGTACAAAATTAATAATCTCAACTATCAATAAATAAACAACAGAATTATTTCGTAAGTATTGAAAAATCAAGCTCTAATGAATATTGAAAGTGAATATTTTACACCTGTAGGAGAAATGGAGCCGTTTCATACGCTAAATATAACTTGTCAAGTATGCATATTTTTGTTATTAAGATATTTCTACTTGCGCAAATGTAAAAAAAAAAAAAATAAAATAAAAAAATAAATAAACAAATAAAAATAAAAAAAATGTGAAAATACTTACTAAATAATCGTCTTCAAGTTTACTCGTTAGCAGACAAAAGATAGAATATTCTTTTAAATGGGGTCTACAACAAATGCATTATATGTAGGAAAAATGAAACTCCGAGACTAAATGCTGCAACATATTAGATGAAATCAATGAAATGCTTTACTTAAAAAATGTCTTCTATTATCTCAACGTTTTATTATGCCTTGGTCAATGCTTTTCTTTCTTTTTTCTGTTACGGGTCTCAAATTTTAATCTTAAGTTGCGTAGACCACAAATAGCAAGATAGTCAAACAAACAACGATAAAACAAGTGGATCTAGAGCATCGATACATGATCGTAAAACGCCATGAATAGTTCTTCACAAATCAACATGACGTCAAATCGTCAAAAACGCGTTTTTGTGACATTTTTAAGACGCTACATCACACTCTATATCTTCGCTAGTTGAAGAGATATTGACAAATGCATTTATTTTTTCAAATTTTATCCGAGATGCATGTCAAAAATCAATTCAAATTCAAAATATTTTGATTTTCTTAGACAAAAAGCTATATATGAAAAATCACCCTTGCATTTGGGACCGTTTTAGTGAAAATGTGACATTTTTAAGACGCTACAAACACAATAAAATAATGATTTTCTTCAACTCCAATCAAGACAAAAAATTAACTACAAAAACTAGAGCTCAGATGTATGTCCCAATTTTTTTTATATTGATTTCTAATCGCTATTGGAAAAATTAATTAGATTTAAAAAATAGACATACCGAAAAAATCAATATGACGTCAAATCGTCAAAAACGCATTTTTGTGACATTTTTAAGACGCTACATCACACTCTATATCTTCGCTAGTTGAAGAGATATTGACAAATGCATTTATATTTTCAAATTTTATCCGAGATGTATGTCGAAAATCAATTCAAATTCAAAATATTTTGATTTTCTTAGAAATAAAAGCTAAATATGAAAAAATCACCCTTGCATTTGGGACCGTTTAAGTGAAAATGTGACATTTTTAAGACGCTACAAACACAATAAAATAATGATTTTCTTCAACTCCAATCAAGACAAAAAATTAACTACAAAAACTAGAGCTCAGATGTATGTCCCAAAATTTTTTATATTGATTTCTAATCGCTATTGGAAAAATAAATTAGATTTAAAAATTAGACATACCGAAAAAATCAACATGACGTCAAATCGTCAAAAACGCGTTTTTGTGACATTTTTAAGACGCTACATCACACTCTATATCTAAGCTAGTTGAAGAGATATTGACAAATGCATTTATTTTTTCAAATTTTATCCGAGACGTATGTCGAAAATCAATTTAAATTCAAAATATTTTGATTTTCTTAGAAAAAAAGCTAAATATGAAAAAATCACCCTTGCATTTGGGACCGTTTTAGTGAAAATGTGACATTTTTAAGACGCTACAAACACAATAAAATAATGATTTTCTTCAACTCCAATCAAGACAAAAAATTAACTACAAAAACTAGAGCTCAGATGTATGTCCCAAAATTTTTTATATTGATTTCTAATCGCTATTGGAAAAATAAATTAGATTTAAAAAATAGACATACCGAAAAATTGACGTTTTTTTAACAGCGTGACGCTACTTATCTCTTTCTTTCCATTCCTCCATAGTTTGTTTACACCATCCAACTGCCGTAAGATTTACGCTATATCTTCTGTGACATCACTGACGTAATTTGCCAAAGTTTGTGCGCTTTAAACAGTCTTACTTTTTATTCTATTGGGATTCTCGCGAGTTTGTTTGGTAATTTCTGTTACACGTGACGACGTCATTTTCTGCGTCAGAGTTTATTTATTTTGTTTATCAAATTGTCTGTATTCAAACAATGTTGAAATTCGACATATATTAATAAATTACAATTCAATATCTTTTATATGATACCAAAAACATGTGTGTTTCTCAAATAAAACTAACAAATATGCGGTTTTAAACAGAAGTGCATAGCCAATTTTGGCTTGGTCCGCAACTTTTGACGTTACGTCGACCGATTTGAATTCGGTTTGAAGCAGAGAAGGTAGACAGACGTCATGCATTAGATGGGCGTGGTGGATTTTTGAAAAAAAATCAGGTGATAAAAAAAATATTGAGGATCAACCACAATCCTTTTCGCCCAGCTTATTTCTGACATTTTCCCACCTTCTCTGCCTCAAACAGAATTCAAATTCGTCAAGTATTAACAAAAATATCGACGATTTTCTGCATTTGTGAGTCACGTGATTATCCACCGTGAAATGGGTTTAGAAGACTTCACTCAGATATTTTTCGAAAATCCGTCTGACTGAGGAAGTTTCGAGTCAACGCATCCAACTCGATCCTATGTCCGGTTTTCAAGTGGGTCCCATTAACGTATATAAAAAAGAAAAGAAAAACAATAATAGGAACTTACAAATAATTGACCTTTGAATGGCTGAGGATCGTCTTCCTTATAGAGTCATAGGCATAGCAACCCGTACGCAAAAACACAATTTCGTGCACATCGCAAAACATTTAAAGAAATGTGGATTTTTTGTTTTTGTTTCCCCTTAAATAAACACCCGAATCGCCATCTAAATACATACCAAATACCCACCAGGAGCCACGAATGACCATGGTCATTCGTGGTTCCTGGTGGGCATTTGGTATGAATTCCATAGACCTAAACATCTAAATTGAATTTTCAAAATAATTCTGGGAGATCCCCGCAAGACCCACCCTAGCAGTATGGAGCCCACCATCAAACTTCCTCTGATACATTAGGCATGCGTTTTGCGTACACTTTATTTTCGGCTAGCTTCTTCGGTGACAGTTTACGCTCGTTATGTTGACATCGCTTACTCGAATTACTGCTTAAGTCGAAGTGATAATTCAACCAAATTCCCATGAAAGGAAATAGAAATAATTAACAAAAAGTGTAACGCAAAAATAATCATTGAAATACACACGTTAGCCTAGTTTGAAAAGAATAGGATTGCTCGTTTCGAGCAATTTCTTTCCATTTCCATAAGTATATATTTCAATTTAAATGAGATTAACAATTGTTATTTGAACACCTTATTTGTAGAAAAGGCACAGAAATCAGATTTGAGGTCAAATTTCGGATATCCCGAAATCATATACCCCACCCCACCCCCATGCCCCAGACCCCCCCCCCCCCCCCCCCCCCCCCCCCCCCTGCCACCACTTCAACACAATGGGTTTCAACTGCGGTATTAATGTTCTTGGATCGATAGGACTAAATGCTCATTTAGCCTTGGGACAAACATAAATCTTGATCGGACCGCACGAACACACAGTCTGATCAAGCTCCATACCATCTGAGATATGCATGAATGTTGATCGGACAGAAAAAAGCGGGAGATATAGGCTGATCATCATCGGTAGTTGTTTTAAGTGGCATGAGGTCCCTTTTCAAGATCATATAATATTATTTTAATACTCTTCTCTTTACCCTTTCCTGAACGAAACCTAGTTTTCACATCCCATGAAGAGCGAGAAAACATTGAAGCAAAAGAAGAAAATGCCAAAAAACAGCATTTTCTTCTTTTGCTTTAACAATTTCCGTGCTTCATTGCCCATAAACCCTATTTTCATCAGGACCAATTTAATCATCTAAATCAGCTTCCAAATTGGAACAGTCCATTATTTGTTGTTTTGGGATGGCTTAATTATCTCCCACAACATTCGTCCAATTTGAAAGCTGTTGCACATAGCTTAATGAGTGTTGATTAAAAAAAAGGATTTGTGTCAAATGTAGTACAGAAAATATTGAGAGAGAAAAAGAAGAATCAACATTTTCTTCTTTTGTCTCAATGTTTTCCCCCAAACTATTCTATTAGAGACTCGAATACCAGTTTTTTGTGGGGAAGAGTGTTAAGGAGATTTGGCAGGATCTATGTTGACCGCAACGAAACTGCAACAAGGAAGAAATTTTAACCAACAATAGTATATAAAGACACTTTCGGCTGTTTGAACATCAGTTTGGATTCATTTTTGTCCGAAACCAAGATGGCCGTGCTCCGATTGGTTGTTTTGCTGAGTTTATTCTGCGGCGCTTTTTGCCAGTCCGAGATAGAAACCGAACTTGCCACGGCACTATCGTCATGGCTGAAAGTCAAAAAGGTATTTTTTATTTATCTATTCTTAATAAGGACTGGACATAACATTTATGGGTGTGTGAAAAAGAAACAACCTTACGCTGTTTTTAATCTGCAACGTGGGTCATACAAATGTTTAGGCATATGACAAACATGTAATTCCATAATGAAAAAAACACAAACTTATATACTACTCAAAGTTTGCTAAGCACCAAAAGTTTAAATGTTGATATTTTCTATCCTTAACGCAATTTTCATGCCAAATATGTGTGACATGTATACCTACTGCATCTTCCAGATAACTGAATAAATTTCAACACATTTACTTCGCTTGAAGCAGTTGAAATGCGGATGGAAAGAGGAAAGCCCGCCAAAATGAAGGGACTTACAAGAGATAGAGTCGTGTTCCATATTTTTTTCTAAACCTAAATTTTCACATTTTTGTACCTCGATATCATGTTTAAGATCAATGAAACTACATTACTGCTTGGCAAGGTAATCCTGCGCCAAACTTCAGATGCATAACACCTTAATGGTGGTGGGGTAATTTATTGTCTCGGCACGTTTAAAATCGCCATATCGATTCTTGGTAGCATTCAATTGGCGCGCATCTTTGTTAAAAAGTCCCTCCATAACTGTTTAGATTTATAGACAAAATCAAGGATAAGTCACATGGTCTCTCGGCGTCGGAATTTCATAACCGAAGTCCTGTAGTAGCTTCTCTAGCCTGGTAGCAACCTCTCTAATGACCTCCATACTGTTTCTTAGAACAGAGTAGCGACACATGCACTTACTAGAAGATTCTTTTAAGGTAATGTGAAATAATGAAACGCAAATTTGTGTTTTGTCAACCATCGTGTGGTCTGTATATCACATTGATCGACAGCAAAATCACTTTTGGTACACTGGACGAATTGTGTAGTCCGTGCTAGTAGCAAAAACCAGTGGAATTGCAATTGACTACACCGGTGACCGTAAATGCGTTCATAGTAGACAACTTTCAAAGTTTAAAGGACCTAAAATGTCAAGAATGCATTTTTCGGATGTCGCTAGAATGTGATGTACAGAGAACTCAGCAACGAAATAGAGAGTCGTAGTTTAGGTCAAAACGCATGGTATGACAGACCCAATGCAATTGTGTGAGACTATAGGTACTAGGATGTGTTTAATTGCTGAAACCGTGTGAGACAAAATCGTTTGAATGAACGATGGACCTCAAAATAAGCGATACCCTTAATGTCTACCCTTAGGGAAAGTGAGTTTATCATTAGTGTTGACAGAATCTTTTATTTTCTATACGTAAACAGTTGTAGTTACGTCTAGTGTAAACCAAAGATCAATATTCCATGAAGAATTGCGTAACCAAAACATTGTATGGGATACTGCGTATGAAGGTGTCAGCTCGGTACCAAGCAAAGGTTAATTGCTTAAAGAACTATTAAAGATCACGTGACAACATTGTCGTGTGGTTTAAGACTGTCAAACAAAAGGCAGCAACAAAATCGTTTGAGACGAGAAATAAAAAAAAGTTTACCCCACCCATTTATAAGCACCAACTCATTTTCATGGGGTCGTTTCTTTTCCTCCCCACAATACACTTCAAAACGGCGAGTAAAGTCCAAAGATTTTTTTATTCGTGTATCAAATACATTAAATCAATCATCAAATACATTTTTCAATTGGATATTAGATTTGCTCAAGAAATATTATCACCAAAAGTTTTGGTGCTTAGCAAACTTTGAGTAGTACATTTACCTATGTTTTTTTTTTTTCTTTTTTTTTTTTTTTTTTTTTTTTTTGCAGCTAGGTCTGAGCAAGTGATATATTCAGAGTCGTCAAGAAATGGCAATTCTAACAGCGATTATTCTTTTTATTCATGGGCAAGTTTGATGGTGGCCGAACCTGCCACAACCCCAAAAGCCGAACTAGCCCAAGACAGACCTGGTGTCATCATCACTTCATATCTTCTTTTAGATAACATGAACGCTTCATCTTTAGTTTTAATATGAAAGAGGACTTAATTGTCTTCATAAATATACAAAAAAGAAATCTGAATCCTGGCGCATATTACTATAAATCAAAACTTACATAAATGTGGAAAAATTACTGAAAGTGTCTAAAAATCAGAATCGTGTTCTAAATTCTTTGTTATTGTAATCAATTCGACCAAAAACCTTTTGCGAAAAGCTTTGGTCATGAGTGACATTAAAATCCGGGTCAGAACTATCTATCTCTGTCGACAGGCTCAAAAGAGCCACTAGCCGAACTTGCCCCGGGGCCGAACTAGCCTCGGTCTCCCCAATAATTAAGGTAGACTACCAGTAATGTGGCCATTTTGAGATTTATTAGTCATCGGCTTTTTCGAATGCCGTCGTTACGTATCCGAAATTATTTAGGCGCGGTCGTAAACATTCGACGATGGAACTTTCCGCCGCCGAACGTTTTCGACGTAGCCCAAATAATTCCGACGTCGTGCGAATCTCATTAGGGTTAGACTACCTTAAAATGCAAATGTAAAGGGTTACAACAGGAAGTTTAAAGTTTACCCCTGAAAAAGGTAAAATTTGATATTAAACGGGATCATATTGCCAATGAGGTATTTCCCCGGTTTTTCAGCAATCTAAGATATAATTTCACAATATAAGAAAATATAAAATTACAAACTAACAATTTGCTTCCGTATATCAAGTGTACCGTTCTGCAATTTCGATAAGATGTGAAGTATTTCACGCGTGATTTTCTGTAGTCAATAAAACCCGTTTCTTGGCAACAAAATTTGGACTTAAGGTGGTCAACCCCTAATGAGATTCGGGTTACGTCGGTATTTTCCGGCGATGTCGAAAACATTCGACGGTGGAACTATCCACCGCCGAGCTTTTACGACCGCGCCCGAATAGGTTCGGATACGTTACGTCGCCACTCGAAAAAAGCCGGTGTTTTATTAATCTCAAAATGACCACGTTAAGGGTATTATAACTTAATCATTTTTGAGAGGATTCATAGATCCTTATGGAATATTATTGGTAGCAAAAGTAGACTTGTGTATTCTATTACACAGGGAAAGTATAATGAAATTGAAAATAAACACTCCCAATTTTCCCCCAAAATACTTCTTAATCACTTTTTTGGGATTTCAACGAGACTATTCGAATATATACAAATGATTAGAAACAAACAAAAGTGATTCGAACGAATATCTTTTTTTAAGGTTGAGAGAAAAGACAAAATGAGTAAATGTTTTCTGTATATGTGATAATTATTTTATGTCTTCAACATCATTGTTTTGTCGTCTGCAACGAAGTAAGAATTGCATCTTTTGTTGTCTGTCGTATAATGGCAAAACATTACCCATATTCCTTCACGTCTACAGTGAAGAGAGCTTATATGGTCTCTGTAAGTCTTCAAAAAACTCGAGAATGCAGTTTCTTTTAAGATGTAGTCATGAGGCTTGTGTTGAAATGCGACGATATAACGAATCATTTTCCGTTCGATTTATTTCCATGTAAAATATAAAGATATCTAGTTTTGGCGCAAGATCGTATGGCACATGTTTACATTTTGTGTAAATGTAAACAAAACGGTGTTGTATAAAAGATAAATTAATTCTTTATAAGTAGTGGCGTAGACATGTTGAAAATTTGGGTATTATCAAGCAAGATTAACCCGGTACATCTGCATATGCAATGACCCCACTTCGGCAATGTTTTGTTAAGACACTCAACTAACGGACTTTGCACACGAAAATTAATCAGTATCAGTTTAATGTGGTCAAACAATACAGTGATAGAGCGGTCTGTTCACTGTTCAGAATTTTCTGCGTTTTATCGAACAATGTTTTGTTTACATTTGAACAAAACGTAAACATGTGCCATACGATCTTGCACCAACAATAATTTTCAAATATTTACTCGTTTTTACAGAGGATGCAGTGCGTCTAAATGATGCGATATCAGAACTAATGAAACAATTACATGAAAACAACACTGATTGGTCAAATACTAGTGTGGTTGTTGGTGACGTATACGATGACGAGGATGATGACGTCATCAATGTACAACTCGTGGAGAACGAGCTGGTCGGAGGTTGTAGCCATGGTGACTGCAAGTTCTGCAAACAATGGGGTCACAAGAAACTCAAAGTTAATTGTGAGTTTTGTCATAGAGCATAGTTTGTACATTTCATCTCTGTTTTTGTTTAAAGGGACATAACATTCCAATATCATTTTTTAACCAATAGATCTAATTAAAAACCAAACAACAAATTCTAGTCTGATTCAAAGCTGCCGCAGACGACAAAATGGATGTTGACAAAGCTTGGATTTGTGTAAAATTAAGCTTAGAAAATATTGAGGCAAAAGAAGAAAATGCTGGTTATCAGCATTTTCTTCTTTTGCCTCAATGTTTTTCCATGTCCATTCTACAAGGGACGTAAAAAAGGTCTTGTTTTGGAAAGGGTTAAAGTATGTTTGAGTGCAAAGATTGGTTATTAAGGTTTTTTTTGAAGTTGTATTTAGAAGCCTACAATATTTTGCTTTGACATTTTCCAAAAATTTCATAAGAAAATAGGCTCTTTCAGAAAAAAAATAAAAGTAAATTTATGAAAAAATAAGTGTGAAACGACACTTTAAAGATGGAGGTTAACAGATAGACTAAATGCAAAAAATGATTTTTTTAACAAATATGTAAAACTTTTGTGTTGGCCACCTCAGAATGGTTAATAATATGCGATTCAGACAGAGATTGAGCCGAAATTATAAGAGAGATAGCCGAATTTAGGGAGAATCCAACCCCAAATTCAATTCCGTTACAGATACGGTTGAATTTATTTTTTAACTGTCACGCATGCGCATACAGCGCGGACCAAGATTCAAACGAGATTTATACTTGAATTTCAATATGACGTCATCATGTATGTTGTGACGTAATCTAAGAAAGTCGCATGCCCTACTGTTTTTGACCTACTTTCGACATCGCTTCATGAATTTGGTATCAACTTGCGAAAAAATGAGTCGTTGCTTCAATAGCTTGTCGTAATCATTTAATCAGGTCATATAAAGCTTAAAAAGTGTACATTTCGTTTGTTTTTGACAAATTTTGGCTCCAAATCTGGGAAATAGTAGCTTTAAATGTCTGTTGTTAATTTAAATATCCACAACCCTCTCTAAAACTACGAATTGTACAAATTGAGGGGAGATATATGAAATGCGAGTATCTTAAACCCATTACCACACAATGACTCCTTTTGACTCGCCAAAAGAAACATCGTGGTTAATGAAGAAATTGCTTGTGACAAACAATTTCTTCATTTTCCACAAAGTTTCCTACCAAAAAGTTATACAATTTTAGAATTTCATCAAATTGAAAATGTAGTGTGCATCTTATTTCAAATTGGACTACCCAAACATTTTGTGGTCTGGTAATGGGGTGTCAATCTCATTTAATACGTTCCCATCAGACAAAATGATCAAGTTTGAAAGACACAAAGGATGACCTATTACGTTGGATAATCACGTGACTCAGAATTTCATAAAATCATCAATATTTTTGTTAATAATTGACCAATTTGAATTGAAGCAGACAAGGTGGAAAAATGCCAGAATTAAGCTGGGCGTGGTGGAATTTCGAAATATCAACATTGAACTGACAAAATTTTGGTTGATCTTCAATAACTTCAAACTTCAAACCAAAGTATTGCACCGTTTGCGAGTATTTTTTCGTCTACTTAGAAAATAAACTAATTTATGTATACCGCAGTTCAGTTGAAAAAACAATTGTCATTTTTTCCTCAACTTTAAAAGCGTTTCTATATATTCGGTCTAAAATATTAGTTGCAAATGTGACCCGTCACGCTAAAAGGGACCTTATCCAAACTACAAAAATCCAAATTTTGACAAACCTGTCAAACCCAGCACAGCTCAACCAGATCCTGTATACGAAAAATAAACATACAGTAAGATAGGGAAAGTATCCCGGATTAAGAAAATTATATAAAACTGAAAAGTGTCGGCTATAGTCTGGCTGCGCGGACTGCGCAGACTGACTAGGTCGATATTTTTCACACTTCCTATAACGTCCATTTCAGAGTGACGGGTCACAAATCTGTATCTTTTTTTTTATCAGTTTTTATTTGTTTTCCTTTCCAGTCTGTTTCGAGGCGAAGTTACTGAAACTCGGGTTTGAAATCAAGGTGACGGCAAACGATCACGTGCTTTATGATAAGACAGTATCGGGTGAGTGCTAAAAATAGACTTGAATTAACCCTTCTTCTTTATCCTTACTTCCTCCAAATATTGAAGACTTATGATATAATACAATAGAATCATTCAAGAAAAGAATGAGGTAAGTCGATAAGCAATGAATGTTGTGCTAAAAGTAGACTTGAATCAACCCCATGAACCCGTAGTTTCGAGATTTTATAACAACACACGAAATAATCTTGTTTTTACGAAATTACGTCACGGTTAAGTGGATAAAATTGTTCCCTTTCGCCACGATTCTTTAGCTCATTACCAGATGGCAACATTTTAGAATCGACCAAATTCAAAGACATTAAAGACGAAAATTTCAAGTAGGCCCCTAAATGAAATTTAAATGTTTTTGTCTTTTATGGTAAAAGCATTGTGGAAAATGAAAAAAATTGCAAGCAATTTATTCATTTGCCACAATGATTTCCTAGGTATTTTCCTTATGAAACGTCAAAAAGAGTCATTGTTTGGAGATGGGTTCACTCGTGTCACAGTTTATTTGGTTACCAGCAGTTTCTTCTTTTGCCTCAATGTTTTCATAAGCCTTTTCTATTAAGGACATTAAAACCAGGTGTTGTTTGGGAAAGGGTTATTATGTGACGAAATTGAATTTGGTTTGAAGCAGAGAATGATTGTGTAAAAACCTCAGGAAATATCTGTAGTGGGGGAGCTTAAGTCCAAAAAGTGGCAGAATACTTCACTTTGTGATACAAGCACAAAATTTGGCACAAATGTTCCTCAGAGTGTACTATTTTCAATACAAATGGTATCCACGATGAAAAACCAATATGGCGGCCATTTTTTCAAGATGGACGCCATCTCTAGAGGTAAAAAGATCAGAAAAATACTTCATTTCGAGATACAAGCACCAAATTTGGCACAAATGTTCCCCAGAATATACTCTTTTCAAAACAAATGGTATCCACCATGACAAACCAACATGGCTGCCAAATTCTGAGATGGCCGCCATCCCTTTATTTAAAGAAAATCAAGAAAACCCTTCTTTTTGAAGATACAAGCACCAAGTTAAGCTCACATGTTCATAAAACTATACTATTTTCATAACATATGGTATCCACCTTGAAAATTCAACATGGCTGCCATTTTTCAGAATGGCCGCCATCTGCATAGAAGAAAAAAATCTGAAAAAATCCTTATCTTTGAGATACAATCACCAAATTTGACACAGATGTTTCTTAGAGTGAACTGTTTTCAAAAAGCAACATATCCATAGCGAAATCAACCTTGTGGCTATTTCCCAAGATGGCCGCCATTTCTGTACCTCAACATATTGGAAAATGCTTCTTTTTGTGATATAAGCACTAAATGTGGCACACATGTTCCTAAGAGAGTACCATATTCAAAAATAATGGTATCCACTGTGAAAACACAACAACATGGCTGTCATTTTCAAAGGTGGCTGCCATCTATATATAGATCTCAATATGGGTAAAAAACATTTTCGATAAAAAAAAGAATTTTTACGCAAATGTTTTTGTGGAGTAGATGTTCTTTGTAAAATATGATATCATATGTGAGGTATCGGAATTTGCTTCCATTTTTTTTTCAAAATGGCTTTAGTATGTAGTTTTCAATTCGCCTTACTTCAACATTCATTTCGACATTCATTACAACATATTTCTTCAAAAAATCATGTATAACCTGACTTTGATAACATTTGCAAAGCATTTGTAATGTTTAGTTTCGGTTATGTCAGTTATGTTTTTTGCTGTTGGTTATGTTTGTGTTTTTAGAGGATTGTAACTAAATGTGTTACCATTTTTTTTGTTTTTTTGGGGGGTTTTTTGTTGTTGTTGTTGTTTTTGCAATGCACATAAAAGTTTCTGCATGTTAATAGCGCGGTCCTATTCATGGAATACTATCCTTGTAGGTGAAGACAAAACAGCTGACATTTCAATAGGCCTATATGGTGGCCATTTCGATTATCATCTATACAAGTATTAAACTATAATTCAATATAACCAAATTTATAGTGTTCAATCCTACATAAATTGTCATTGAAACATCATGAAGTAATCTCTTAACAAGCTTTGTCATCGTAAAAAGTTTGCTTCCCACCAAAATAGTTGTCTTAGTATAAAATTAAAGACATGTGTTCTTCGTGGCCAATGACAAATCATAAACTACAAAATACAAAATATAGATTGTTTCTGCAATATAAAGGAAGTAACTTATTCGTTCTACGTATCCTACGTATATCATTATTCTGTACAAAATATATAATGGGCTGAGAGGCCTTAAATACAATTCTGAAAGAATAAACATCAAATGATGATAGAATAATATAGTTTTCCATATTTTTAAAATAGAAAATAAACAACAAACCCTGTTGTCAGTTCAATAACGCTTAAATTTTATGTAAAAACAGTTTTAGGCCTTTTTAGATATATTTGACAAATCTTTCACTTAATAAAAATGTACATGCACAAAATATTCCTTACTGTATACTTTGATATATAGTCACATATAATTCGTAAAGCATACATTCTTCAAAATACATGGTATCGACATGAAAAGTCAAAATACCTTGTTGATTTCATACAAAAGTAAAAAAAAAAGTGGTCTTTGATTTTGTCATGCATTTAGCCCCCAATTTGCACAAATGTTTCTTAGATTATATTTTCTTCAAAATACCGCACATAGTATCTGCCATGAAACACTAACAAAGCTGCTACAAAACTTGTGAGATAACTGTTTACACTTTTTAAAGGTTCAAATATTTGAAAGATCTACAAAATGATCAAAATGACACTAAGTTGCAGCTTAATATTTTAAAAGTTGTTGATACATAATTGTGAGTTTATTTGAATTAAATCATCAATTACAAATTAAAGAAATGTTTTTTTTAAAGTGGTAGCCAAGTAGTTCTTTAACACACCATGGTAAAAATTTTGACCAAGACAATTTCACAAGAACAGCAATGCTGACAAAATTCTTTGGTTAAAAGTGAATTCTAGTTAGTTCGTCAAATTTGGAAATTATTTTGTTATTGAGCACAAAAACAAGTTTGCTATAAATTGTCATAGTCTTTATCACGTTATGACAAAATATGGCTATGCAAGATATCATATTTCACAAAGAATAACTGATCCACGAAAACCTGAAAAAATTGTGCTTGTAACCTAGGAAATTATTTGGACCAATATGTGATCTACAGAGATGGCAGTCATCTTGGAAAATTGCAGCCATGGGATTGTTTTATCTTGGTGGAAACCATTATGTCTGAAAACGGTATACTCTGAGAAACATGAGTGCAAAATTTGGTGCTTATATCACAAAAAGAAATATTTTTTCCAATATTTTGAATATAGAAATGGCGGCCATCTTGAGAAATGGCCACACGGTTTATTTCACCTCTGGATATGTTGCTTTTTGAAAACAGTTCACTCTAAGAAACATCTGTGTAAAAATTTGGTGATTGTATCTCAAAGATAAGGATTTTTTCAGATTTTTTTCTTCTATGAAGATGGCGGCCATTCTGGAAAATGGCAGCCATGTTGAATTTTTTAGGTGGATACCATATGTTTTTGAAAATAGTGTACTTTTATGAACATGTGTGCTTCATTTTGTGCTTGTATCTTCAAAAAGAAGGATTTTCTTGATTTTCTTAAATATAGGGATGGCGGCCATCTCAGAATTTGGCAGCCATGTTGGTTTGTCATGGTGGATACCATATGTTTTGAAAAGAATATATTCTGGGGAATATTTGTGCCAAATTTGGTGCTTGTATCTCGAAATGAAGTATTTTTTCTGATTTTTTTACCTCAAGAGATGGCGGTCATCTTGGAAAAATGGCCGCCATATTTGTTTTTCATCGTGGATACCATTTGTTTTGAAAATAGTACACTCTGAGGAACATTTGTGCCAAATTTGGTGCTTGTATCACAAAGTGAAGTATTTTGGGATAAGCTCCCCCACTACTGGGTGTGGTAGATCTACTTCGGTTCTAATCTACCTTTAGGGGCGGAGGCAGCGAATTGGTAACGCGCTGCACTTAAAACACAGGGGTCGCTGGTTCGATCCCCCGCTTCTCCAGTCTTTCGGATTAGACTATAAACCGAGGTCCCATCTCCATATAACCTTAGTAGTTGAGTGGGACGTAAAACTCCATTCAATCAATCCATCAAATCTACCTTTCGTTGATGGATAGTTCTATGGGTTTAAAAATCAAAATAATAGTTAAAGGTCCTGTCTTGTTCAAAAGGTCTTGTTTTTTTTTTCTTTCTGAATATTCAAAATATCGTTTTAAGGTAAGATCTGCGTAATGCACTTCCTCGGGCTCGTTTTCGTAACAAAGAAAATAATTGAGCGTGCTCAGATTTTCGGGAAATATTCTAAACAATTTTTTTGATAATGTTTCCAAAGTGTATGAAGAGTAGGCAAAAAAAAAAAAAAAAAAAAAAAGTAAAATTTTGAACCAATGAAAATTACTTCCCTTGAAATCGTCTATTCGCACGATACAGATTTCATTCCATAACTGGTCACATGCATACACAGAAAGGGTTGATCAAGCCTTTCCCAAACAAAGACTGGTTTGAAGACTAAACAAGAATGCAATTTAGAAAACATACACGGAAAATAAGTTATTGCTGATAATCAGCATATTTCCATTTTTTCAAATATCTTCTATCTTATGGCCCACATAATCACGCATAATCATATCACTGCTTTTCAACGGAAAACAAGCTACAGTTAGGGGTTTTCTTTGAAAATAGACGATATTCTTTATTTTTGGAAATACTCATTTTGATATCTTCAATTGCTTACCATTTCGGGTAAGTCCTAGGTTTTGGCGTTTTTAAAAGAATTTAGTAATGGTTGCTTTTTAACAAAAACTTTGTAACTGCAGCTTAAAACAAGCTGTAGTTATGAAGTGTTTGGAGAAAAAAACCCAAGTCATTCATATATATTGTGCCGATTTTCAGATTTGCCGTTTTTCGATGCTTTTTGGGTGCCCTGTTTCGACAAAAGGCAAAGTTCCGTGCCCAGTTTCGATAATCGGCATGCCGACTTACGAAAATCGGCAAAAAATTTTAAGACGGCACAACATACAGAAATACAAGGACTTTACGAACGACCCTCGTATTATTGTTTTTCAGCGGCTAACCCTCCCCCACTCTGCGTTGGTACTTAGTGGGTGGGACAAGTCTGTGTTGAAGTCTACGACGTGAATATATCAAGTAGAGCGCGTGTGTTGCAGACGACATTTTCAAGTTGATGAAATTTTGAAAATAATTTCATTGTTGGTTTGGAAACATTGTGGTGAATGAAGAATTCGCTTGTCACAAGCAATTTCTTCATTTTTCACAATGCTTTCCTAAGCCTTTTCTCGTGGGGGAGTAGAAAGGCGTCACTGTGCAGTAATGGGTTAAAACCAGCTGCATTTACGAGGTGTTTAGAAAAAACGATTATTGTTTTTCAGCGGCGAACCCTCCCCCACTCTGCGTGGGTACAAAGTGGTTGGGGCAGGTGTGTGTTGAAGTCTACGACGTGAATATATCAAACAAGAGCGCATGTGTACGAGTCTCATTCCAGGTTAGTCATTGAACAATATAAGCAGGCGCGTAGCTAACCTTCGAAGGATGCAGATTCAAGAATTTCAAAAAAAAAAAAAAAAAAAAGAAAAGAGACATGCCCCCGAATAAAACTTAGGAAATGTTTCAATTGTTGCATTTTGACGTCTCTCGAGAGCTATTTTGAGCAACGGAATACATCTGTTTCAGAAGAAAAAGCGAAATGACTGTTCTTGTTTTCGTTTATGAAAAATTCAATATAGCAATTTTAGTCTACAGAATGTCAAATTGTAAAGAAAAAATAGTTGCGTACTCGCGTAAAGAAAGCTACGCGCCTCATATAATACTTTGATTCGAATTCTTTCGTATTCCCAATTGTTTTTAAGCACACACTGCGCTGGAGAGAAACTGTTTTAACTAAATTCAATTATTATACGAAACGTCTCAAACTCATTACTTATGATAAAATTAAAGCTATGCAAAGTCATTTAAATCACATAATACATTGTATGTCAATGTTTACTTGATAAAATCGATTACTATCAATTGATCTATTTTACAGATTAAGATCGGACCACTCAAGAAGAAGATCAAGGTGAACATCAAATGTTTCAAGTTCGGCCACGGTGAAGACACAAGCCTGTCCTTCGTGCGACTTGTTCGGCAACTGGCTGACAGACAGACCAACAATGTACTGTAACTGAACGTCAGGCGTAAAATGGAAATCCGCAAAGGAAATGGGAGATAATAGGCAATAACTTTGTGCTAAAATAGTGAAACAATAGTAGAGAAATAATAAAAATTTTAACCTGTATAAATTGATAAATCATCGATCTTATTTATTGCATTCAAATACTTTGTTAGTACAGTCTGTTTGAACCCATTCCACAAATCCGTTTCATACCAATCGAAATTCAAATCTGGTTCATGTGAAGAAATGGGTTCATCAATATGCCACACCACCTCCAATAGCGAAGTCTTTATTTATATTGATCAGTAACACAAAAAAGATTAATGAGCTTGGATTAGGAAAAAGGTCCCTTATAGCATATAAGACAGCAAAGTTTCAAGACCAACCTGTGCATAATTCTATGCTACTTTCATATCGTTGCTACAGGTCACAAAGATGCAATTTGAGGAAAACATGATTCCTGATAAGACTGCGTGTGTACACGCAGACTAATCAGGAATCATGTTAGGATGAAAAGCCATAAGTGACCTTCATTCCAGACCCTGACTCATTTACCGGAGTTTGCCGATGACACGCGATTAGTCCGGTCACGATGTCATGACACATGTTTACTTACTTACCAATGAAAACAAAGGAAACGCATGTTCTTTTAAAATGTCCACAAAAAAGTTTTCATGCGTTGGTTTGATTCTTTCTGGTGTAAGACCAAATCATGAAAACCATCGAAGGCAAAGAGGACGAAATGCTGCTTGTCAGCATCTTCTTATTTCTATATAACCATCCTACATGGTCATTAAAACATTGTCTAGTTGAGAAAGCGTTGCGATATCATTGTTGGGGTTTAGAAGCTGCGATATCGTAACCACAAACTTGATGATGACTATTTGTTTGAAATCCAGATCAAAGCTCAAAAGTGTTTCGGTTACATTATTGCAACTATGGGTTAAGGGGTCGCTCGTTTGAATTTATCAACCAAAACATAGTCGCTTTTCAGCAAAAATTTCGTAACTACAAGCTATAGATGCGAGGTCTTTGTTGAAAAGCGATGAAATGGCGGCTTGACGATCGAATAATTATATTTGAGCCAGGATCTGGAAAAACGTCCCTTAAGGCTTTTGAGCCCAACATAGATCCAGATCAGCCTGTGCATACGCACAGTCTGATCAGGATCCATATTGTTCTCCAATTGCTTCTTTGTGACCTGTAGTAACTTATAGAGAGCAGCAATGATAAACATTGGACTCCATTTGACAACAGGCCGATCTTAAAACTCAATTTTGAAAAATGCTTTAAGGGACGTTTTCCAGATCCCAGCTCATTTGATTGATAGTGGCGGACAATCAATTGCTCGAACCAAGGCTCAGACCTTTCGGTGAACTATATAACCTAAGACAGTCTACCTCAAATGAGTTACACGTGACATCAAACTTATTCGGGCGACGTCGTAAAGATTCGGTGGTGGAATGTTCCGCCGCCGAAGGTTCATGACGTCGCCCGATTCGGTACAGATACATAACGAATGTTAACGACGTTGCACGAAAAATTCCGATATAGAGCGAATCTCATTCAAGGGAATACTACCTTAAATAATATAAATTTTCTCAAGTCTTGAATTCATTATGGCAAGAAAAGGAGCTAAAGACATTCTAAACCATCGGTAGGGTCTGACTTTCATGCAAACTGAATAGTTACTATCCCCGCTATATATCCGAAGAATGCTACTAGACAGTCATCTTCGCAAGACAGAGGTGAAATCTACGACGTAACATTGTTACTGTGTTTACAAACGTATGCGGATTCAACCTTGGCTAGCGAAGATGCTGGACAGTGTATCAGTCTCCAAAGGTCATGGATTGAACAGAGCTATACAGATAAGCGGGGGAACGTCCACTGCCGAATGAATACCACGTCGCCCGAATAATTCCGACGTTGCATGAATCTCATTATGGAAGAACTACCTTAATTCGCCAGAATATTTATATCAAACGCTGTAATGTTTATACAGTTGACACATCGGGTGAGTCGAATGTCTGCTTCAGTCAAGGCAAAAATCTCGCTTGTCCTCGTCAATGGATGTCAAAAATTTCAAACAATTTCAAAGAAATAGTTTCTAAACAATTATAGGCCCTGAAATATTATATACATGTATAGTAAAATGATAGAAATTTCGAGCAACGTCTTTCCCTTTCTTACTATATTTTAATAATGAACGCACTTTATATGTAAAATATGGTCAAATGTAATATAAATCGTGATATAACTGGGATCTTTTAAAGTATTTTTGTGGGCAGCATTTACAAGAAAAAAACAACAATAAATAAACAACAACAAAAAACAAACAAACAATGTCGAATCCGTAAAATTAATATGAATTTCACAAAATTTAATCAATCTTATGCATTCTATTGGTATTTTGTAAAGGAGCGGTATGGTGTTTCGTTTGTACGTCAACATTGAACGCGACGTGAAATAAACAAAATCGAATGAGTCGAATTCCGGATACTTCGAAGTCCTTTAACGGCGACTCTGACTTCGACACAACGAGCGTCGACTATAACTTGTTTGTTGGAGATGCGTCTATCAAGAATAGGCTTTTTATAAAGGGATGACGAAAAGAAAATGGTACCTAAACTCATTCTGATTAACAAATATGTCTAGTCGATAATCAAAAGCCTTTCTGTTTAACCCATTACCACACATTGACTCTTTTTTATTCCCAAAAATGCAATGGCTTTCGAAAACATTGTGGAAAATGAAGAAATTGCTTGTAACAAGCAATTTCTTAATTTCCTACAATGTTTTTAACCCAAAATAGAAATTTTTTTTAAATTTATCAACTTTAAAAATTGCCGTCTGCATTAATAGGACACTTAAGAGGAACAGTCCAAAATGTTTCGGTCTGGTAAAAACAGGTTGTCCTTGACTCTAGGACCCTTTGATTAACAGTATCTCGTTTAAAAAGCCCACATACTTATCACAATCGATCAATCGTCCAGTCGATCAATCGTCCAGTCGATCGAGCGATCAATCAATCAATCAATCAATCAATCAATCAATCAATCAATCAATCAATCAATCAATCAATCAATCAATCAATCAATCAATCAATCAATCAATCAATCAATCAATCAATCAATCAATCAATCAATCAATTCTATATTGTATTCAAGGCGCGGATCGTCATGAGAGGGGAGTGCAAGAGTTTTGTTTGTTTGTTTAAAAACAGATTAACCCATTACCAGCCGACAAAAGTTTAGACAGGGCATAATTCAAAAATAGTTCATGTGAGTGGAAGATTTACACTTTTGTGTCTTTCCGAGAAAGAAACATTGTTGAAAATGAAGAAATTGCTAATCAAAAGCAATTTCATCATTTTCCACAGTGTTTTCTACAGCCTTTATCTCTCGGGTCGTAAAAAGCGTCATTTTGTTGGTATGTGATAGTTATGATAATAAAATCGGTCTGTTTACCTATGTTGAGGACTATCTTGCACTATTATTTGAAATAAAGGGTTGGAAATTATCGAAGGTTTGAATTGTAAATAAAGACACATCTTTCGATCGCCAAACCTGCTCAGTTTACTTAGCAGTTCTTTATGTATGGAGTCTTATCAAAAATATGTTAAAAGGTTGGTACCTTTTTAATACAAGTTAACGAAATGACATTCTTTTTTTTTAATTCATATGTATGCATCTGATTTTTTCTGCTTATTTTCCAACAATAGCTACAGGTCTGCTTTTGGCGCATCTTTAAAAGAGAACTTTAGAAAACGTCAAGGAAAGAAAAATATACGTAATACCATCATTTTCTTTGTTTAGGACGTCAACACAATGTCTTGATCGGGAATAGGTTAATATGATTTCCCTTATTCTTGTCGTCATTATAAAATAATTGACCACCAGCAGACATGATTCCGACAAATAAGCCTAAGAAATTTGAGAAAGTTAGGACCGTGTGATTGAAGTCAGAGGAATTTTTGAGGAAAAGGGATCACAAGAAAGAAATTTCAAGTAATCGACAGAAGTCTACATTTTCGACATTTTTTACATGTATCGTTTTGATTTTTTTCAGATTTCAAAACCTATGTGATATTAATATGCTTAATCGGTCTGGAACAATGTTTAAATGTGAGAACCGGTGAGTAAGATAAAATAGATGTTACATTACAATTAAGAAACAAAAATCAGAATAAAAATACAATTGATCTAGTAATTTTCAAGATAGAAATAGAAGAAAGTGCTAATCATTTCCTTTTAGGTCGATAGTCCATGATATAGTGATCAACGTATTATATGCTAAAAATTTAAAATTTTATTTGTGAAAGGGTTGAATCTTAGTAAGAGTAATTATCTACTCATTTTCTCTTAATCTCAATCCTTTCGCGGTTTCAATATAATCTTTTTATGACTGGATATTTTTGTTGAAAACGAATGAGAAAAAAGAAACTTATCATACGGATCTTCTCCTTTCTACCAATATTTCATTCGCATATATAGCTTCCAGATAAACTTCTTTCTGAACCATTTGTTATTTTGTGTACACCATTTTTAAATTTGAAACAATTTTCATCTATTCCCTTTTGGAAAGGGTTGAAAAAATACCACAAAGTGACTTTCAAAAACGGCTACAAAGAATTATAATGCGAAAGTCAAATATTGTCTATTAACTTTCCAAAGTTATTTAAACCTTTTCCCAAAGAACACGATTTGACCATTCCCACATGATGTCTCGCAATATAAAGGATTTGGAAAACATTGTGGAAAATGAAGAAATTGCTCGTGACAAGCAATTTCTTCATTTTTCACAATGTTTTCTATCCAGCAAAACCAAGAAATCTAAAATTTCATTCACTTGAAGTTGTCATCTGCAACATTTTTTTTATTATTTTAAACCAATCTAGAATTTAAAGGCAATGGGTTAGTACATAACATTGTATAAATTGAAAAGCGTCACTGAATACAAATTGAATATAACCGAGTTTGCGAATACTCCTAAAAATGGTAGAAAAGGTTACGGACAAATGAGAAATGATTGCTACCAACATTTACCTCTATTCTTTTTATTGTTTTCTTAACCCATTACCAAACAATGACTCTTTTTGACTCCATACAAGATAATGGCTTCGGAAAACATTGTGGAAAATGAAGAAATTGTTTGTGACAAGCAATTTCTTCATTTCCCACAATGTTCTCTACCAGAAAAGACCAAAACATTTTAAATTTCCTTAACTTGAAATTATCGTCTGCAACATCTTTGAATTTGGACCAGTCCAAAATTTGTCGCTTGGTAATGGGTTATTAAGCACCTTCAATTTGGTTAAGTCAACAGCAGAACATAATCAGAAAAAAAAGATTTTTGAAAGATTTCTTATTTCATTATTTTTCGTCCTTTTCCCACAAGACCTCATTTTGAGGTATAAGGTAAAGGCAAAGAAGACTTTGAAAGACATTTAAGGAAAAGGAGAAAATTCCGAAAATCAACAATTTACCCTTTCCTCAGTGGTGTACATGCGCTGATACTAAAAAAGTGCTTTTGGAAAAAATGTTTTTGGTATCCGCAACACCTTTGAATTTCGACAACCAGTCCCATTTTGTTGTTTACGAAAGGCTTAACTTCAGCAATTACTTTAACCCGTTCCCAAACCACATCTGATTTTGACGTCCCTAGTAGAATCAGTTTTTAAAACATTGGGATAAAAGAAGAAATTGCTGATAATCAGCAATTTCTCCTTTTCCCTCAATATTTTTACATTCTTTTGAATTGGACCAGCCTAAGGTTTTGCCGTCTGAAAAAAACCCGGTTAAAGTCATTTAAAGCCACAGAACTTTCTGAGCTGGCTCGTTTATGAACGCGTTATCCCTTTATTTCAGAAGATGAAACAGGGCAATCGGAAAACAAGAACAACGACAAAATAGTGTCTGATGGCTCATCAACTGTAAGAGATAATGATAGGTTGGTTGGTTTATTTTATTGTTTGCGGGCTTTACTAATTCCTTAGCTTGGTATGAGAAACTACAGGTATCAATGGTTAGGTGCTCCAGCCGCCGTGATATGACTATAACAGTTGAAAACGACGTAAAACTCTCGTCAGTAAGAGATAATGATAGGATGGTTTGTTTACTGTTTGCGAGTACTGCCAATTTCTTAGCTGGTAAAACTTTTTACCAAACAATATAATGACATATTCAAATAGGTTATGGGTTAGGGCTATCAGAAAACAACAACAACAACAACAACAACAACAACAACAACAAAATAGTGTCCGACGGTTCGTCAACTGTAAGAGATAATGATAGGTTGGTTTGTTTACTTTATTGTTTGCGAGCTCTGCCAATTGCTTAGCTTAATAAAACTTTGTTTTCCAAAATAATAAGTTCTTCAGTTGATCCAGCTTTAAATTGGGTTCTCACAACCTGATTGTCATTAAAACGTTAAGACCATATCACACGCTTACTCAATGCCTTATCACTTAAGGAGAACGTCGAATGTTACCTTCGTAATGTGTACCCTTCCTTAAAATTGATCGTTTTGGCATGTACATGTATAATTATGTCATAACTTCTGTGCTATGTAACGTGACTTTTTCTGTCTAAAAATTCAGACATTAAATATCGAAGGACTAACGTAAATGACGTAACAAATATCTGAATTGTGTTGTATTTTTTTCTATTTTCATTCCAGCATGGCAAAGACTGCTATATTTAGTGACAGTGATAGTGCGTGCTGTTGCTATTGTATTGTTTTGTTTAATTTATTGTTATTGTTGTTGTTATTGTATTTTAATTGATAATTCATAAGACTATTACGTCATATGTGTTACGTATAGACTATGTCGTCGCTTTTCATAAAAAAACTCGTACCTGCAGCTTACAAAAGCTGCAGGTACGAGGTTTTTGTTGAAAATCATTGACGTCTACATTCCAGTATGGCGAAGACTGCAATATTGGTGACGGTCATCGTGTGTGTCGTAGCTATAGTACTGTGTTGTGGGACGTGCGGGTTTTGTGTGTATCAGAAATGTTGTGTTGGTGAGTAAAAATATTGCCCAGTATTGCTCTCATATTACTTTCAAGCAATGCCTTTTTATAATCTTTTGACATGAATCGAAAGAAAGTAATATGGCGTTGACATTTGTGCAAAACATATAAATTTTATTTTGAAATGGCATTACTTACACCGAAAGACTTAAGGTAAGAAGGGCCTAATTAGCACCAAAAAGCCAGCGGCAAAATTTGAAAAGTGCCAGTAATTCCTAAACTGTGTTACATTTCCATTCCAAATACAAACATAAGCATTTTGTACGGTTTAGAATTTTGAAATAATGCATATTTATGGAAATATTTGACAAAAATGTTCAAAATTACCTCCCTTGCATATGAATATAGAGTAAAATGATATTTGTAATTTTTTTTCTTCTTGAAGCATAATCTTGAAATCTGGCACGGTGAATCAACTTATGTGAAGCGTATTTACAAGTGTGTGTAATTTGATACATTTCGTATGGCTAGAAAGTGGTGTTTTTGATTAGGCACTTTATACCTTAAGCCATGGAAAATATGACTATTTTTAGGAAACAGTTCTGGTGAGTAATTCTACTAATTCCTTAAAATAAACGCTGAAGCTACGTTCTGTCAAATGAAATCAGCTGTAAGTCTGTAAATTTGATATACAGGAAAACCTTTTATTTATTTCATTTTATTTCTTACAGAGGAGTGCATCATATGATCCGGTGAGAGTATGGACGAGTCGCTCGGCAGCTGCATATAATTCCTGTCATCATCATCTTATTTATGAAATTCCTGATTCCAATCTAGTCCAATAAATGTTAGTTTCGATATGTATATCGTTAGCCCTTTGTGCAGTTTTGATCACGCTTTCAAAATAACTTTTTTCAATATACCATTTCGCGTATTCTCAGCCTTTCCCAAACGATAAAATTGAAGATTGGTTGAATATGAAAGCCGCTACAGAAAACAATATTGGTGTTAACAAACACACGATCCGTGCATAATATAGCACAGAAAATATTGAGGCAAAAGAAGAAAATGCTGATTATCAGCATTTTCTTTTCTTTCCTCAATGTTTTCCCAAAACTAATCTTAGAATGGACGTTTAACCAAGGTCTTATTTGGGAAAGGGTTAAATACATGAATGGTCACAAGAGGGTCCTATCTGGGCTATTAAGGTATCAATGGTCACATGAAAACAGGGTTTTACTCATTTTAGCGTCAGAAATGACCAATAAATACTCCAAAAATTAATATTATATGATTTAATGTAAGGCACACGGGTTATTGAAGACATGGGACTAAACGTGTCATTTGATTGGTCCATCTGTACGAGTATGTTGATTGACAATCCCGATTGGTCAGTTACTAGATCCTTTACTGGATATACTGCCCGTAGTTTTGGGTCTGAGCCCGAGTTTTTTACGAATCTGGTTGGTAGCCGGTGGTCCTTTGTTTTGGTCCATCTGAAGCTGTACTCCGAGTTGCATTCCGATGTTCTGTAAACTTGTCTTGGGTCGCTTACTTCCCATCTTCGGCTTTAAATAAAATAAAACAACGAGAAAGGACATATTTCCTGAAAATTGCATTAGTAAATGTACAAAAATATGCGTATGAATGAAATGCGTTTAATTATATAATAATTTTAGCCTTGTAAGTTTTACGATGATAAAGTAATAGAAAAATATAGTTTTACTTAAGCTGTACAAGAAAATAGACAGACAGAGACAAACAGACAAACAAACAAGCGGACAAACAGAGAGAAAACCCAGTAAAAGCTCCAATGAAGCATGTTTTATATGCTTTAATGACAATCAGATCTTGAATAAGCGCATTAATGGTAATGCACATTACGAGGTACAATAAATACATACCGACGACGTCATTTGTTGATGCAATGATTTCATTTCATACACTATAATGTAACCAGGGAACAATGACCGCTCGTCAAAAGCTGTTTTCAACGGGGATCAATTTTATCAAGTAAAACGTGACGTTATTCCGTAGAAACAATAGTATTTCGTAGGTGTTGTTATGAAAATCTCGTTACTACGGCTTGATCCAAGCCGTAGTTACGATATTTTACATCGAAACAGACGGTTTATCAAAACACAACACTTTCCCCAGTCTATTTTAGCACACAATTTATTGCCATTTTTGACAAAACAAGACAATTTTCTGACAAAATGTTAGTGACGTTTACCGAGGTATAATAAGTACATACCGGTGACGTCATTTGTTGATGTAATGATTTCATTCTCATCTCATATTCTCTAATATACCCGGGGAACAAGGAACGCTCGTCAAAAGCTGTTTTCAAAGCTGAAACAAACAATAAACAAAATGTATTCATTCAGACAAGATTATCCTTACAAAATTAGATTTAATGCCTTCGACAAACTAAATCAAACGTATCACGTTGTCACATGTATAATACGCTTCTGACAAAACGAAAATAGTGCTACATGAATGAAAAGCGTATGAATAAAAAACGACCGACCAATTAAGCTCTCATTATGACAAATTACTCGAGTTTACCGAGCTAACAAAACAAAGCCAACACGCTTCTATCCTTTCTATTCATGGCATGGTTTTCTTTCGTCTGAGCAAATATTTAAAAGGACTCACTATCAGCTAGAGCTGGCAGTTTTGATATTTTAGTTAATTCCTTCTGTTCACTGTCATAGAAGTAATCGTCTGGGTCGGGCTTTGTAGGCATATCTACCATCGTTAAGGACCTCATCTCAAGGGCCTACAACAAAACGTGTAAACAATAAAATATGTCATACCAACGGAAACACTGGTGGACACCCATACATGTAGCTTTATATACTGAGCAAAAATGAAAACTTTACACCTACATTGCTTGTCATATTTCTTCTAAATACAACAAGTAAGGAAATCAAATGAATGTGCTTCGCATTGTTCATTGACTTGGTTGTACCAAACACTTAACGTTTTGTTGATCTTAATTACAGGGATGAAAAACGGCCCTTTTAAGTGTGACAGGGTCCGTTTTTCAGGTGTACAATTTTAACAGAAATTTTACAAAATTTAAACCCTCAGAAATCCGAGCAGAAGAATGCAAACCTTGACAGACTGCACGGAGTGGTAGTCTGATAACTTACCAGTCAGAAAATGTAAAGAAGCTTGCATAACACTGTTTAAGCTTTTTAAAAAAATGATGTTTGAAAAGCAGAATTTTCATTATGTTGCAAAGCTTGAAAACTTTATAATGCAATCTCAATAGGAAACTGAAATCGCTATTGAATGGACACCTGAGAACAATCCTAGTCGAAAATGGGGTCTAATAATCCCCTGTAAGGCCTGCATGATGTTTACACAAAAACAATCGAAAAGCGTGATAATTTGTGAATATCATACATTTTAAATTCCCTATTTGTTTATGTACAAGGGAGATAATTCACAAAATTGACAAATTAGACCTTTATTTTAGAGCTTGCTACAAGTGATAAGAAAGATTTCTTGTGTTTTTTTGGCAATCCGGACATGACAAATTCCGAAAAAATAGTGAATCGTTTCCTGTGCATGCGCATATGTGACGTTAGATGTAACTAGCTCTAAACGCATTAAGGGCCATAACTCTGACATTAAAGGAGACAAAGCAATGGAATTTCAACAAAACAATTGCTGAAAGCCTGGGAAATAACGTCAAAATATATTTCATGCTTTTATTTCGATACTTTTCCAGAAACAAGAAATCTTGAATTGTAAAGTTTTCATTTTTGTTCAGTATATATGCTACACTTGATGCGAGTTAAGGGGGAACGCTCCAGTTTTTCGGAACACTCGGTTAATATTGTAGACAATTTAATGTTTCGTGCCAATATGTTTCGCTACCATATTTTCAATAATATAACACATCTTTACAATTTACCATTTCCGACGGTAAAAGTGTATTTATTATGCGAAACTGATTTCCTCAAGATGGAAATCGATTATTTAGAGCAAGACAGTTGTAAGTGTGTATGCAGTTACCACTGTTTTGCGTCATTTTATTCATGTGCAGCTGATAAAAATGGCTGTAATTCACTAATAAGTGCGCCGACCTATACATTTTCTTTTTGAATTATTACCAGGACATGTTGCTTAATACAATGAGGGAGTTTTATCAAATTCTATTATGTAAAACTTGAAATATTTCCAAAAATATGCCAATTTTTACATAAAACACTCCAGCTTCGTTGATCTAACCGAACGCGTGAGCATGCTGTTTTATACATTTACGCGTTTATAATAGCACATATTTTGGGTTTTCTGTTCTTATTAAATGTAAGACGTTACTTTAAATCCATTTTCGGGACTAAACGATGAATATACAGCATTTTATTAGCATTTTAGTGACGTTGAACAGGTGCAAGAAATTGTGCATTTTTTCGATGTAGGGGTATGTGATGCGAATGCCTATAAAATTTAAACAGGATCGCTGACCATCCATTTTTATTTTATTTTTCAATTAGTAATAACATGTAATTTCAACATACAAAATATAAATAAATTCTATTATTGGGAAAAATTTTAGGAAACTGGAGCATTCCCCCTTAATAGTATCCCCCTTCGATTCGTTACCCTTTATGAGATTCACTCAACGAATTTTTTGGGCGATGTCGTAAACATTCTGCGGTGGAACGTTCCACCGCAGAATGTTTACGACGTCGGCCCGCTTAGGTTCCTATACGCAATGAATGTTAACTACGTTTCACTAAAATTTCCGACGTCGACTGAATTTCATTATGGAAGGGCTTGATATTTTAGTTAATTCCTTCTGTTCACTGTCATAGAAGTAGTCATCAGGATCAGGCTTTGTAGGCATATCTACCATCGTTAACGAGTGCATCTCTAGAGCCTGCAACGAAACGCGTACGCAATAAATTTTGTCATTCCAAATACCAGACTGTCGGTTTAAAGACAAAAATTTAAACCCAGTTATTCACCCTTGGATTCGCAGAACTGCACAAAGTAGAACGGCAAATACTTATATTTACCAATGTTTACATAATATACAACTTAATATCTACCTGCCAGAATTGAAATGCGTGCAGCTCGAATTTGCTTATTGACAACTAAATTATTTGTCAACGATGTCATAATATGTGTCATAACAATTGTTCGCGGATCTTCTCTATGTTATGGCATTAACGACCATGAATTGGGCATCAACATTTCTAAGAAATCTCACGATTAGATGCCAAAGGTGTTCTTGAAGGCGCAGGCATACCATTACAAGTAAAACAGGACCGAACGAGTAGATGTTTATTACCGAATACAGGCCTATAATTGTTCTGTTTGTCCTTCGCTTACTTAGATAGGTCCATCCCCGAATAACACCAGGTTGTTTTCTCTCACGTTTGTTACGGCGAACCTCCTGATATTCTTTACCTAAATAAAACAAACAAGAAATAAGTTATATAAAGCAACACGATTTTTCTCGCTCTATATTTGTTGTCCGTTGGACGCATTCAAGTGTTAGTTTCTGTATTTGATCAGACTAATTTTTATTTTCTTGTGCTCGAAAAGAATAAAAAAAAATAAATAGAACTACATGGCGTTGACATATGCTTCCATATGATGCATTTGCTTGACATCAGTGCCATCATGTTTTTTATCAACGATTGCATTTAGAAACCTACGAAATTGCTCTCATCTTCGAAACCATCGTAACCGCAAGAAAGGACTCGAATGTATGTGTTGATCAACAATATATCTTTGTCCGCAATTAATTTACAAAGTCCGGTAGAATATGACATACATAGCACAATGGTCTCCATGTTTGAAATCTATTCGCACTTGGAGGTTGAGTTGTATAGGTGTGTAGCGTCAAGGCGGTCAAAGGTCGCTATAATCGCCATCATCATCAGCATCAAAATAATTTTGTCCACAGCATGAAAATTATAGTCAGGTGAGATGTTATACAACGCTGCTTTTTCAACGAAAACCTCGTAACTGCAGCTTAAACCAAGCTGCAGTTACGAGGTTTTCGTTAAAAAGCGACGATGACATACCTAATACGGTTGTCCCCCATGCGTCAAATCTGTAGGCGGTCGGTTTTTGTGTAGCAAGGGTATCTGGCGTCCAGGCGTCATCATCAGCAGCAGCAGCGTTTTCAACAGCATCGGCAGGTTCGGTATCTGTGATGTTTTTGGTGTCTTCGTCCTGTATTTTGAAATGGATGTTTTATCCCTTTCCCAAACGGCAAAATTTTAGAGTGACCAAACTCACACCGTACAACCGGTTGCGACGAAGACAGACGAGAGTCAGAGAAGACGGATTAGGTATCTGATATCAAGTAAACGGTAGGTAAAATTAATTTATTCTTATAAACAAGCAAAAGTATCTTTGGTATTCTATAGTTGATAAATACGCGTGTAAGTGTTTAGAGCTTCTATAGAATAAACCCTTTCACGTATCCCTCGCAATAAAGTACACGGTCATTGATTATTTTTGAGGTTTCCCACAGAAAGTTACGAAATTTGACTTTGTGCTCGAATATTTCGCATATCTCTCAATATGTGCTAGTTTAACTTGCACACAATTAAAGTTTAATCACCAAACGATATTTCTTCCAAATGTAAAGCCGAATTCAAAACAACAAACGAACTGTGTGTACTGAAAGAGGACATGTAGTCAAAAAATGTTGCCTTGTCGACAGATTCGGAAACATTAGTGATTGTTGACGTCGACAGAACTGTATTCAGATATACACAGAAAAAGTGGCTATTTCTTATGTCGCATTCCAGACAACAGATCCAAACAATGTAGATTGACATACGTGATATACGTATATGTATTAATTATGAAATAACAGTTTAGAGGATTTTGTTTCAAGGATCCCGCTCTACAGATACGTCGGGCTATATGTAGAGGGCAAAAGTAGTGATCATAGCCTTACGATTCTTGACTACTCGTGTATTGTTAAGTTGTGTATTTATATAAAGGTAGTCCACCCATAATGAGATTCGCGCGACGTCGAAATAATTCGGGCGACTTCGTAAACATACGTTGACGAAGTCACCCGAATAGTTTCGGACACGTAAAAGTCAATTTTCAGTTGATTTTTATTTAGTTTTTATTTGTTTGTTTTTGTTATATTTTGCCTTTAACCCCTAGAGGGTATAACTGAGCAATAAAATATATTCTATGCTATTCGTAACGAATGATAGAACGTAGGCACACGAAATATTCCGACGTCACGTGAATCTCATTAGGGGTGGACTACTTTAACATCAATTTGTATCATTAAGGTACAGTATGTCTCACAAAAATTGCCACAGAAGAACTAAATTTATGTCGGCAAAATCCGTCATTTTAGCGCCGTAAGAAGACTTTATCGAAGTAGGGTCATTAGATATACATATCTTCCGGATAAATGTTGATAGACAATAATAAATATCTGTTTAAGGCAATCCACCCCTAATGAGATTCACATGATGTCTGATATTTTTTTCCTGTGGCGTCGCTAACATTCGTTACGAATCCAAAAATATTCGGGTGACGTCGTAAACATTCGGCGGTGGGACGTTCCACCGCAAAATGTTTACGACATCGCCAGAATAATTCGCGCAAATATCATTAGGGGTTGACTACCTTTATCAAGGAGATACATGTACATACTTGTTGTATCTGGTCCTGCTCAGTTACAAACGTCTGGTCCGCTTTATCATCGATAGATTGTTGAAACTGAAGATAAATAATATTTGGTGATTTGACCGTTTGATTAAACGGTGTTGAGCGCCGAATCAACTATTTGGAAATATTGCCATAATTTTGGTATAAACTTAAGGTCCGTCATTATGGAGCATGCTCTACCGACGTAACATCTTAACAGTTGCCCATTCTCAGGCATTAACGCACCTTGACGCCCTACAAGATAAAGGTTTGGAAAACATTGTGGAAAATTGAGAAATGGCTTAGGCGCTATGACAAGCAAGTTCTGCATTTCCCACAATGTTTTCTACCCAATACGACTCCATTTGAAATTGTCATCTGCAGCATCTTTGAATCCTAAAATGTTGCCGTTTTAGGAAAAGCGTTCACCATTGACCATAATACTTTCGAGTAAGTTGTTAAGTAAGTTCATTTAGCACAATCAGCTTCCACAAAAAGACTCCTGTAGGATCGTTGGAATTAAAACTGGTCATTCAGATCTGAGTTTCAACGCGCATCATCAAGATACGGTGTAACTACATATTTTTTTTAAAACTACATGTATTTTCATTAGTAATATATGTTCTTCATTAATGGAATATATTTTCGGATCGGTGTTGTTTTACGAAACAAAAACCATAGGCGGATCTAGAGGTGGGGTCGTGGGGGGGGGGCGGACCACCCCCTGGCATTGGCCGAAAATCAAATTTTGACTATATACATTTTGTGTAAAGTTACATATTTACTGCATTTAAGCCATAATTTGGGCTTGGACCCCCCCCCCTCCCTGGGAAAAAATCTTGGGCTTGGACCCCCCCCCCCTGGAAAAAAATCCTGGATCCGCCCTTGAACACTGCCGGGCCGGCTTTTCAGTTCGAGATAAACAGTTAATCAACTGTACCGACATTAACCAACATCGGTATGAGGCCTGTTATTTGGACTTACCTGAACTCGTTTTGGAGACTTTTCTGTTGCCTTGTAGGAATCGAGTATCCATAACTCATCCTGTCAATAAATTTATGAATGAAGAATACAATATCATAAAATGATTCCTCAGTGAATATAATTAATAAATTCTCTACAATAAATACTCGATTCAATATTTTGACAAAATTTAAAGAGGTTGAAAAAATTTATCGCCCTACATAATTATTTTATAAAACTTTTTCAGCCATTTTGTTTTGTCTAAAAACATTTTCAGAAATTTTGTTTTGTTCGTTTAGTAATTTAGACAAAACCAAATTGCGGTTTATAACAGCAAAACGACAAACCCAGATTATTTCTAGCACAAAATTGATTTATATTTCAATAACTTCGACGATGGAAAATCGTCATGTGGCTATGTTGTGGGTTGTGCTTTATATGTAATTGTCAGATCCAGAAATTGATTGGAAAGAGATTCAACCAATTACCAAGCGACAACCTTTTTATCTTGTACAAATTGAAAGAAGTTGCAGACGGCATTCAAATGTAAAGAAGGTTTTAAAATAGGCCTATTACTACTTTGGGGTTCGAAAACATTGTGTGACATAAAGAAATTGCTTGTTACAAGCAATGTCTTCGTTTTCCGCAATGTTTTCCAATGCTTTAAGCACCAAAACCCTCGTAACCGCATCTTAAAACAAGCTGCATTTACGAGGGTTTTGTTCAAAAGCAGTCGTATTGTACCTGTCCAAAAACACCGACTTTTCGTCCATGAATGTCCCATAATGCAACACTGCAATCGGCGGAAGCGGAAATAATCAGAATATCTCGGTTCTTTTCGCAGATTTCCAGTGTGTTGATCATATCAGAATGAGGTTGGAAACTTGACATCAGGGCTGGAATAAAACGATACGCGATTATGACGTTGAAATTGTGTCATTTTATAAAGTAGGGAGCATTTTGATCGCCACGATCAAACATAACTCCAATGGGCGCTTTATCTAAAACAAAATCATTAGACGTATCTAAAAAAAATATCGCTCTAATGAACACAACTCTCTTTGTGAAAAAAAAAAAAAAAAACGACCCCGTTAATACATTTTTTTTCAAATGTGACTTTGATATTTGGCCTCGACCAATGACATTAACTTTTTCCTAAACGATGTAATTCTATAATGTTCAAATTGAAACGCTGCTGCATAAGTTTTGTTTTGAAAAACTTCAATGATAATATACCTGGTTTCTCGGCAATCAGCTCTTTAGATGGTTTAATGGCATAGTCTTGTATTTCCCAAACTTTGACGTAACCTTCTACGTCACCCGTTACTAGGTAACGGTTCTTCGTGTCTGTCGCCATGGTGATACTTCCGGCTGTTGAAATATAACGAAATAATAGAGCCATGAAAGGTAGAAAAGAGAAATAACGCCAAAGGAAAACTGCAGTACCAAAACAATAGTATTTGATACTGTAAAAAGACGCTTTACCCTTTCCAAACAGCAACAATTTTAGCTGGGCCGATAAGGGGAAAAATTGTGCACTTAGTGAAACAAGCATGAAACTTGGTATGTAGGTTCAACATGTCCTACTCTTTCAAAAAACATCGTTGGCCACTCCAAATTCAAAATGGCGGTCAAAATGGCGGCCATTTTCAAAATGGCCACCAAATAGTACTTGCTTTTACAGTTTTCGATATTAAACTGAGCTGAATTGACCGATTTATACGATTTTTTTGTCGGAACACATGTGTTTGACGACAGTAGATCCAAATCCATATATAGAGAGTGTTTGTTTTTATCATTTTAGCTCACCTGGGCATATTATAATCACGAAAACCTGTTACAGATGGGCAGACAAGAGAACTGTTAGGTTTTTAGTGTAATAGGCATAAAACTTGACATATAGACTCACAATGGTGTACTCATTTGAAAGAAACAAATGGCCACGTAAATGCTCAAATGGTGGACCAAATGGCAGCCATTTTCAAAATGGCAGCCATTTTCAAAATGGCATATGGCCGCCATCTAATGCTTGGTTTAATAGAATTTAATTTTAAATTTGTCGCAATTTATCAATATGTATGATTTTTGTGCTGAATTAATTCTTTTGACCATATGAAATTCAATATATATTTTGATTGATTTAATCATTTTAGCTCACCTGAGTGCAACATACTCAACGTGAGCTATAAGGGTAACCCTTTGTCAGAACAACAACAATTGAAAACTATGAAAACAGAAAACTATGTTCCTGAGCGAAAAACTCTCACACAAACAACTATACAATTTGTGCCAGAAACACACAGACATTTTGTCTTAAATTTAGCAAAATTGCTCAAGCAAGAGTGTCAGAATGGTAATATCTTGCTCACCTCTTACTAGTAATAAGACTGCATGGCGTAGATGTGGAAATTGTAAATATATTTTAAAAGATTTTACAAAAACTAATGAAACCAATTGCTGCATACATTGTTTGTTTTGAATTTATTGTTATTGGTCCTGAAAAATGCAAATATGTACAAATTCATCATTATAGCTCACAAGAGCACAACACACTCAAAGAGAGCTCCAAATGTGACAATTTGCTTGCTGCTTAACATCAACAATGCCATATTTCAAATATGGTGTACAGTTACGCCAGTTGATAGCCAGCAAAGAAACATTGTCTTTCAAATGTAGCAAGAATACCAAATCTAGAGGGTCAGAATAGTCACAAAATGCTCGCCTACTTTTCAGAATCATAACATGGATTTTCAAATAACGTGTTACATCATTTGATGTGGAAAGTACCTAACCCAAACTTCATTCTATCCATTTCTGACTAAACACTATTGGGTGTCTTTAGCATTTGGCTCTCAAATTTGCTCAAATTGAGACTTTGTGATCGTTTGCAGTCTGTTATAAGCTATACAGAACATTTTGCCAGTCGCCAACACATTCATGGTTACCACTCTCTATGTCACAACATTTGACTAAATGTTTGCCTAGCGTGTTGAATTGCAATTACTTGGGTTGTATATTTAATATGGTAACATTCTATCGAAAATGGTAATTTTAGAGGGCATTTCTTTGAAAATATCCCCAATATTTATAGATGCATTAAAATGTTCGTTTGAAATCACAAGCTAATGTTTTTTAATGACATCTATTTTCCTCACCGACATCCATGTATGGATATATTTGACCAGCCCGTGTATAACTTGTTGGGTATACCGTATATTTCATTGACTCCACAATATGATGAATGTGGGCATTTATAGATAAGCGTGTAATGAGTTGTAGGTCACGTAATGAATACACGTCTGTTCAGGTTTGATCCTTTATTACAACTGATTCAAATTACAAAGTTGTTTACAAACACAAAACAAATACGTAACGGACACACATAGCAACGTCAAAACAACGTACAAAATACGGGAACGTACACAAGACGCGGGAAAGACAAAACGACGTTAACGAGACGCGGGAAATACAAAACAACGTTATACAGCGTTCACGACATTCTCCGGGCAGCACAATGAATTAAAGGAATTGAAATTACACATGAATTACACATGAATTGAATTGAAATCTGTATACGAATAATGTTAAGTGAAATATGAATGTGTTAGTTAATGGAATTAATGTAATCTTTAAATGTCTTAATCACAGTAATCTTAATCGGCTGAATGTCCTATAATGTCTTATTATCACAGAAATCAATGTTTTTCACTCATAGATCGTCAGTCCTCAGTTCTAATGATCTAATTATCCCATCGTTTTCCGTTGCTCGACCTTAGTTTCACCGCTCGAGTGATCCTATTGTTCCGTTGTTCACAAGTCCGTTCGCCTGCACTTTTCCATTGTGTGTGTGGCTTATCATCGTAAATCTGAGCGGTTTCGTCGTTATTAATTGTCACTGATGAGTGGTTTTTCTTCCATCGTCTATGGATCTGGTTGGCGTGATCATTGGAATTCTTTCTCCTGGATGCTCGGTTCGCCTTTTGGAACGTTTCCATTTCGCATTTTGGAACGTCAGCGGGTAACGTGGATATCCTCCGCCCATACAAATGCTTAGAACGGGTTGTAGTATCGGGTTTACGTGAGTCACGTGCGTTAGCTGGCGGACAGTCATTGGTAGCAGATTCAAATACATGGCTGTCGTTCAAGATTGGTTCGATGCGGCATTTCACTTTGCTAACTACAGTTCTTGTCACTTCCTTCAATCGTGTCCATAATCTGCCGTACCACGGCGTGCACTTTGGTTTTGATTTTGATCGATTTTCTTGATGACAGTCCTTAACTTTTCCGGTGGACTCTTTTGTAGTGTTAGTTATTTCGGTGTGACATTGTTTCTTTTCAACGTACACAGGTAATGTAAATAGGCTCATCATATGGCTGCTGGTCTGGTTTGGTAGTGTTTCGCTAGCATGAATATTGGCACGTTCGAATGCGGGATTATCTGGGCATATACTGGAGTGATGACGATTTTCACAGAATCTGCACTTTTTTTGTAGATTGGCAATCAGCTATCCGATGTTTTCCTAAGCAGTTAAAACAGAGTTTGTGGTTTTTCACTTCACTCATTCTCGACCCGTAGGATGCAAAGTTTGTGCATTCATTGCTGTGATGATTTTCATGACAGTAGGTACACCTGGTTGTTGTTCTAACAATACTGCTGCGGTCACGATTCTCACTAATTTCCGTCCCGGTATGGAATATCGCTGTCGCATTTTGTGACTCTAACTCTACTTTATTGCACTGACCTGCCTCGAGTATGTTGATCTCCTTGTTGATAGCCTTTCTCAAACACGCCAACGTCCAGTCATTCTTTTCATTCTCCCTAGCGATGTTTCGGCGTATTTCTCCGGGCAATTTCTCCAATAGTATGGGCACTAGTAGGCTTCCGTAAGTTTCTTGGCTCTGGTTTAATGACTCTAAACCTCGGATGTAACTTTCCATTCTGTCGTGGAAATAACGCAAACTGGGGATAGTCAGGGATGGGGTAGGTAGCTGAAGTAAGGCTTGCATCGTAGACTGAATTATCTTGTTGGGCTGACCATACCGCTCACGTAGTAGGTCTACGGCTCTGGAATAATTGGCATTTGTCAAGGAAAACCCTTCTATTGTCATGGCGGCTACTCCTTCTAACTGGGATTTCAGGTAGCTGAACTTCTGTATTTCGCTCAGGGTGGGGTTGAAATGTACACTAGTCTCGAAAATGTCCCAAAACGTCTGCCACTGCAGGACACTACCATCAAACGTCGGGAGCACTAATTTTGGAAGGTTGTGGCTCTGTGACATGGAAGAATATAAAGAACCATTACTCACGGTTGTCTGATTATCCTCCCGAACAATTTCTCGTCGCTGGTTCACACTTGATTGTTGGCTAAGTTGATTCACTATCGATTCGGCTGACTCCAACTCCCGCTCGGTCGGTAGTCTATTGACTCTATTCTGTTCTGGTAACTGGCTCGTTGCAGTCTCTGTCTGTTGGAACTCTTTTAATTTGTGTAGGCGAATACTAAGTTCCAAGGAATACTCGTCTGTCTCGACAATTTCGTCTTCCATCCCCTCTTCGTCCATAAGCGACAAAATCTTCTCGTTTAGCGTCTCTAAAATACTCCATTTCGCCTCGAGCGTTTCGTAAATTTTCGTGAATTCGGCTCCGCGCTTACCGAACTCCTTCGCCTCCTCGATTTTCTCCAGTAATTTTGCGGTAGTTTTGCGATGCGCTGATCGCTGCACAATGAGTTTGCCCAATGTTGGCTTCGACATCTTGTCTTCTGCTTCTGTTTGTTTTGGTTCACGGCACCAAAATGTAATGAGTTGTAGGTCACGTAATGAATACACGTCTGTTCAGGTTCGATCCTTTATTACAACTGATTCAAATTACAAAGTTGTTTACAAACACAAAACAAATACGTAACGGACACACATAGCAACGTCAAAACAACGTACAAAATACGGGAACGTACACAAGACGCGGGAAAGACAAAACGACGTTAACGAGACGCGGGAAATACAAAACAACGTTATACAGCGTTCACGACAAAGCGTATGCGTTTATAAAGAGTAAAAAGATTGTATATTTCCATTTTTCAGTCCCAAATCATTAGAGATCTGTGTATTTGGATAAATTAGTGGAATAACAATTCTTCTCCATACTTGTTACAGATTATTTTGGTATTTGTCTTTTGACACATAATATTATGTTTATGGTTTGACAAACAGCATATAAACAGAAAAGAATGAACATTTTAAATCCATTCAAATATAAAGATATCCTGTTATGGTTCAGCAACAATTATTCGTTTGACACACTAACAAGCCAAACTTCTACCCTGGTTACTATGTCTCTTTTGCCTTAATAACAATTGACACAAATATAAACAGGCTATAAGAAAGATTGCTAATTAATTTTAATTCGCAACTTTTTTCTTGCATTCATTCTGCAAATCAAAGTTTTTATTTACAACTATATGTATCAAAGTTAACACATTTTAGTCGGTTTTCAAATGAAAATCAGAATCCATGCCTATAATTACGTACAAGAAAACTCGTACCAAAGGGGACGTATATGAGCACGGATCTGCAAGTAGTGTCAATGTAACATTTGAGACCATATCAAGCTGTACAAACGTCTAATAAGGATAATTATATTACTATCTCTCTAATAGGTTCTTGGTAACCTTGTACAACTTTGTCAGATTATGCCCAGGTAAGAACTGATCTGGTTCCGTGGGTTACTAATTGGGATAATGGAACCCTTTTCCATAACCGGGTCATATATATTTTAAGACAATGTAACTAAGTATTGCAGGACATCGTGTATAGATAGCTGTAGAAAATTTGTTTGAAGTCCACATATCCTTAATTCAATTATGCAAATGTGTAGACTTGAAGCTCGCTACGGGATTTTCTGTATTTGTGGTTTCAAAGTTGAGCTAAACAAAATTATGCTGCATGGATTTGTTTGATTGTTGGGCTCATTAATTAGGATTTTCCAGGCTTTTAATTCCTATGTTTTGTTGGTCTATTCCATATACAAGTAACACTTAGGGTTTTAAGTTCGCCGATGCTGTATCCTAAGTTGTGTCATTTGCCATTGATGACATCAACAGGCATATTCTCTGATTGTACAAAGACAGCCACTGTTTGCGTGAAATGAGCATGTAAATCTTTAACAAAATGTGTTTGTGAAACATGAATGCCTCCGAAAAGTGTTCATGTTAAGTTTTAGTGTTAGGGTTGATAAGGGTTAACGAATGACCACGAGGAAGGTCATATTGCTGGAACAGAAAGAAGGTTACATATCAAATTTGAACTTTGTATGTCAAATACTTTTGGAGAAAAAGGCAAATGCTACGTTTTCGGACTGACAGGCGGGTGGACAGACTCGTGGACAGACAGACGTAAATTGTGGAGGAAACCTCTAGTTAAAGTAGTCATTGATCGTGATTTCTGTCGTAAGATAATTCTACTTTTTGTCAAATACAACATTCTTAGGAACACAAATAAACAAATATATATGAATCACAATCAGAATCATTCAATTATTTCATATTCCCGTCTAGATAACATGCAAATACCATGTACATGAAAATGCGCATAAAAATGGCGGCCATCTTGGATTTTTCTAAAGTAGTACCCCATAAACAACATAACTTGAATAAATCAGTATTGAAATAAATATTCCATACATTTGTACCCTTTGTGAAAGGAAAGTTGCAGAAAAAAACAAAGTCTAGCTGAAATTTACCCCAAAAATGGACTAAATCATGACCATGGCGGCCATCTTGGAAAATGGCCGCCATTTTGATTTTTTCCGGTGGCCAACGGGTTTTTTGTGAACAGTTATCATTTACTGACCTCTGTGCAAAATTTCATGCTTGTTTCACCAAATGCACAATTTGAGTGAAAAATCGACTTTATCGGCCCAGCTATTTAGACTGTCCCGATTTGAAAGGTGTTGCAGACGACAAAATCCATACATGTATTATAAGGTGTTGAAAGTGTACATACCATGGAAAGGAAAAAATTGAGACAAAAGGTGAAGATGCTGATTACAAGGTCTTGTTCGGGAGATGGTTAAGGCATTTAGGAGAGCCATCAGCGTAGGAATGCTTATAATTTTATAAATAGGATGTAATGCAATTTAGATATAAAAATATGTCCATGTTCAGTATAAATAATGAATACAGTCCGACGAACTTTAAGTATTATTGCAAATGATATAATTGCAAAAGAAATATAAGAACGCCAAGACCATAACTTACAATGCGCTGAAAACTCTGCAATCAAAGTACCATAGTTACTGTTCCAGAACCGCACGTGACCCGTCCCGCCACATGACACGAGATTTGACATTCCCACAACTGCGCTACCTTTCCGTGCGTCCAAAAATAGCAGTTTGGAATTGGATACCGTGTAATCAGCCTAGAAAAGAAGAGATATGTCGTTGGTCGGAGGTAAAAACATCTAAACTACAGATTGCATCCCTAATGATATTTCGATGAATGTTTTTTTGCTGTTGGTTTCATATCGTGATTTCTTCATATGAATTATCAACTATTTTACTATAAATGCCATCACATACACTAGAGCCGATGGGAAACGGTAATGAATAAATTATTATTTTTTTTTATAAACAGCATGCTTTCATGTCACTGATGTTTACGTTATTTATGTTGTTGCTATTATTGTTGTGCTTAATGTTCTTTGTTTGTTGTTGGTTGTGAGTTGCTGTTGTCGTTGTTGTTGTTTTTGATGATGAATTTGTTGTTGAAGGACGGATTACCTCATTGGTGTTTGCTTTATGTTGCGAATCCTTCGTATGTTTGGTCATCCTCTGAGTCATGTGCCGAGATGAAGCCTCCGAGTTAGTGTTCCAGATAACGATCTCTCCGTCATACGACGCTGTAACAACATTTAACTTTATTCAAACAAGACCCTTTTGATGTCCCTATAAGAGGAAGGCTTGGGAAATATTGTGGTAAAAGAAAAAATGATAACATTTTCAACATTGTCTTCTCTTGTCTCAAGGTTGTCCCTGCTATATACTACATAAATCCAATCTTGATGAAAATGGATTTTGTGGTTTGCAGAAGCTTTTGAATTAGACAGTTCTAACATTTGACGTGGTTCAATACGAAAGCTGCTGCAGACCACAAAATGGATAGTTAAAAAGTATTCCTTTATACGTAACAATGACCTCGGTGTATGACGTTGACATTTATGAAAATTTGCTTATGGATATGCATGACTCAACATACCGAAAACAACTGTGCAGTAATTGCTGATTTTGGCAAAGTGTACATGTAAATAACTATAAATAAACCATGACCTCTGGACAGACGAGTCAAACTGAACAGATAAACCAGGTATAGTCCTACAACGATAATCAGGTTCCCGCCAAAAATATAGACCATACCCATTTGCTAATGAAAGGTTAGACAGATCAAAACACAATTATCGCAATTATCACAATGAAAACAATGGTTATATTGTAAGTATGACTCTCTTCAAGTACCCGTGTCTGTGGTCTAATGGTTACACAATTGGCGCTTGACCTTAGGAAAAGAGTTCTGTTTTAATTGTGTGGGTTCGATTCCTCACGTATCCGTGTACTTTTTTTAAATTTTTTTCACTTATTTGCGTTTTCCTTGGTTTTTTTTTGTTCCTGTCTCACTTGTAAATACATACTAGTATATACATGTATTCTTTATTTTAAACCATTGTCAAACGTAAAAATAGGCTGAATAAAATTTAAAAATGTTGCAAATGCAAGTAGATCTTAAATGAGCTTCACATTGTTTTATGCTTTTCTATATATGTAGAAAACAGTTTGTGAAATGAAAACATGCTTATGACAAGCAGTTTCATTTTTTTCAATAAATAAATGAAAAAAGTCATGATCTTTTATTTTGCGGGCTGTCTAAAAGCCTCATTTTGTGGAAATGGATTAATTTTTTTATTCACAATATATAAAATTTAAAGATGCAATACATTACAAAACATAAATTAATTAATAAAGGTGTGGAACACTTACTGTCGCCAAACGGCAAACATTTAGACTGCTCAATTTTTAAAGTTTTCTAGACTGAATTTGGCGATTTTCCGAAATTATCTTATAAGTCTATATAAAAATCATTAAGAGTCTGCTTTCTTCTCATCTTTTTTTCTAAAATGATAAAACAAAATATATTTGTAAAACAAAATATGTAATTACCCATCGGTCTATGAGACTCGAACCCGCGTTTGCTGAAAGAAAATGGACGAAGCGCCAATGTTCTATCCACTGCGCTATCGAGTATGTCTAAACATTGTAGCGTAAAATATAACATTTTAATCGTATATAACAAGTCTTTCTTACCTGTAGGCCGAGTTCATTCTATTTATAGCTTTGTATGTAAATAGCACATTATCGTTGGAATGCTATATGTATACATCGTGGTTTTAAGAAGGCGTTTACCGTTAGATGTAATCACAACACCCCTCTCACGCAGGACAGTCAATAGTAAAAAGTACATTTGAGTCTCAATGTTGATGGTACCACTATAGCAAGCTTATGCCATACGACAGATGGATTGCCCCTAACACAATATCTTCCGACCTTTTCACCCACAAGAAGATATTTAGAGTCGCGATTGATTAATAGTATAATGTTATTCAAACAGTCTTTATTACCTGTAGCGAGTGTATACGGCGGTTGGACTGCTCCAAACAAAATGTCCTCCGAATGTTCTTTTCCCCCTTTCCATTCACATGGAGATACTTTAGAACTACGGTCGATATCTTCATTCCGGAATACCGTGATAGTTCTAGAAAATATAGGGATACAAAATGAGTTGTAATTTCTGCGGCAATGTATATTTTTTGAGGATACCACGGAACCGCAAAAACTAAATTAGCATCTTTTGTTTGAAATCGAAATGCTACATTCGATTAAAACTAAAGTACTTGTTATTGATTTACACTGCTCTTCATACATATTTTATAAACAATCGGTATTCTAAAAGATCTCAATTGTCATGCCGTTGTCATGAAAGATGTGAACACTGACTTGTCAATGAAATTACTTATCTTTCGACCGTCATAACTTGTAGGTTTGTGATGAAAACAAAACATATATTTACTTGAGCCATCCGAGTACTATGACACTTCTCTTCAAAATAACGACTTGACCGACTTCCGCCCATGTCCGTCTGAACAGTTCAATGTGTGAAAACAGATGCCATTGTGGTCCCAGATCTGGAATTTGACGGTTAGGCAAATAATTTTATTTTGCCTTTTAGTGTAAGATCTTTCAAATTCGGAATCACATTTTTTCCAAATTGTGTTAAACATCACTTTGAAATGAAAAAAAGAGATTATCATTTACTTTCTCTATAGCAGTGATGGACTAGTTTACAGAAAAGTTTTTCAGTGTATATTTTTAATGACATACTTTCTTATGTTTGAGCCAAAGTGTATTCTTTCTTTTCGATGTGGGTGCAGGAATACGTGAGGCCACCATCTCCGGTATCCCTTAATTGGCGCGGAAAAACATATGATACGTATGTTAGACCGAAAATTGTGATGAATCTGTAGCATTTTAGGGGCAGTCTGGCTCAATGAAATGTTGTGAAAGGCGTGTTGAAAAAGACGAGTTATTCATGAGCCAATATGAGTGGCCTGCCACCAAGTAAAAATAGTGAGTACCTTGACTGTCCCGTCGGTACTTCCGGTAAATATTCTTGTCTGTGACGTATCCTGGAGTAGACACGTGACCTCTGATTTACCATGGCAACCGGTGTACTGTTTGACCTTTTGACCTGTCTCGATCATCCAAATGATCATTGTCCCGCCTTGACATATACTGATCACCTGTGAATAAGAAAATTGTCATTTTCAACAAAAACCTCTTAACTGCAACTTTAAACAAGCTGCAATTACGAGATTTGTGTTGAAAAGCATCGTTATGAACGTCAGTCTAACATGGTTGTAGCCCGACTTAAAGATGGCCGTCACTATCAGTTCGTCGTGAAGACAGGACTTTGTAACAAATACCAAATACCAAATCTTTAATGAAGTACTTAGGCCACCTGCCCATATACATATTTACAAAGAAATACAATTTACAGAGTGATGTCATAATACATGTAAATTTTTGTTAACCCTGTCCCAAATAGCAAAATTGTTCACTCGTAGACCATGAAAATGTTATGTAGACGAGTTAAAGAATGAAATCAATTTTGGAATCTGTCTGCATTATAGCATAAGAAAATACTGATGTAAAAGAAGAAAATGCTGGTTTTCGGTATTTCCTTCTCCCACTACAGTGCCTTCCCATTTACTATTCGGACGTCATGTTCGGGTCTTGTTTGGGAAAGGGTTAAAAACAGGTATATATTATGTAAACAAATATCAACATAATTCATCAATAATTTCTTTTCTAAGGTTGAATGCTTCAACTAAATATTTCGATATTTTATAAATTTCTGATTTATTCTTACATTCTAAAATACGATAAAATTGTTGGTGATTTCTATTATTCAGCCAATAATTCTTGAAAAACTTTTGTCTTAACATTTCATATGCACTACACTCAAAAAAGAAATGAAATTCGTCCTCAACAACAAAAATATTATTACTTTCGCATATTCTACAATATCTATATTGTCTATCTAAAGCAAGATGTCTCCCCTTTTCTATCATGAGATTATGCGATGAGCATCTAAATTTTGCTAATGTTCTTTTAAATTTAGCATCTAATGATATATTTAGATAACGTTCAGGTGTAAGAAGAGACTTAAAATATCTATAATGTGTGGCTTTTGGAGATACATTGATTTCGGCAGACCATTTTTGTGTATAACAGTCTTTTATCCTTTGAGTAAAAATTTTAATGAATTCATTTTCATTACCTACATCTTGTAACAAATACTTACTAGGTGACAGCAATGATACACGAATCTCTCGGAAACACGGGGTTTATATTAAAAGGGACATGACATTTCCATTTCATTTTTTAAAATATGTCTTGATGCAAAGATTGGTTATTCTAATGAGTTTATATCCTACCAAGTTTTTCTTTTAAATTGTTGCTGATAAGCCAGAAAAACGCCTATAAAGTAGAGACGGAAATGATGAATTCCATTATTATTGGACCTGTAGTAAACGACAATTAGTTTAATCTTTAGAAAAGAAATATATTTCTCGAAAATACTTTGCCTTGAGATTTTCAAGAATTTCCTAAGAAAATATGCTCTTTCAGATAAGATTTAAAGTTAAAATATTAGAAACATATATATGAAATTTCTGTTTAATGTTGATGATTTGTATCATTTGGGACACCTATCATACCTGGTTATACACGGAGTTAAAGATGGCTGCCACCACAGGTTCATCGTGAGACAGGACTTTGTAACAAATACTAACAACAATGGTGCGCGAATCTATCAGCAAAAGGTTTCTTTCTCTCTTGTTACGCATTTAATGTTGATGTTAGCATTATTTCAAACTCAAATCACACCTGGTTGTACACCGAGTTAAAGATGGCCGCCACCACTGGTTCATCGTGAGATAGGACTTTGTCTTTATTTTCTTGTTTCATTTGCATCATCATAAGCTTCTCGTTAAATGACACAAACAAACGATTCCTCTCCTGCCCCGATCTGTCCTTACCCTCGTCAAAATACATAGTGCTGTATGCTGAAATTATAGGCATATTTTAGAAACAAGAGAATCATGATGGTCCTAAATCGCTCACTTGACCCAATTCTCAGTCATGTGATTAACCACTCTGATATACCTGGTTATGCACGGAGTTAAAGATGGCCGCCACCACAGGTTCAAATAAACTGTGACATAATTTCGGACAAACAATTGTATTACGTAGGTGTTGCTATAAAATCTCGTTACTACGGCTTGATTCAAGCCGTAGTTACGATATTTGATGACAACACTGTCGGTTTATGAAAACATAGCAGTAAACCCAGTCTATTTTTAGCACAAAAGTAATTGCTATTACAAGCGTACTAAAGTACATACAACACGATTGACTCCCAAATTAGGTCGACATCGGTTCAGTCGAATTGTCTTTAGTCGAATTGAAAATCTGGTCCTGTCCCCACAATTAAATGGATATCAAAACGTTTAAACGAAGCAAAAGGATAGTAATTGCTCGTTATCTCACTTATAAACGGACTTGATGAGCAAGAAAATGATGAAATATCATATACTAGTAAATTGAAACTGAACCAAATCAGATGAGTCGAACTCAGGATGTCTTGAAGTAAAACGATGTTCCGTTCAACTTCGATACAACGAGTTTCAACTGTATATTAAGAATAAAGAGAAGAGAGTAATACATATCAAATTGACCTATCTATTTTCGATTCTAACATGGCCCAAGAAGTCGTCCCTATTTGCACAATGTACAAAATATTTGGTTGAAGACGCAGTGACAATTTTTTTGACGGTTAAGAACTTTTATTCAGCTGTTTTTTTAAAAATTTAGATGGAAACTTCGATGAATTTATGACATTTTTTCTACCTTTTCTGCGTCAAACCGAATTCAAATTGGACACGTATAAAGGGAATTATTAATGTGTCACATAATTCCTCGCCGTGAATGTGGGAAGGCGATCTCCGTGAAAAAGTATATTAATATGAAAGATTGGTCTTAAGGTTTACGAACTGAGAATGAAAACACCACTTTCTAGTCATACGAAATGCATCAAATTGCACACACTTGTAATAACACTTCACATAAGTTGATTCACCAGGCCGGATTTCAAGATTATGATTCAAGAAGAAAATAATTTACAAATATTATTTTACTCTATATTCATATGCAAGGGAAGTAATTTTGAACATTTTTGTCAAATATTTCCATAAGTATGCATTAATTCAAAATTCTAAACTACACAAAATTCTTCTATTTGTATTTGGAATAAAAATGCAAGACTGTTTAGGTATCACTGGCCCTTTTCAAATTTCGCCTCTGGCTCTGCATTTCATAATGAGTTCGTAAACCTTAAGACACATTACGAGATCCAACTAAGAATTTGGAGAGGCCGTGATTGAACCAGGGACTTATCGGTTACAGACTATCACAAAGCGAAGCATTGTAGTTCGCGCCTGTTTCCTAGATAGCAAAAATAAGAAGGGTTAATTTTACAAGCATGCGTTATCTTTGCGTTCTGACCTTCATTTCTTTACTTCATCTCAGAGACAAACAGAAAGCCAAATACTTAAAAAATGCTTTTGATTTATTGTTATTCAATATTACTAGCAATTTTACCCGTCTCGAAATTTGACCTTTGACCTCGATGACCTTGACCTATCCGGGGCTGACCTTTGACCTCGATGACCTTGACCTATCCGGGGCTGCACTCCACCTAATCCCGTCCCGTAACCCGTAAGCAATCCCGTCCCGTAACTAAGCAATCCCGTCCCGTAACCCGTAAAAACGATAAATTTGACCTTTGACCTTGATGACCTTGACCTTTCAAAAAATGAACCCCTCAAGCTAATATCCGGGGCCGCCCTCCACCTTCCCTCCAAGTTTGGTGAAGATCGGCCCAAGGACCTGGGAGGAGTAGGGGAACAAACAGACAAACAGACAAACAGACAAACAGACAAACGTTGCTCAAATGATAGTATGATTATAATTATGTTTAAAAAGCTTAATCGACGGAGAAATCGGAGAAATCTCATTAGGCCTTAACTAACTTGAAGCGTGGTAAACGATTCGACTTGCGAACAAAATATTCAAAATCATTTTTCAAATAAAATGTACAATTGAATTGTTTATAATGATTGAACTATAAAGGCCGGTATCATATTGATAAAGCAATCCAAACTGTATTCTGAATCCGTCGGTTACGTGTTATAATATTGTAACCACAGATTAGATAAGCTGAAGTTAAGCTGGTAATGAACGTTACCAAAGTATTTTATCATTCAGGGGGGCGTATTGGGTAAAACAAGATGGCGACTTCAATAACGTCGGAAATATTTCATGAATTTTCTTGCACTTCTTGTAGAGATGACGGAGAAAATCGAGAAGCTGAAGTTTATTGCGTGAATTGTAGGGAGTATTTGTGTAAGAAATGTTTGAGGTATCACAATAGAGTAGCTGTGGCAAGAGAACATCAACTTCTGGGTGAAGACGAATTCCGACAAGTGACGGCACCCAGCACAAACAGCGGGGCACCGGACTTACCGACAGAAAGATGTTTGAGACATCACGGGAAGCTTGTTGACCTGTTTTGTGGAGATCATGACTTGGTGGGATGTAACACGTGCATGTCACTTAAACACAGGTAAATAAATATTTATGCCCTCTTTCGAAGAAAATGGGGGTATATTGTTTTGCAAGTGTCGGTCGGTCGGTCGGTCTATCCGTAGGTCGGTCGGTCTGTCCGTAGACCAAACCTTGTCCGGAGCATAACTCGAAAAGTATTAAAGGTAGAATCATCGAACTTTACAGGTGAATTGCTCTCATTATGGAGAGGTGCAGTGCACAAGAACCGTAACTCTGCCGGTCATATTTTTGGAGTTATTGCCCTTTGTAGATTTTCAAACTTGATTATTGTCCGCAGCATAACTCAAAAAGTATGTAAGGTAGAATCATGAAACTTTACAGGTGACTAGATCTCATTATGGAGAGGTGCAGTGCACAAGAACCGTAACTCTGCCGATCATATTTTTGGAGTTATTGCCCTTTGTTGATTTTATAACTTGATTCTTGTCCGGAGCACAACTCAAAAATATGTAAGGTAGAATCATGAAACTTTACAGGTGAATAGATTTCATTATGGAGAGGTGCAGTGCACAAGAACCGTAACTCTGCCAATCAAATTCTTGGAGTTATTGCCCTTTGTTGATTTTTACACTTAATTCTTAACCTTGCCTATTTCTCATGTCCTTTTACACATACAGCCTTGATATCTCACACATAGATACCTCCTATCAGCATGGTTCACATTTAACAATGACCTTGGAGCTTGTGACCTTGACCTTGGAGTTTGACCTACTTTTAAAAAAAATAAACCTGGCATATATCTCTTGACCTTTTACATACAGCCTTGATATTTCACACATGGACACATCTTACCAAAACCTTTCACAATTGACCATGACCTTGGACTTTGTGACCTTGACCTTGGAGTTTTACCTACTTTTAAAAAAACTTTAACCTGGCCGATATATCATGTCCTTTCACACATACAGCCTTGATATTTGACAAATGGAAACCTCCGACCAAGACCTATCACATACAACTATGACCTTGGACCATGTGGCCTTGACCTTGGAGTTTGACCTACTTTTAAAAAAAATAAACTGGGCCTATATCTTATGTGCTATTACACATACAGCCTTGGTATTTCACACATGGACACATCTTACCAAGACCTTTCACATTTGACCATGACCTTGGCCTTTGACTTTGACCTACTTTAAAAAACTTTAACCTAGCCGATATATCAATTCCTTTTACACATACAGCCTTGATATTTGACACATGGACACCTACGACCAAGACCTTTCACATTTGAACATGACCTTGGACCTTGACCTTGGTGTTTGACCTACTTTAATAATACATTAACCTGGCCTATATTTCATGTCATTTTACATATACAGCCTTGATATTTCACACATGGTCACTTCCAACCAAGATATTTCACTTTTGACCATGACCTTGGACCTTGACCTTGGAGTTTGACCTACTTTTAAAAAACTTAAACTAGGCCTATATCTCATGTCCTGTTACCTATACAGTCTCAATATTTTACACATGGACACCTCCTACCAAGACCTTTCACATTTGACCATGACCTTGGCCTGTGTGACCTTGACCTTTGATTTTTACATACTTTTAGAAATCTTTAACCTAGCCTTTATCTTACGTTCTATTACACCTACAGCCTTGATATTTCACACACAGACACACGGGGCGTCCGTGGCCGAGTGGTTAGAGTCGCTGACTCAGGATCACCTGCCCCTCACCTCTGTTGGTTCGAATCCCACCAGGGACGTATGAACTTTCATGTGAGGAAGCTATCCAGCTGGCTTGCGGAACGTCGGTGGTTCTACCCAGGTGCTCACTTGGGGTCTTCCTCCACCATTCAAAGCTGGAAACAGGTCAAAAGAAGGGAGTTCCTTCCTGGGCACGCCCAGTCTACTACTCGGTCATATGGGCAACCGGCAACCGAGGATAAATAACCTAAACAATACAATACAATACACAGACACCTCCTACCAAGACCTTTCACATTTGACCATGACCTTGAATATTGCAACCTTGACCTTGGAGTTTGACCTACTTTTTAAAAGACTGAAACCAGACATGTATATCATGTCCTTTTACACCTACAGCCTTGAAATTTTACACATGGACACCTCCAACCAAGACCTTTCACATTTGACCATGACCTTGACCTTGGCATTTGACCTACTTTTAAAAACTTTAACCTGGCCTATTTTTCATTTTACTTTTACATATCGTCGTTGTAAATGCAAAACCTCGTATCTCGTTTTCGGAAAATTTCAAAGGGGAGGGAATAAAGTGTAATCACTTTTCCCAAACTGAAATGTTTTACTTAAACTTTGGAAATATTGTTCATAAATAATGTATCATTGATACTGATCGGTAAAAATATCTCAAAACCTGAAAGAATTGTCTAAATTGGACAAACAAGTTTGTACTTTGAAAATCGCTAGAACCGACATACGAGGTTTTGCAATTACACCGACGATATACAGCTTTGATATTTCACACATAGACACCTCCTACCAAGACCTTTCATATTTGACCATGACCTTGGACCTTGTTACCTTGACCTTGGACTTTGACCTATATCAAATGTAGGCACTTGAGGGGACATATATGTTTTACAAACATCTCTTGTTTATTTTGTAACAATAGTTAATTGAACAATATATATTTACATCATGACATGGACATTGACTGCTACGAAATAACGGACTAAGATCAAGACTCGTTTTGCTGTCTTTTATTGCTTATCATAGTGATGTAATACAATGGTTGCACTATATCGTTACCGATTCACAATATCCTTGGCCCCAATATCCACCCATAGATTATTGAGTATTAACAATATTATGAGTCTGAAAATGTCCACGATACAACTATACTCTAAATAATTTATCTAAAATTATTGTAGTACTTTCTAAACATTTTCTTGATAAAAATCGGTTTATGATGCCATGTCCAATTGATAAATCAAACGATGGTAGGATGTTGGTATTCGTTGATATACATGTGTGTTCAATAACATGATGAACTTTAATTTTCCTTTTCTAGATCAAATAACGCGATCAAATTTCTTATTTTAGATCATGCAAAGATATCTCCTACATACCGGATATTGCCAAGGAACGAGTAACAAAACAGTCAGTCAAGACAATTCAAAACGCCCTTTCTGCACTCCAGTATAAAACGACAGATATAAAGGAGAGAAGGATAGAAAACCAGACAAGAATCGTGAAGGAGAAAGATGACTGTCTAGATAAAGTAATAGAGAGAAGGAAAGAGATAGACAAACATCTTGATGAAATACAAAATGTTCAAACAAAAAACATTATTGATAAGTTTAACGAGTTTAACAGCAAACTTGGAAATGACATTAAGTCATGTGACCAAACCATTTCATTAATTGGTCAAAGTCAACAAAGTATTTCAACTTGTGATACTAAGCATAATACTTCACAAACGTTCATACATTTGAAACATGCAGAACACATTCTATCAAAGGCTGACAAAGACCTGAAGGAAATAGATAAAAACATGAATAACTCTCTTTGTCTCCAATATAAAACTGACACAGACATTAAGGATGTCTTGTCGTCACGTGACCTTTTTGGAAGTTTACATGCGGGGATACAGACACCTGCAGATCTGGAGTTTGTTGAGGATGTCAAGATTAAGTTCGACTCCGACACAAAATTGTGTGACTGTAATGATCTTTGCCAGTTACCAGATGGTACGATAATAGTCACTGACGGGAGCAACAAAAACATCAAATCATTGACATACGATAAAACATATAAACTAAATGATTCACTGATCATATCAAAGAGTCCATGGGGAGTTTGTTGTATAAACGACAACGACGTCGCTGTGACGGTGACTAATGATAAAAAAGTAGAAATTGTTTCCGTCAAACCGAACATGACCATCAAGAGTTCTATCAAGGTTGACTATCAATGTCACGGTATAGCATACAATGACAGAAAACTATATATAGGGTATTTTTATGAAAAACGGTTAAGCGTTTACGATTTAGATGGGAATTGTCTACAAACATATCAAACGGACAAGACAGATGAAGCTTTATTTAGTGGACCTGAACATCTGTGTGTAATACCAGACAAACAACAGATAGTCGTGGCTGATACAGACAAGGGTTTGGTCGTGATAGACATGTCAGGTCAGCTTGTAACAGCGTACACATATACAAACAAACAATGGACCTGGGGTGTTTGTATAGATGACAGAGGAAATCTGATCTTAACGGACATAGACTCAAAACAAATTGTGACAGTCAGTTTGGACAAGACTTGCAGGACTTTACTCACAAACATGGACAAACAACCAAAGGCAGTTTTCTTCGACAAACAGACAAAGAGACTATTTGTAACACAGAGGGACTGTAACTTTATGAAAGCTTTTACGCTGAAATATGCATTCAGCTGACATCGTTAACCCTTTCACAAACAACCAATGACACAGGACCTGCTAAAAATGTCTTAACCCATCACCACATATTGCCTGTTTTTGACTCCCCACCAGGAAACAATTTTGGGAAACACTGTCGAAAATGAAGAAATTGCTTGTCACAAGCAATTTCGTCATTTTCCACATTGTTTTCTCTACAAAAAGTCCAAAAAGTGTAAAATTCAATTAACTTTAATTTATCGTCTGGGATAATTTTTTTTCGGACAAGACTAAAAGTTTGCCGTTTTGTAATGGGCTAATACCATTTGAGACTGCCATGTTTCCAGCCGAGCCTGTGTCGAAGATCAGTCTGGTCAGAAATCATGTTGCTATGCTATATACTCGTATATAGTTGCTTCAGGTCATACAAGATCTGTTGGAGAACAACATGAATCTTGACCAGACTGCGTGTAGCGTGTAGACGCAGGCTGAATTGGATCAATGTTGATATCAAATGACAAATGGGTCCATTTTCAATAGCCTTGTTTAAGTGTTATACTTAATTCAAGTTCAAATGAGTACCAGATGACAACATTATTGTATCTTACTGAATCTATTTTACAAGATTTTGGATAGTAGACTATTGAGAGTATTGAGAGAAAATGGTTAAATGCTTGTCATCAGCATTTTTTTCTTTAATGTTATCCAAAGCTATTTAAGTCGGTATCGACAAAACCTTGGTTCCGCTTTACTAAGGCTTGGACAACTTTATTTTCGTAAATTTAGAAGTGTGGACAATCGATATCTTAGATATAAGCCAAATGATTAATCTTTCGTTAAACAAAATATTGTGAATTTTATGAAATTCAGACGGAATCGTTGCTTGCTTTCAAACAAAAGATCAATGTTTCATAAAACAAGATATTGTGATGTAGCCTAATGGGATTCAAACCGCATCATTGCTTGCTTTTAAACAATCATTTCGAATAAAGGTAAATAAATCAGAGACGTTCTCCTTTTGTTGACATTAAAACACTTCCTTAAAAATGCTGGCTTTTATGAAACTAAAAAAATGATCTTTGAAACATTGAGAAAAAAGAAAAATTTGCTGATATATTGTAGCCAGCCTTTTCTCCTGTTGTTTGAAACGTGTTTATGTTCAATATCCACCGTGTTGTGTGCAGCGGCTTTCGAATTCCAACACACCAACTTATTTTGACGTCCATTACACGATTCTGTTTTTGTTTTGGAGCATGATGACGACAAATGAAGAAAATCTTGATAGATAGCATTTCGCTGGTGGGGAGTCAAACCTCGTAACTACAGCTTGAATAAGCTGGAGTTACGAGGTTTTGACCCCCCACCGACGATTTAATCCTTTTTAATGTAACGTTTGCTGGTGTAGTGGCATGTCACTGATTTATTTAACCCTTTCCCAAAAGAATTTAAGGGTGCCCCAATTCAAAAGCTGCTGCAGACCACAAAATGAATGGTAATAAAGATAGGATTTCTGTATGACATAGCGAAAAAAATATTAAAGCAAAAGGAGAAAATGCTGATTATCGGCGATGATATTTTTTCTTTTCCCTCAATGTTTTCCCAAGTCTATTTTCTTTGGAACGTCAAAGACAGGTCTTGTTTGGGAAGAGTTGAGGCGTGGTGGGACAGCCTGTTGGATTTGGGAGAACACCGTAATCAGGGTGTATAATCACGTGACACAACATCTTTAGAATATCTTAAATAATTTTGTTAATATGAGATCGATTTGAATTCGGTTTGAAGCAGAGAAGGTGGCCAGATGTTTGGCATTAGATGGTCGTAGATGATTTTCTAAAAAAAATTGGTGATCGTTAATAACTTTTTTATTAGTAGATTTTTCAAAAAATCCCACACGGTCCAGCTTATTCCCGGTATTTTCCCATCTTCTCTGCTTAAAACCGAATTCAAATCGGTCTCATATTAACAACATTATTAAAGATTTTGTAAAATTGTTGTGTCACGTGATTATGCAACGTGAATAAAACAGATATAAACCTACCTTCTGGAGATTTTGGAAACTTCCCAGCTAGCTGACATATACAAGTTTGTAGATGTACATCCCAGATACGCACGATCTTATTCAGGGCCAAGCTGAGTAGTTGCCCCCGGTGCCGTATAAACTGTACCTGTAGGACGCTGGCTGTGTGACCTTGTAGCACCTAAAACACGGTGGATAATCACGTGATACAACAATTTCAGAAAATCGTAAATAATTGTGTTGATACGGGACCGATTTGAATTCGGTTTGGAGCAGAGAAAGTGAACCTACGTCACGTATTAGATAGACGTTGTGGATTTTTGAAAATTCAGCTGATAAAAAAGTAATTGAAGATCAACCATAATTTTGGTTGATCTTCAATAACTTTTTTGTCAGTTGATTTTTTCAAAACTTACCACATCCAGCTTATTCCTGTCATTTTTTCGCATTCTCTGCTTCAACCCGAATGCAAATTGGTCAAGTGTTAACAAAGATATAGATGATTTTCTGAAATTCTGAGTCACGTGATTAATCAACGTGTATAAAAATGGGAGATTAGGGACTCGGTTTTTGTAAAATACATTTTTCTGTCAAGGAATGGCTTCCTAGAAGCGTTTATAGAAATGTAGGAGGCTGATTTGAACATGCGACAATTCTTATTTAATCTTATCATCTTATTTTATACTCAATTTTATACGTGTTCACGTTTTCTAAATAAAGAATGGGTCCCTCTAAAAAGAATGCAAATCCGGCCATTCTCAAAATAAATAAACGCGCCAGAATCTGGATAACGTCCTTTATGGCATTTGAGAACAACCCGAATCCAGATCAGCCTGTGCATACGCACAGTCTGGTCATGATCCATGCTGTCCTCAAATAGCTTCTTTGTGATATGTAACAACTGTAAGAGATCAGCAATCGATCCTGATCAGACTGCTCTTAGCTACATGCATCTGCGCAAGCCAAGGGTGACATCTACGGCGTTACGTCGTTTCTGTATCCACCCTTGGCATATTTAGTCCGATTTTCTTGGTGTTCTTGAAAGGGTTTTCATTAATTCCAGCGAGATCTCTTGCTGCAACCATATAGATAGTCGACTGAAACATTTGTTATGAGTAGGCCTAACCAATTCATGACAACGAGCGGTAAAAAGCTTTGCACTTGCAGCAAAAAACCCGAAGATGTGCGATTTTTCCTAAGAATTTCACTGCAATAGAAGGGAATTCCAATCGACGAATTATTATACTTTGATAACTGAAATAAAGAAGCAGCTAACTTTTACCTAATCAGCATGATGTATGACGCGAAAGACAATGCGCGTTAATGACGTCATCAATAATGGACGAAATAATGTCAACAACCAGCAGGACAACCGCTAGGCGGCGCTTTGCGATTTCAAGAAAATCGGACTATATCCGCCAAGGGTGAATACAAACATAAGTGGGTTCAACCGTGGCTAGCAAAAATGAGGTACATGCTGATCTTGAAGCATGTTTGTGTCCAATGCCACAAGGGACCTTTTTCCAGATCCTGTACCAAATAAATTTATAAAAAAAATAATGACTGTACTTTCGACAAATTGAAATTGTGATAGTATATATGTTACAGCCAATCTGTGAAATCAGCCATTTCATGAAATGGCTGAAATTTTTAGCCATTTCATGAAATGACTGATTCACTCAGCCATTTCATGAAATGGCTAAAATTTTCAGCCATTTCATGAAATGGCTAAAAAATTGCTCTAGCCATTTCATGAAATGGCTGAAATAGGAAAATCAGAATAAAATAATAGAATTTGAAAGCTATTTCAAGACTATTGAATTTACAAGGGTTTGCAAACGATATTTTAAATGAAATCAATAATGTGCTTTACTGCTACATTTCTGAGCACATTTAAACATTTGTTTTCAATAATATGTGAACTTTGAAAATAGATTTTTGTAAAGCAAATGAAAAAAAAATGAAGCAAAATTATTATTTCACAGATTTATTGAAATTGAATCAGTCATTCTGTGTAACAACTTGGTGTTAAAATTATCATTATTTTGATTAAAAAATGTAAATTATACTTGCAAATTAAAGCAAAATATAAAATCATTATTTCACAGTTTGGCTGAAATAAAGCCACTCATTCTTTGTAAAACTTTAATGTTATAATTATTATTTTGATAAGATTCAATTGGAGCGTGGAATTGAAGCAAATACACAGATTGACTGAAATACAACCACTCATTCTGTGGAACATCTTTAGGTTAAAATTACAACCAGGCATATTTTTATAACAAAAACCAATATGATTGAAAATTGGAACAAATGTGAAGCAAAATCATTAGTGGACAAATTGCCTGAAATAAATCCAGCCCTTTTTGTCAAAATTAATCTTCAAAATATCATTATTTTAGGCAAAACCTGTATTACACAGATTGGATAAAATTAAACCACTCATTCTGTGTAGCACCTTAACCCTTTCCCAGACTGCAAAATTTTAGGATGATCATATCAAAAGCTGCTGCAGATTACATTTTTTTTGTTGAAAAAGATAAGAATTCTGTACATTTATAGTATAGAAAACATTGAGGTAAAAGGAGAAATGCTGATCAGAACATTATGGAGGTCAAAATGAGGACTTGTTAGGGAAAGGGTTAATGATGAAAATCATTACATGTTTATTGATAAAAGGCGAGTTATTTTTGCAAATTAAAGCAAAATATGAAAAGTAATCATTATTTCACAGATTGGCTGAAATAAAGCCAGTCATTCTGTGTAAGACTTTAATGTTCAGATTATCAGTATTTTGATAAGATGTTATTATAGCGTTGAACTAAATATAAGAGCCAAAATATTATTATGACACATATTTTGATAAATAAAATCAATTATGGTTGCAAATTGAAGCAACAATGAGGCAAAATTATTATTTCACACATTGGCCGAAATAACACCAGCCATTCTGTGTAAAACTTAAATGTCCAAATTATCATTATTTTGAAAAAAAAAATAGTGGCAAATAGAAGCAAAATCATTATTTCACAGATTGGCTGAAATTAAATTAGCCCTCCTGTGTAAAACTTAAGTGTTCAAATTTTACTTTCATGCAAATTACTTGTAGTTGCAAAAATTGAAGCAAACTCATTATAACACAGATTGACTGAGTCATCTCGTGTAAAATACTAATGTTCAAATAAAAACTATCAAACAAAAACAATTATAGTAGCAAAAAGAAGCAAATGTGAATCAAGACTATCATTACACAGATTGGCTGAAATTGCATCAGCCAATCTATGTAATGTAAACATGGAAATTTCAGCCAATTCATGAAATGGCTGAAAATTTTAGCCATTTCATGAAATGGCTGAGTGAATCAGTCATTTCATGAAATGGCTAAAAATTTCAGCCATTTCATGAAATGGCTGATTTCACAGATTGGCTGTAACATATATAAACTAGATTAACGTGACCCGTCACGCTAAAAGGAACCTTATAGGAAGTGTGCAAAATATCGACCCCAGTCAGTCTGTGCATTCCACGCAGCCAGACTAGGGCCGACACTTTTCACTTTTGTACATTTTTATGTAATTCGGAATGCTTTCCATGTCTTGCTATACGTTTACTTTTCGCATACGGGATCTGGTTTATCAGTGGTGAGTCTGACAAGTTTGTCAAACTTTGGAAGTTTGGAGTTCGGATAAGGTCCCTTTAAAGTGACATTTCACATTTATTTCATTTTTCAAAAGTATGCCTTGATGCAAAGATTGTTTATTCTAATGCGTAGAAATGCTATCAGTTTTTTGAAGTTGTTATTTATTAGCGAAAAATACGCCTTCAAAGTTGAGACAGAAATGACAAGTTCTATATAAATCTGAACTGTTGTCCACAACAATTTGTTTAATTTTAGCACAAAAATATATATTTCTCATAAACGGTTCAATATTTTGGCTTGACATTTTCAGAGTTTTCATAAGAAAACGTGCTCTTTCAGACTGAATAAAAGTGAAATTCAGGTAAAAATAATTGTGAAATGTTACTTTAAGCGTGACGGGTCATAAATGTACGTGTAAAATAGGCCTACCCCATTAGGTCTAGATGCTACGTATGGATTCCACAAACACACGTTATGATTGATGCCTGCTGTAGCTGAAATAATATTCTAACATGTCACGTGACAAAAACATGCGTATTGTAAGCGACAAAATGATATGACTTGACGTGGCATTTATGACATCATACATATGAATTCCACAAAACCGTTATACTTGATAAATAAGATTCTAACATTTCAAGCGGAAAAGCGTTAGTATTGTAAGCGATATATAATAGGATTATATGACATCATGATTCACTTACATGTATGACGTCATACATATGGATTACATAAACACACCTTACGGTTGATGTCTGTTGTAGCCAAAAGAGGACATGTCAAATGGGAATATTTACGTACTGTAAGCGATAAATTATATGGCGTCACAATGTATTAATGACGTCATACATATGGATTCCATAAACACACGTTACAGCTGGAATTATAATATTAGATCTTTTCCTTGATAAACGTGGTCAGTAAACGTCTATCCAAATCTATTTTCAGATCTTTGTTCAAATATAACTCCGAGTACAGAATGATAATTGAAGACGAAACTGCAGTCATACCTATGAGGTTAAGTCGCTTGCTGTAGTCGAATGTATTGACGCCATCTTGTGTAGAAAATATGGAGTATCGCAGGATCTCCTTTTTTAGAGGTGCACTAAAAGTAAATTGATTAAGGTAGTTCACTTCTAATTACAAGATTCACGCGACGTCAGAATTATTCGGAAGGCGTCGTAAACTTATGACGGTGGTAAGTTTTATCAAATCGTAACGTTTCCGTATAGGTGGAATAGTAAACGAGCGTAAACGACGTTGCACGAAAAATTCCGACGTCGCTTGAATCTTATCTTGGATGGAATAACTTAAAACAAAAAAATTGTTATCACGAAGTCAAAGACAGTATTACTTTTTCCGCGAGACATTCTTAGTTCCTTAAACACATTAAATTAATCTATTGCAAATCAAAACAGAACGACTAAGCAAATGATATACAACGTCGACCTAGGATTTTCTCATGCGACATCGTTCTCATTGGGTACATATCCGAACCTATTCAGGCAACGTCGTAAGCATTCGGCGGTGATGCGTTCCGCCGCCGAATGTTTACGACTGCGCGTGAATCTCATTAGGGATGGACTTACTTAAGTATATAAGTTTCTTATGGCGTAACTTTGATCGACAAAATTTGCGAAATATATAGGCAATATTAATATAGCCATCCTCGGAAACCCCGCGGGCATAGCTACGTTACATGACCCCTGGGGCACTTGGCGAGGAAAACTTTGTATTAGCCGCTCCCAAATGCCGCCGTTTCATTGGTTCCATCACCATTTCATGATGGGTGAGTAGACCAATCAAACTGGCCGATACAAATCGCCAACCTCTAAACAGTGATTACGTCAGAGGTACGTAATTTAATCCTGATTCAGGGTAGATAACTGCGTAGGAGATTGATAAATCGCTTCGGGTAAGTTGTCAATATGGAGGATTACTATCGTTCAGCGTGTGAAAAATTTAATTTTTCAAGTTTAAAAGACTTCCAAAGAGAAACTTTCCCTATCTTTCTATTTCAAAGCTGAATGACATGTCAGCGATCTGTAATTTTTTTATCTCGTTGTCGCACAAATGATTACATCTTATCATGAGCGTAGCCATCTTGGTTGTAATTGACAACGCATTGACTTATGAGAGCCGTTATTTGATTGGGCCTTGCACTCACGCGTTTCGTATCGATTTTCGGTGGGTAATTCAAAGTTTAAGTGGCCAAGTGCCCCAGGGGTCATGTAGCGTGAGCTATGACCGCTGTGGTTTCCGAGGATGTAATACAGCATGATGTTGCGAAATATATAGGTAATATTAATACAGCATGATGTTACCTTTCATCTGGTTGGTTAGAAAACACGTGACGTTTCTCCATCCAGCCAATCACTAACGATCTCTTTGTGTGTGTCGTGCAACTGATGAAGCATTCCAGGTATCTTGAATATTTCACTGAAAATAACACAACGCTGCTTTTGACTAAACCTCGTAACTACAGCTTAATACAAGCTGCAGTTACGGAGTTTTCTGTTGCAAAGCGAAGATCATACTTCGTACTTCGTACGTCTTTGTATAAACTCCTTTATAATGCCAGGGGTTTGGTACAGATAAAGATCGTTTTTCATTGATGCAATTACCAGTAAATTACTAAACATGTATATATATAAAAACACAAAAAGAATATTTTTTTTAATATCATGTGTTCCCATTTTTTCCTAAGTAATAACGTTGTGTCATGGTGAATTTTGGTTTGTTCAGATCACAGATACGTTTTACCAAAATAATGTGTCGTGTTAGTTATGAAGAACTCTCATAACCTTCGCTAGAAGAGTGAGATATTCCTAGTTGATCTAAACGTTGTCATGTTTCTCTTTTTTAACGAGATACGTACGCCAATTATGTTAAAATGAATATTTTCATGTTAGTACCAGCGATATAACTTACCATGCCTAACCCATGATTTCTCGTGAGCAAGATATTTCGTGTAAGCGGCAGTTCTGGACTTATTCCGTGTTAACTCGTCAATATGAACCTTTACGATGGCCTCTGCAAAGAAAGAAAGGTTGGTCATTATCTTGATTTTGAATGCCATAACAATATTTATTCATGATTTAGGCCACCGGCCGACCAATCCAAATAAATTGACTTGAATGGTTGAAACACACAACAAAAGATAAAAGAGGAAGTCCCATAACTCTGGTGAGTATTAGAAAAGCATTTACGTTCAATATTCCTTTTCTCTACAACCATCTTTAAATCCTTAGAAATTTAAAGGATTATTTACCAAACTATGCTTCACTGAAAACTGTTTAAGCATATTTATGTCCTATTTTCGACTTCGCTCTTTTTCACTTTTTATAAACCTGAAACACTAGGAACGCTGTCATCAGGCTTCTTTTGTCTTTATTTTTTGTAGCAACTTTGAATTTGGACATGTTACAAACCATGTTTTACGAAAGGGGTCTACATACCTCGGTCTTCCCCAACGGGTACCGGCGGTCTCTCAAATAGGGTTGTGAGGGCGGAGGTAAACGAGATCACGTGAACGAAACCGCCTACGTCACCGAATACTAGACACGCCTCATTTGGTTCAGATGGGTTGTATCTGTAAATTTATCAAATATTTCATCAGTATATAGATCTGCAAGTTTTGTTGATGCCGCCTTTTCCCGAGAACTTTTTCTTGGTCTGAAGTTGAATAACAGAGTACCATTTCAATGTCAAATAGTCCGAAGTATTCGTCTTACGTCGCGTATTCTGTGAGGTTCCCTATACTAATCGTTGCTCGCAAAAGATAAAGCAAATGTAAAATTATTATGATAAAATAAATCTATTGAATGTTTATATCTCATGTGATTGTTGTCCGTTAGAATCAACTTGATGTGATTAAACGCCAGTTAAATAAAAAAAAAATGAAAATGAAAATAAACAGCCGAAGATTTCGTTGGAAAATTATTACCGTTGGCCTATGTTACAGTAGGATAAATGTGTTATCTTGTGGTGTAGACGTGCATTAGTTAATCCGGTTTGTATGAGTTGCGAATTCGGCACAGACAGAAGCAAGTTAGCTGATAAACGTAAATTGTTTTATGTTTGAAGTTTTGCTTTGATACAGACCTGTAGTCCAAACATAGAGGTGTAAACGGAAGACCGCAAACTTTGTACTGGCAACTGAATTCTGATTTGGAACTTAGATCATACAACGCTGAAAAAATAATTATTTTATATGGTTAGCTGCTAAATCTAGTAGATGAAGTATAATTTATGGAGTGGTTTCAAATCTTTTCTATCACGAAAAAAATGCACACTTTTAAAGTGATCCTAGCTGAAAGCATAATCTGTGCAGTTTATAGTTTATTTAGGTACCAGGAAAAAGACACAGTTCCACAATTTCTTGTAAAATATCCATAAAAGGTATAGATATCCAAAAGTTACATCGAATATCAATGCATGATTCATGTGAAAATGTCAATGTTTCCGAGTTACATGTAGTATGTGTAAAGTTCATGTCATTTGTGCTGATTTAGTCCCAGTGAAAATATATTTACACACCTACAATCATTCGTTGTCTTCGAAAACATTCGCAACTGCAAATTGTTTTAAGCTGAAGTTACCGAGTGCTTGGAAGAAAAGCAACGATGATATTTAAATTTTTTGATGAATTTTACCGATTTCCTTGCTCGTCATAGCGATAGCAGCCTTATTTACGTTCTCCATGGCAACAAAGCACGTGACCCAGATATCACGTGGTTTACAGGAGTCTGTGTGCACGCGGAGTGATCGGTATAGCTTCAGATCTGTATCCCAGATAGACACATTACCCTCCTGAAATTAAAATCAAAGTACTGAATGTTCTGAATGGCAACGACGCATGACTTATCTAAGTGTTGTATATGCAGCCGTCAACACAATGTGCTGGAGATTTAAAAAAAAGGGGGGTATCATTATAAATGTTTAAATTTGATTGAAAATAAGAAAAGGTGAAGTTATAAGAAAACCATTTAATACGAACCTTACTAATGACGAGATAACGTCGTGTCGTCTTCACAAAAACTGTACCTTGAATGGAGTGTTTGTGGTGGCTGAAATGATATGAATGACCAATAACAGGGAAAAGGTAACGGTTATATATGATCGTGTAGCACAATAAAAAGGTTGACGAATTACCAATGAAAAGATACCCGTTTGTATCATGTAGCCATGTTTGCAGCAACTTGGTGCGAAACTGCACTGGAAGCAGCTAGGGCACACAACTGTTAATACGCTTAAAAAAATTTGTGAAAAATACCCCTGGAATACCGACATTTCTTGTAGAAATAAAAGAAAATATTTGATAAGATTTGTAACATGGGCGATCTAGCAACATTAATCCTTTTTATCATTATTATCATTATTATTATTATTATTATATTTTTTTTTTATTTTTTGTAGCATCTGTTATACGGATTAGATTAGATTTACAGACTTGGCCGAACAAGGACGAATGATGGGCGTACCTTTTCATATAGACTTGCTGTCTCCAGTTTGGCACACGTTTGTCTTTCTCATATGTTCCAAGTACATGTACCGTGTGTTCCGAGTATGATCCGCGTAACATATATGGTACGAAACATTGAATTTTCTAGAGAAATTATCGAGTGTTCCGAAAAATTGGAGCATTGTCCCTTAAGCACACGTACCTTTTCATATAGACAGGCTGTCTCCAGTTTGGTACACGTTTGTCCTTCTCGTACATTCCAAGAAGCATGTGCTCCGAGAACCGGTCCCAGTCTATAAGGCCTTGTCTCGTGACGTCAATCTTCTCGAACAAATCTGCATACTGAAGAGTAGAACGTATCTCGCTGCTTTTCAACAAAACCCGCGTAACAAAAACAAGCTGCAGTCACGAGGGTTTTTTTTTTTTTTTTTGAAAAGCGATGGTGTTCTATTAAAATGATGAGGAAAGCGTCTACTTATATTAGGACAATTTGACAAAAAGTAGATTTCTTCAGTTGTGTGTGACGGTTAAGTTTGGATTTTTGCAAATTATGGGACGTTGTCCATTGTTGACACTGGCGAAAAAGCTAGATCTACAATAGAATTTTTAAAAGACTAAAATCCTGTTCTGGACACAACTGATGCTTACACAATGTAGCCCATAGCTATGTTTTACCTTCAATGTGATGATTGACTAAGTTACTTAAATTCACAGAAATAAGGTCCATGAACACAGTCAGCCAATGCTTAAACATGGCCATTAAAAGGGGTTGTAAAGTAGTCTCAATTTAGGATGAAACAATTCGATAAACTCAATGCTTGAAATATTTAGGCAATTAATTTACTGGGCAATGGCTTATTGCCTAGGCATTAAGCTTATTGCCTGATTTTACTTATTGCCGCTATCATATTTGAGGCAATAGACGAAATTTGAGATGAAAAATTTCAGGCAATAAGCTTAATGCCTGAATTTTTTAGGCAATAACTAATTGACTAGGTAATAGCTTATTGCCTAGGCATTAAGCTTATTGCCTGATTTTACTTATTGCCGCTAACATATACAAGTATATTTTCAACATTATCTTACTTACTTCATCCTTTGATCCAATCGTCAAGCGTCTACTGAGGGCTTTACAGAACTGTTCCTTGTTAAGACAGAGTTTGATTGTTGAGTGTCCCCGGCCCCTCTGTCAAATGGAAGAAAGATAAAGAAATAAGCAACATTGTTGATATTTAGTTAACATAGATAAATGTTATAGGGATCCTTGGATCCAATCGTCAAGCGTCTACTGAGAGCTCTACAGAATTGTTCCTTGTTGAGGCAGTTTTATTGATGAATGGCCACGGCCCCTCTATCGAATGGAAGAAAAGAGTAAGTATCTTTGTTGTTATTTTTTTAGTTGTCAAGGTTAAGGGGTAAGTGATCCATGAATCCAATTGTCAATCGTTTTCTGAGAGCGATACATAATTGTTACTTTTTAAGAGTTCGTTGGTGGAATATTTACGACGACACTGTCAAAGAGAAAGTAAAAATGCATTCACAATTATTGCTGAACTGGTTAATATAAGCCGGAACGTTTAAAGAGAAATCGATTCTAAATCGCGTTAGGTTTTATAACATTGACTATAAGCATTTTCATCCATTTTATAACATCTATTTTAATTGTTATCTGCAAGATATGTTAACACCTTTCCAAACAGCAAAAAATAGACGCTGCTTTACATGGCAAAATTGGTTTGACAAAGACAGAATTTGTGAACGATCAGAAATGGAACATATATTTAGCCAAAACTTCATTTAATTCTTTTGACTAGATGCTTTCTCTTTATCATTTCTATAATGGACGCAAAAAGGGTCTTGTGTAGGGGATAAGTTGAATTAAACAAAGGTTTTGTTGTTTTGAAGAAATATTTCAAGTCTAGTGCTTCGTCATATGAGAACGAGCGTGCCACTGTCGCAATATACGCATTAAGCCAACTTTTCTGCGACGCAGCGCTATGTAACAAAAACGCAGCGATATACGCAAAGTCAAATGACTAGGAACATTCTGTCAAAAGTTCATCCAAAGTTTTCTATGGATATAAAAGGAACTGTGTTAACAAGCTGGTGATGGACTGTCCGGACGGATGGACAGACGACGACGGAAGGAAGGGCGGAAAAGAAGTTAATACAAATTATTTGCAAATATTCAATGGAGTCTAAAAAACTATGACATCTTACAAAATGAAAGAAACTTACCATAAAAGCTCGCTTTAGTTTGTCGAGGTCCTCATGGGTGATTCTCTTTTCAAGTCCTCCTTCCATATTTTATTGATGTGGTATGTCAACGATTGATAAACCTATTATTTTTTCACATGTGAAATTAACCATTGGTTGATTTCATATACCGATTGCCCCAAACTGTAACCAAACGACCGTTATTATGTCAAGATTCCGTCAATACCGCATCATATATTACTACCCAATATCAGATTTATGAATCTGTTTCCAATTATCATCCTTACATCTTTTACATGTTCATCATTCTATCCTAAAATAGTACAAGACAAAATTTGGACGCATAGCATCAAAGAGGCCGGCAATTTTTTGGTAGTCATCCATGAAAATTTTGCTGAAGTGATATATTTCAACCATGTTATGTTAATTATATCTTTCCTTTTCTTGTTGAACTCACAGTATCAAGACCCCAACGGAATTAACGTGGACTTGCAGTAGCAATTACATGTATTTGATAGCGTAGTGTTTGTTTGCAGTTCCAGTGACTTCTACTTTTAAAATAAATACATTCTGCAAGTCCCGCAAATTGCCATTTTTTGCTCATTTGGGTGACCTCAAGTGCAATAATAGACTATGCTGCCTATAGATTTCTCCGCGAATGGTCCTGCACCACCTACACAAGTTCACATTACCATGGTTAACTTAGAACAAATACCAGCTCGCATAACCATGATTAACTAAAAAATACCGAATTTTTAACAACAAAATTGAATATTTTGTTCACTTTACTGACATGTTCTTCTGTAAATCCGTGTTTTTTTTTCTTTTTTGTTCTCTATTGTTTCAATTGTTTCCTTGTTTGAAGTAGAATTTGTAAATATTTAAACGTGCTCTATCTCGAGTTTTCTTCGAAAAATCAACTTTAAAACCATTTGGTGGTCATTTGCTGGGTCATTAATAATATTTTTTAAACAATACACCTTAAAAGCTCAATTGTACTCCAATTCAATGAATTTCTCCTTTAAAACGAAATACCGGAGGGGTTTTCCCACAAATTACCGCTATTAATTTTATACAAAAAATATTTCGCAGGACTTTGATGATGTCATTCTCAGACACCCCTCCAAGCGTCTTCTCACGTGACCACTATTGATGTATCGATCAGCGTTTTGGCAACATGATTCGATTCGTGTAAGCTTTGATTAGGCCTATCCTTTCACCTTTCCATCGCTCTGTTTGATCCCCGATAAAGATAGGCTTGGATCCAAATCTCCTGCCGTTTGGATTTTGATTTCTTCTATAGTTCGCGCAAGATCCTTTGGCACATGGATAAAACAACACATTTTTATATTTAGTGGCGTAATGACTAAGAAAATTTAGGTTGATAGGTTGAGCGGTCAGTTTTCAATTATGAAGCCCCGAGTTCGAATCCAGCTGTCTGAAGATTTTTTTATACTTTTTTCTTCGTCTTCAATGGCTATTAGCTACGCAATTTTATTTGCTAGGCAGATGGCAGCTTGTATTCTGTGTAAAAATACAAATGATGGACAAAAAGAAAAGAAAAGAAAAAAAGAGAGTAAAAGAATCGCCGAGACCTAGGATAGAACTCGGATGTCCTGTACAGGACACATACCGCTCAATCACTCTACCTAAATTTTACCCGTATCTACGTCATTACTTTATAAAAGTTTTGTTGTGTTTTATACAAAAATGTTGTGTTTACATCTGGGCAAAATGTTAACAGTTAGGAAAATAGATTTGAAAAACGTTACAAACGTTTTTCATCTTTTTCCACGGATTTCCCTTATTTTAGGTTCATTGTTTGTCTGAAACTTCTTCCGTTACTAATCCAAAGGTGGTCATTATAAAAATTATGCATTTCATTCCATTTTTTCCGTTTTTTACAATTTGACCAAGCGAGGGACTGCAGCTTTAATACAATGCAATATTTGTATTTTACTGACTAAAGAATTACAGATAGCATGATTTATCTAAAAAAAAAAAAAAAAAAAAAAAAAAAAAAAAAAAAAAAGAATACAGCAACTCCGCAATAAGGTCATAACAGTCATTTTCATTGCGAGATGAAAGTATTTATTCATAATTTTTTAAACAATTTGTAAACTTCAACTTTAAATTGATGCAACCAAAAAAATTAACCCTGGTCACTGTTGACTCGTGCTGCCAGAGTTAATTCTTTTTGTTGGAGAACTTTGTTCTCAGCCATCTATTGGCATTCTGTCAAATCAGGCTGTTTTCATGTGTGATTTTTATCATAATGAAAAGAAAATTATAGCAAAAAAGTTAAACGCTTTAAATGCAAAAACATATTAGAAAAATAAACACACACAAAAAGAAATCAGATTGCATACCTAACTAAATATCGTCGGTGTAAATGCAAAACCTCGTATGTCGATCATCGCGATTTTCAAAGTCATATTTTATGTGCCCAGTTATGACAATTCTTGCAAGTTTTGAGGTATTTTTAATAAATAGTATTAATGACACATTATTTGTGAACAATGTGTCCATATTTCAAGTAAATCCTTCCAGTTTGGGAAAAGTTACTAAACTTTTTTCAGACTCCTTTAAAAAAATCCAAAAACGAGATACGAGGTTTTGCATTTACAACGACGATATATAACAAAGAACAAAAGTTCCTTTCAAAAAAGTATTTGAGAAAAAATTGACACAAGCGACAGTGGGTATTGAACCCACACCGATAATCCAATATTGACTGTATGTACGAGCGGCTAACCGATTGAGCTACGGCGTTCAGTTGAAAGTCTAAACAAATTACAACTTATTTACCGGGTCCTTCAAGGGGCAGTAACCCAGTATATCGGATCAATAGAAATACCGAAACGCATGAGTATTTCCTGATCGGATGCTTTCAACAGATACGTTCACGTGGGATTGGGTTAAGTGCCAGATTTGAAACGCGTTTCGCTATTTCCAAAGCTTGCCGATATCGTTTAATAGATAATATATCGACATTCTATGTACGTCTCGGTTTTTGTGCATTCCAGTATTTCTGGACCATGGTTAATCTGATAGTCACGTGATCGGGGGCGGTCAGTTATTGGAATTGGAACGATATACAAATACGGTCAATTTTGCGATATTTTTGCTCGCAAAGCAGAACATATTTAAAAAATATAACTTGCAAGGTGAACGTCAATTATTGACTTACAAATCAGTCAGTTCTACACCAATATGTCGAAAATGTTCTAATTGTTAGCCTCCCACATCCTACACGTCGAAATCGAAAAAAGCATTCCAAAGAAGGCCGGCTTCAAGAGCCGGCCTTCAATTAATCGTTATCCATATAACCGCATGAATAAAATAAATAGGATATCACATATTATTTCTTCAAAAATATGTTAACCCATTAGCAAATAAGATCTTGTTCTGACGCCCCTATTCGAAATTACTAATTACAAGCATTTTCATCTTTTCATTCAATAATTTTCAAGCTATTACTAAGACATTGCACACATTGATAACATTCATTTTGTCGTCTGCATCAGATTTCAATTTGAAACAGTCTAAAAAGATTACCGTTGGCAGAAGGACTAACCCCTTCCCAAAAGGCAAACAACGTACTGACCCCATTTGAAAGCTACTAAAGATGTCGAAAATATATGCTAATAGAGAATGAATATGTGTATAAACAGCACAGAACATATTTAGGGCAAAGGAGTAAATGCTGGTTATCACCAGGCACTTCTTTTGTCATAATGTTTTCCAAAGTCTTTCCTTGTAGGGGCAACATAAAACAGGAATTATTATGGTCAGGGTTAACAAAACAACCATTTATGTAGTCTTTTTTACCATAGGAATGGGAAATTCATCGATCAATGATCAGAAAACAATTAGATTAGTAAAATAGATACAATCAATATGACATTGAAATCAAATCGTCGATTTTCATCGAAAATCTCGTATCTGAAGCTTAAAACAAGCTGCAGATACGAGGTTGTCGTTGAAAAGCAGCTCAATTGTGTATAAATTGTTTTACTAAAATAATAGGACCGTTTGTTATCAATACGGTATCAATTTCACTTCAAATTACAAAATTACAAGGCACCTGTGTTACAAATACAAAACAATAGGGTAACGCTGCTTTTCAACAAAAACCTCGTAACTGCAGCTTAAAACAAGTTGCAGTTACGAGGTTTTTGTTAAAAAGCGACGATAACCTGTAACCCATTACCAGACGGCAAAGCTGTGGATATGGTCCAAATTCAAAGATGATGCAGAAGACAATTTTAAGTGAAAAGAATTTAAATTGAGTCTTTTAAGAAATTGCTTGCCATAATTTCCCCATTTTCCACGATTTTTTCCAAAGCTATTATGTTGTGGGAGTTACAAAAAGGCATTGTGTGGATATCTTTTAACCCTTTCCCAAAAGCAATGACAGGTTTTTAAGGTCCTTTGCAGATAAGTGCATGGTGAAAATATAAAAAGAAAAAAATAAGAAAATCATGAAGATAAAATTTTCTAATTTACTTTCAATACTTTCTATGCAATAACATAGTGTTTCTTTGTTAAAACATTTCAATTCAGATAAGCCCACATAAAATGACAGAAAGGCCGAAAGCCATTCTTCGGCATAATATATTGGTATTAATAATCAAAATGTATTAATAACCCATAACCATCTTAAAAACTGGAAAACACAAAAATGTATACTTCGATACCCATAACCTCCTAAAACATCGGAAAGTTCCGAAATGCATACTTCGGTGCTTCTCGGTCCGAACAAAAATGCTTGTCGGTATTTATAACGTATAGCCACGTAAAATACCAAAATGTGAAAGATTGGTGAAAAAAGTATGTTAAAAAACACTCACTGTATTCTTGATGAAAAGACCATTCAATTCATCTGCTATATTAAAAAAATATTGTAACTACAGTTGAAATAAGCTGCAGTTACGGTATTTCTGAAAGCATACAAAGAGTAGTGGGACAACATGACAGTGACTTTTTGCGACTGGTTAACAGAATAGTTTTCTTTGATCCATGACCACACAGTGACTCTTTTTGCCCCCTAAGACCTAGCGTCCACTAGGGCACAGACAATACGCCGAATGTATTCGGACAGAAAAAGTAATGTTCTGCAGACCTTCCGCACGTTCCTAATGCCTTCTTAATGTTATCACCAAACCTTCCAAATGATTCGTAGCCTTCCGGACCACCAATTTTGTCCGCGTCGAAATTTTGATCGAGAGCAAAATTTCGACGCGGAAATGATTGTCTGCATATCTTCGGCAACTTGTCTGCGTTGTCGTAAGGACATCGTCATGATATCCCGAATCTTTCGCGATTGACCCGGACTACTTCAGTCACGCGGACAGCTAGAAGACACTCAGATGATTGCACGGAATATCCGGGTTAACGGTACGGAAGGGATTCGGCACGAATTCAGGACGATGAGACCGGTTTCAGTATACTCACTGAACTCACGGGGAACACCCCGCGATCTTTTAAAAAATAAAATTATTCACTGAATCAGTCATTTTGGGCTACTGAGTAAATGATACAGAATTCATTTTTTAATTATTATTATTATTATTATTATTATTATTATTATTATTATTATTATTATTATTATTATTATTATTATTATTATTATTATTATTATTATTATTATTATTATTATTATTATTATTATTTGTATAAAAACATCGAGGAAAAGTAAAGGTATTTTCTTCATTTTACCGTTTTACATTTTAATCTAATACCAAATACAATACAAGCTGGATAACTAGCAAAATCCTTTCCAGAGAAGTTGCGTCATTTGACGCATACATATAAATGTTATAGTGTCGAAATAATTGAAGCACTTTCTTCCTCAATATTTCCAACATCATCGCAGAGGTTGTTCATTCTGGCAACACTACAACGCCTTTGAATTTGACTTATCTAATGTTTGTTTTTTTGTAAAGTAGAGTTAATAAGATAGTTGGTTCCAAGTCAAAGTTGGTTGGAGGAAAAGAACATTAATTGAATGCGTCTAAATATATGTTCCATGGTTACAGAATATCATTATAAACATGCATAGTACAGGAGGCATTCAGAAAAATAACGATAATCGTAGATCTACTATTCTTGAATAAAATGGAAATTTAAACATACGAAAATCTGCGATGTGTTTTATATGGCCTAGAAGCAATAGTGAAAGGAAAGGCACAAATTAATGTCGTAACCAATATGATTTTATAATTATGTTTTCTTCAATCCGTTGATCGTATGTAACGATTTCATATTGCCCTAACTGACGCCGTCTTTTAATTGTAAGCCACGGCCAAATCCACCATTTGTGACGTCGCGCACGGTATTGGGGAACTAAATGTAACGTCAAACTAGCGCTAATAATTGCTTAACGTTGAAGTTTTAACGTAAACGGCTGTGTTGTTACATGTACTTTTAATGCTTACCCTCTGTACAAACTAGCGTGATTTGAAAAGACAAGACAATAATTAAAGAAAGACAGGTATGGCGCCGTCGACGTCTATAATTGTTAAAGTATGACATCCTCACCGGAAGATAATATTCAATAGTAAAGCGGTCTGTATACATTCGACGTCCTTGATGAAACTCCATCAAATGAAAACGAATAAAAACACGTATGAAATTGGCATTTCATTTAACAAGCAACTCGTGCATGTTTGATTTGGATTTCTTACGAGAAATCCTTCCGGATGCAATCCTAAACTAGTCTGCGTTGTCTGGAAAATGTCGCCGTTTATTCGGCACAATTGCGGATTGTTTACGCGAACAATACTAGGTATGCGTGCGTTAGGTTCAGGGACAGTGCGCTGATAAATTCATAACGGTTAAAAAATTATAGTTTCGTCGCGGAAGGTATGGCGAAATAAGATTATTGATTCCGCATACCTTCAGCGTCCTAGTGGACGCTAGATCTAAAGCAAAGGACTTTGGAAAACATTGTGGAAAATAAAGAAATCGCAATTTCTTCATTTCCTACATTGTTTTCTGCCCCCCCCCCCAAAAAAAAAAAAAAAAAAAAAAAAAAAAAACCAGAAAATATTTCATTCGTTTGAAATTGTCATCTGAAACCTCTTTAAATTTGGAACAGTCTAACATTTTGTGGTTTGGTAATTTTGTTAATAGAAGGGGTAAACAAAAGATGATACATGGAAAAGATAATTCATTATTTAAAGTGACAGTTCACATTTATTTCAGTTTTTAAAAGTATGTCTTGATGTAAAGATTGTTTATTCTTATGCGTAGAAATGCTATCAGTTTTTTGAAGTTGTTATTAATAAGCGAGAAATACGCCTTCAAAGTTGAGACAGACATGACAAATTCTTTATAAATCTGAACTGTTGTCCACAACAATTTGTTTAATTTTAGCACAAAATTATATATTTCTCGTAAACGGTTCAATATTTTGGCTTGAAATTTTCAGAATTTTCATAAGAAAATATGCTCTTTCAGATAAAATAAACGTAAAATTTATGTACAAATCATTGTGAAATGTCACTTTAATGTCAGTATATTAACATTTTTTTAAAATAAATATTAAAACGAATGTCGATGTGTTGAATTGGTTATTGATACGCCTTCTGAAAAAGATTAATAATTTCCATTAAGGGAACCAAGTGACACAGCTATTGCAGAAAATATTCAATAATTCTGATATTATAAACGGAACAACCGGTACCGGATTAACATAATTATATACGATTTTCTGCGATTGTTATGTCACTTGATTCCCAAACCATGAGAAGTGTACAACAATAAAACGAGTTTAATAAATAGCCCAGCCACGATTTAATGGCTCATATTTACTAATTTTACAATTGCAAACAAGGAAAATGGCATTTTCAAGTTTCCATGCAATTTTGCATGCGTTTGTTCGAATCTTGTATGTGCGGTTGAAGTACATGTAGTTTGGAATCATCATTGATTGATCATTATCTTATGAGGACGTTAAATAGAAGTTGTGCTAACACGGTGTATAATCACGTGACTCAGAATTTTCGATAATCTTCAATATCTTTTCAATACTTTACCAATTTGAATTCGGTTTGAAGCAGAGAAGGCGGGAAAATGCCAGGAATAATCTGGACGTGTTGGACTTTTGAAAAATCATCTGATTAAAAAAGTTTTGGTTTATCTTCAATAACTTTTTTTATCATCTAGTGCGTGAAGTCTGTCCACATTCATTGCTTCAAACCGAATTCAAATCGGCCCCGTACTAACAAAATTATTAAAGATTCTCTGAAATTGTTGCATCACGTGATTATACACCATGACTGAGTACAGCAAAATACTTACATCTGCTACGCTAATGTCTATATCTACATGTATATCAGCATGGCGATGACAGCTATAACTAATAAGCTATAAATGTAGACCTGTATACAAACACTCTACGTCTTGTTGTTGATAAATGGCCCAACACAAACACTTCCTGTTTTGGGAATAAAAGAATTAGGACATTGATTCGCTCGTATAGCTCACGATAAATGGTTTGGTAAATGTTAAAACTATGTATTTGCTTTTTAGTGTTTGTATACAAGTCTACAGTTATAACCGATAGACTATATATTGGTAACGCAAACAGTGTGTGCCGTTGCTGTAACATTTTGACTTTTGTTATGGAATTAAAAAACTATCCTCTCGGCAATTCATGGCATTGGGCCTACTACTTTTAAAAGTAAAGAACTGTTTTATCTTAACGTCTGAATTTTTTTCTATGCTTGAATAAGCTGTGTTGTAGGACGTATATTTTTTCTGCAAAACAATTCAGATATTTGTGAAGTTATTTACGTTTACTTAGCACTTTGATAATCAACGCTTAATATTTCAATTCCAGCATGGTGAAGACTGCAATATTGATGGCAGTAATCATGTGTACTGTCAACAGTCCATTGCTTTTGTGACAGTCATTGTGTGTGCCGTCGCCTTAATATTGTGTTGTCAGACGTATCTCTTTCTGTGATACAATTTCGATATTTGTGACGTCATTTACGTTAGCCCGGCGACAGTAACTATCGCAGGGCTAATGTAAATAACATCACAAATATCTGAATTGTTTTGTAAAAAATGTTTCGTATTTTCATTCCAGCATGGCAAAGACTGCTATATTTGTGATAGTCTGTGTGTGTGTGCCGTCGCCATAATATTGTGTTGTCGGACGTGCCTCTTTCTGTAAAACAACTTCGATATCTGTGACGTCACCTACGTTAGGCATGCGATAATAACTATCGCAGGACTAACGTAAATGACGTCACAAATATCTGCGTAAATCATTTTTTTTTAAAAAGTTTATAAATATTTCAATTCCAGCATGGTGAAAACTGCTATATTAGTGACGATAATCGTGTGTGTTGTTGCCATAATACTGTGCTGTTTAATGAATTGTTATTTTTTTTATTTTTGAGAATTGCTTTACCTTTAGACTATTTTGTCGCTTTTCAACACAAACCTCGTATCTGCAGCTTGTTTTAAGCTGAAGATACGAGGTTTTTGTTGAAAAGCATAGCTTTTTTCATTTCCAGCATGGCCAAGACCGCTATATTAGTGACGGTCATTGTATGCGTCGTTGCAATTATACTGTGTTGTGGAACGTGCGGATTTTGTGTGTACCAGAAATGCTGTGTTGGTAAGTAAAGCCTTTGTGATAAAAAAAAACATGAAAACATCGTGATAAGATCTTCATTACACATCACCATATTGGATGTGTGTTAAGGAATATTCAATCTTAGTACAGGATAAAACTACATTTCAAACGAAACCATCCGAATTTCTGCCTTTGATACTTGGTGTATTTTTACACAACCAGTTTAAGCTCAAACATGCTTCCGGAGGTTAAAATGTGGGAAACAGTTCATTGCTTCAAAGTGACATTTCACATTTATTTCTTTTTTTTAAAAGTATGTCTTGATGCAAAGATTGTTTATTCTAATGCATGGAAATGCTATCAGTTTTTTAAAGTTGTTATTTATTAGTGAAAAATCCGCATTTAAAGTTGAGACAGAAATGACAAATTCCATATAAATCTGAACTGTTGTCCACAACAATTTGTTAAATGTTAGCACTAAAATATATATTTCTCGTAAACGATTCACTATTTTGGCTTGAAATTTTCAGGATTTTCATAAGAAAACATGCTCTTTCCGATACAATAATAGTACAATTTATGTAAAAATAATTCTGAAATGTCACTTTAAACATCTAAAAAGTCATCAGTAGAGAGAAATTGATACGCTTGTGACACATTTTCTAACATACCTAAAAGAGAACAACTCGAAAGGAACTCGCTTCTCGGTTGGCTTGTAGTACCATATCTGAGCATTTGCTATCTAGGAAAAGATTATACATGTATCAACGAGACAATTTGCGGTTAGTATTCTGTTTTATTTATTTGTTCAATATTAATTATTTCTATTTGTTGGTTGTCATTCCTTTCAGAGGAGTGCATAATATGATCCGATGAGGGTATCGCCAGTCGCCAGGCCGCTGCATAGGATTTCTATTTTCATCTTGTTATTTATGTAATTTATAATTCCATTCTAGTCCAATAAATGTTAGTTTTAACATATATACCGTAGTTTTTCTTCTCTTCCTTAAATATTCATGTATATTTACCCCATATAAAACTCGACGATGGAATATTTCTAGCGACGACGTCAAAATTCGTTAAGTATCCGAACATATACGGACGAAGTCGTAAATATTCGGCTATGGAACGTTCCACCGCCGAATGTTTAGGACGTCACCCGAATAACATCGAATCTGCGTGAATCTCATTGCGAGTAGACTACCTTTAGTGAAACCAGTGCTGGAGATTGTCACAGATACGTTAGGAAATTAATCGTTTGATTGCTTGATCAACGTTTGATTTGTCCCAGGAAAACACAAAGTATACTAGAATTGAAAATTGGCACACGTGATTATATAAGTCTTTGTCATTTGAGTGTCAATTTAACTGTTAAAATATATCAATATCGATGGTTGTCGTAGACACGTGCAATTAGAATTTTGATTGGTCAACCTATATGTTGATTGATAACCGCCATTGGTCAGTTACTAGACCCTTTACTAGATATACTGCCCGTAGTTTTGGGTCTGAGCCCGAGTTTTTTACGTATCTGGCTGGTAACCGGTGGTCTTTTGTTTTGGTCCATCTGAAGCTGCGCCCCGAGCTGCATTCCGATATTCTGTAAACTTGTCTTGGGTCTTTTACTTCCCATCTTTGGCTGTGAATGAAAGAATACAAAGTTTCGAGATAGAATGAGCATATTTCCTCAAATATTACATTGATGTTATGACTTTGTACCGAAATATGCGTATTAATGAGATACGCCTACTTATACGATATGATAATAAAGTAAAAGAAAAAAATAAGGGATGAATCGGTAAAACGACGGGTAGCCAGAATAAATGTTTTCTGTGGTTTTGTCGACGATGTTTTCAAATATTACAAAAAATAGAATGAAAATTGAACATGATGCTAATGACAATCAGATCGTGAATTTGCGCATAAATGACATTGCGCATTACGACGTACAATAATTACATACCGGTGACGTCATTTGCTGATGTAATGACTTCATCCTCATCTCATATTCTCTTATATAACCAGGAAACAAAGACCGTTCGTCAAAAGCTGTTTTCAAAGCTGCAACAAACGATAAACAAATTATATTCATTCAGACAATCTTAACAAATTTAAAGTGTTTACCTTTGGCACACGTATCATGTTGTTGATACATTAAGATGTTCTGACAAACAAAAAGTAGAGCTACTCGTACATGAAACACCAGCGTATGTATACAAAACGATCGACCAATCAAACACTCATTATGCCAAATTTCACTGTTTTACCAAGGCAACCTAATCACACCAATATTTTTTATCCTTGTTCATTCATATTTCCCTTTCGTCTAAGAAATCGTTTTTAAAATAGACTCACTGTCTGCTAGAGCTGGGAGTTTGGATATTTTAGTAAATTCCTTCTGTTCACTATCATAGAAGTATTCATCAGGGTCCGGCTTTGCAGGAATATCTACCATCGTTAATGATCGCATCTCTAGAGCCTAAAACAAAACGTTTACAGAATGAAATTTGCCATACCGACATACAGACTGGTGGACACTCAGCTTTATATAATGCAAAATTCAAAGCCATATGGCACCCTTCGGATCACAAAATTTAAAAGGTAAAACTTAAAATATTTATATTCCTCTATATCTAAAACTCACACAGTTTGCATCGATATGTATCTGCTAGACATGAAATGTTTGCAGCTCGAGTTTGCTTCAACGACAATTAAACAATTAGTCTTATTAACAACGATGGAAAAATATGGCGCCATGGTGCATAAAACATTTTACACGCAACTAAACCAATAAAACGCACAGAAATGAAAACAACGTTTAAGATGTAAAAAGAATACAATTTATAGATGACCGCTGTTTAGAGGGTAGATGTATCTTACCGAATACAGGCCTATAATTGTTCTGTTTGTCCGTCGCTTACTTAGGTAAGTCCATCCACGTATAACACCAGGTTGTTTTCTCTCCCGCTTGTTACGGCGAACCTCCTGATACTCTTTTCCTGAATATATCAAACAAGAAATACACCTTTTAATCCATTCCCAAACAGTGACACATTCTGAAACATAAGCTTTAAAAAAAGTGAAATATGAACAAAATGCTTGTGACAAGTACTCATAATTGCATTGTCTCCTACAGAGAATGACCCAGGTATGTAAGATTCCATTCACTTGAAATCATTGTTGTCTGCAACATCTTTGAATAGGGACCAGTATATATTTGCCATCTGGTAATAGGTTAGCACTAAAGAGACAGAATTTCTCTCCTTCTGCATTTCTTAAGTTGTGCGTATGAACTGTCCGTCCTTCATCGGGCTACTTGTAAAAATTTCCTATGCTCGGGAAAACAAATGAATGTACATGGCGAGGAAATGTGCGTCCATGTAATACATTTTTGTGACACCAGTACCGCCATGCTTTGTTCTATGATTGCATTTAGCAGTTTGAAATTGCTGCTTTTCTTCCAGAATATCGAAGCTGTGCGCTGATCACCAATATATTTTGTCCACAATATTTGGAATAAGTACATGTATATGATACAATATGACATATATAGCACAATGGTCCCCCATGTGTGAAATGAGCCAGGGTCTGGCAAAAAAGTCCCTTTCTGCATTCGAGAACTACATGAGTCCAAATCAGCCTGTGCATACGCACAGTCTGATCTGGACCCATGATGTCCTCTAATAGCTTCTATGTGACCTGTAGAAAATGTAAAAGGGCAGTGGTGATCCCTATTCGACTCCCCGTTGACACAGGCTGATATGGAATCATATTTGTCTCAAATGTTATATGTGACCTTTTTCCAGATCCTGACACAATTCTATTATACTCAGAGGTTGAGTTGCTAGCGACTAGGAGGTCAAAGGTCGCTTTTTCGTCATCGTCAGTAACAAAACGAAATTTGTCTATTGCATAAAAATTATCGCCAAGTGACATATAGTAACCTCTCTACCATATTTACACTTGCACATCTGTACTAACCAATAACAGTTCACGTTTATAATATGCCGCGTTTATTGTTGTTCTTTGGAGTTGTAAAATATTGTTAATTTTGTATGACAAGAAGCTCGAAGGAGCTTACGTCTAATAAAATTGTCTATGTCTGTGTCTATATTATGACATACCAAGTACGGTTGTTCCCCAGGCGTCAATTCTGTAGGCAGTAGGGTTTTGTGTAGCACGTGCATCCGGCGTCCAGGCGTCATCATCATCAGCAGCATTTTCAGCATCATCAGCATTTGCAGATTCGGTCTCTATCACACCATTGGAGTCTTCGTCCTGTATGTTCGATTTAATGTTCATACATGTATGTTGATTATAACAAAGTTTAATTTGCGTTTGGGTGGGTTTTTCTTCAGTTTAAAAGGTCCCAGCAAATACATAATAACTCAAGTTCGTAGCCATAAATTATCTTGCAAACGCCTGGACCTTCGTCGTCATCCGTGAAAACGGAAATTGGCGAGATTGTACGAATTTGAAAAAGCAGGTAACCTCGTCAATTTCTGATGATAGGAATGTATATTGGGGTGTGCTTTGTATACATTGATTATGAAATAGTATAAAGTTTTATAGGCTTATTGGTACAGAATTGACCATTATATAAATGGTCACATGCAATATGGATGAAGCCTTAAGATCGTCCGTCTACTCATGTTTTGTTATTAAAAATAGTTAGGTATTTATATTAATTAAAATCTAAATCAATTGAGTTCAGTAATAAATATATCTGGTTAATCTGGGAAAACGGCAAATTGAAATACATGTCGTCCGTGTTATCGAAAAACCTCGTAACTACAGCTTCATTAAAGCTGTAGTTACGAGGTTTTGCAACAACACCGACGATGTACTCACTTGTTGGATCTGATCCTGCTCAGTTACAAACGTCTGGTCCGCTGTCTCGTTGATAGATAGTTGAAACTATAAATAAATAAGATTTGGTTGTCAAACACCATTTGACCGATTGATTGAGTGGTGTGGAGTGCCGTATCAACTATTTGGAGATATTGACATGTTTATAGGAAATTTAACGTATACAACCCATCATTAGCACCAAAGAGCCAGCTACGAAATTTGAAAAGTGTCATTAAATCCTAAACTGTGTTATATTCGCATTCCAAATACAAACATAAGCATTTTGAACGGTTTAGAATTTTGAATTGATGCTTAATAATGGAAATGTTATGAAGTACCTCCCTTGCATATGAATATAGAGTAAAAGATATTTGTAAATTATTTTCTTCTCGAAGCATAATCTTGAATTCCGGCACGGTGAATCAAGATGGGTCATATACCTTAAGGTCCGTCATTATGGACCATGCTCTACCGATTTTACATTTTAATAATAACCCATTCCCACACATGAACGCACATTGAAGCCCAACAAGATATACGTTTTGGAAAAACATTATGGAAAATGAAGAAATTGCTTGTGACAAACAATTTCTTCATTTCCCACAATGTTTTCTAGCAAAAGAAAACCATATCAATGTAGAACTCCGTTTGAAATTGCCATCTGCAGCATCTTCGAATTGGACCATCCTAAAATGCTGCCGTTTTGGGAAAGCGTTAACCATTGATCATACTACTTTCGAGTTAATTGTTATCATTTAGCACAATCAGCTTCCACAAAAAAGGCTTTGTAGCACCGACGCAATTAACTGTTGATTCAGATCTGGGTTTCGACGCGCATCAGCAAGGCAACGGTGTCACTACATATTTTTTTTATTCATCAACATCAGTAATGAATGTTCTTCATGAATGGAATTTATCATCCGGTCGGTTTTGTTTTACGTAGCAATACTGCTTTTCAGTTCGAGATAAACAGTTAATCAACTATACCGACATTAACCAACATCGGTACGACGACTGTTATTTGGACTTACCTGAACTCGTTTTGGAGACTTCTCTGCTGCCGTGTAGGAATCGAGTATCCATAACTCATCCTGTCAATAAATTTAAGAATGAAGAATACAATACCACAACACGATTCAATAGTTCAATATTTCGACAAAATCTTAAGAGGTTGAAAAAAAATTATCGCCATACATAATTATTTTATAATACTTTTTCAGCCATTTTGTTTTGTCAAAAACATTTTCAGAAATTTTGTTTTGTTCATTTAGTAATTTAGACAAAACCAAATGACGGTTTATAAAAGCAAAACGACAAACCCAGATTATTTCTAGCACAAAATTAATTGATATTTCAATAACTTCGACGATGGAAAATCGTCATGTGGCTATGTTGTGGGTCGTGCTTTATTTGGAATAGTCACATCCAGAAATTGATTGGAAAGAGATTCAACCAGTCACCAAGCGTCAATTTTTTAACTTGTCCAAATTGAAAGAAGTTGCAGACGACATTCAAATGTAAAGAAGTTTTAAAATAGGCCTATTACTACTTCGGGGTTCGAAAACATTGTGTGACATGAAGAAATTGCTTGTTACAAGCAATTTCTTCGTTTTCCGCAATGTTTTCCAAAGCCATAATCACGTGGGAGTCAAAATTAGTCTTTGTGCTGGAATGTGTTGAGCCATATCGCTATTTTTCAACAAAACCCTCGTAACTGCATCTTAACCCTTTCCCAAACAAGACCTGGTTTTGACTTCTCTAATATTGGCTTGGGAAAACATTAAGGCAAAAGAAGAAAATGCTGATAATCATCATTTTCTCCTTTTGGCTCGATATTTTCGATGCCATATTTTACACAAATTCTGCCTCTAGTAACTTCTTTTTTGTCATTTGTGGCAGTTTTTGAAGCGGATCACCCTTTAATTTCGGCTATTTGGGAAAGGGTTAAAACAATTTGCAGTTCCGAGGGTTTTGTTCAAAAGCAGTCATATTCTACCTGTCCAAAAACACCGACTTTTCGTCCATGAATGTCCCATAATGCAACACTGCAATCGGCGGAAGCGGAAATAATCAGAATATCTCGGTTCTTTTCGCAGATTTCTAGTGTGTTGATCATATCAGAATGAGGCTGGAAACTTGACATCAGAGCTGGAATAAAACAAGACGCGACGTTGACGTTGAAATTGTGTCATTTTATAAAGTATGGAGCATTTTGATCGCCGCGATCAGACCTAACGGCGCTTTATCTCAAAGCAATCATTAGACGTACCTAAAAAAATATATCGCTCTAAAGAACACAGCTCTCTTTTCACAAATGTGACTTTGATATTTGGCATCGACCAATGATATTATTTTTTTCCTTAACAATGTAATTCCATACTGTTCAAATTGAAACGCTGCTGCATAAGTTTTGTTTTGAAAAAGATCAATGATAATCTACCTGGTTTCTCGGTAATCAGCTCTTTAGATGGCTTAATGGCGTACTCCTGTATTTCCCAAACTTTGACGTAACCTTCTACGTCACCCGTTACTAGGTAACAATTCTTCTTGTCGGTTGCCATGGTGATACTTCCGGCTGTTGAAATATAACGAAATAATAAAGAGCCATGAAAAAGTAGAAAAGAGAAATAACGCCAAAGGAAAATTGCAGTACCAAAACAATTGAGCCAGGATCTGGAAAAACGCCCTTTATAGCATTTGAGAACAACATGGTTCCAGATCAGCCTGCGTATACACGCAGTCTGACCAGGAACCATGTTGTCCTCCAATTGCTTCCTCATGGTCTGTAGCATCCATTTGAGAGTAACGTGGCTGCTGCCTAGATCTCTAGGCAGAGATTGATCTTTAAACCTGGCTGTCTCAAATGCTATAAGGGACGTTTTTCCGGATCCTGGCTAAATTGTATTTGATACTGTAAAAAGACTCTTTACCCTTTCCAAACAGCAACAATTGAGACTGTCCCAATTTGGAAGCTGTTGCAGACGACAAAATCCATATTATCAGGTGTTAAAAACGTACATGTAATGGCATGGAAAATATTGAGACAAAAGGTGAAAATGCTGATTACAAGGTCTTGTTTGGGAGTGGATTAAGGCATTTAGATGGGCCATTGTTCTAGATCAGCATACGCATGCTTATAATTTTACCAATTGGATGTAATGCAAATTAGATGTAAAATATGTCAAATTCAGTATAAATAATGAATACAGTCCGACGAGCTTTAGGTATTATTGCAAATAGTATAATTGCAAAAAATATAAGAACGCCAAGACCATAACTTACAATGCGCTGAAAACTCTGCAATCAAAGTACCATAGTTACTGTTCCAGAACCGCACGTGACCCGTCCCGCCACATGACACAAGATTTGACCCTCCCACAACTGCGCTACCTCTTCGTGCGTCTAAAAATAGCAGCTTAGAATTGGATAACGTGTAATCCGCCTAGAAAAGAAGAGATATGTCGTTGGTCGGAGGAAAAAATATCTAAACTACAGATTGCATCCCATATGATATTTCTGTGACTTTTTCGTTGACATTGGTTTACGTTTTGATTTTTTCATTATGAGTTTTGCACTGTTTATTTTTACTATACATGGGATCGCATGGAGTCGATGGTACACAGTAATGAAAACACATTGTTACTATTTTTTTAAGAATATCATGTTTTCTTGTAACTACTATTATTGTTATCTTCGTAGTTGTTTAAAATGATGTTGTTGTTGTTGTTGATGTTGCTGCTGTTGTTTTTGATTATGATTTTGTTGTCGAAGGACGAGTTACCTCAATGGCGGTCGTATGTTTCGAATCCTTCGTATGTTTGTTCATCCGTTGCGTCATATGCCGTGAAGAAGCCTCGGAATTAGTGTTCCAGATAACGATTTCACCGTCATATGATGCTGCAAAAACCACGGTGTATAATCACGTGACTCAGAATTTCCGATAATCTTCAATATCTTTTTTTGATACTTGACCAATTTGAATTCGGTTTGAAGCAGAGAAGGCGGGGAAATGCCAGGAATAAGGTGGACGCGTTGGCTTTTTGAAAAATCAGCTGATAAAAAAGTTATTGAAGATAAACCAAAAGTTTGGTTTATCCTCAATAACTTTTTTATCAGTTGATTTTAAAAATCAACCACATCCATCTAATGCGTGACGTCATTCCACATTCTCTGCTTCAAACCGAATTCAAATCGGTCAAGTATTGACAAAGTTATTGAAGATTATCGGAAATTCTAAGTCACGTGATCATCCACCTTGAAAACATTAAACCCTTTTCAAAACAGGGCCTTTCTGATATCCTTTTTAGAGAAGGATCCTTTATACGTAACCATGATATTGGTGTATGACGTTGACATTTGTTAAAAGATGTACATGGATATGCATGTCTCAAAATACAAAAAAAACAACAACTGTGCAGCAATTTTTGGTTTTGGCAAAGTTTACATGTCAATAATTAGCAAGCTTATGCCATACGACAGTTGGATTGACACTGTGCAGTAATTGCTTGTTTTGAAAAAGTTTACATGTAAATAACTAGCAAACGTATGCTATACGACAGTTGGATTGCCCCAAACACAATATCTTCCGCCCTTTCCACTCACACAAAGATATTTAGAGTCGCGATTGATTACTGGTCTTATGTTCTTTAACCAAACTTTATTACCTGTAGCGAGTGTATACGGCGGTTGAAATGCTCCAAACAAAATGTCTTCTGAATGTTCTTTTCCCCCTTTCCATTCATAAGACGATACTTTAATGTCGCGCTCGATAATCTATGGCGTTGATTTACCAAATTGTCGTTGTTATTGCAAAACCTCGTAACTCCAGCTTTAATCAAGCTAGAGTTACGAGGTTTTGAAAAAAACACCGATAAAATTTTACCTGTAGCAAGTGTATAGGGAGGTTGGAATGCACCAAACAAAATGTCTTCCGAATGTTCTCTCCCCCCTTTCCACTCACACGGAGACACTTTAGAGCTACGGTCGATATCTTCGTTCCGGAATACTGTGATAGTTCTGGAAATAAAGGGATTATTTGATAATACGTCAAAGTCAAAAGTTAGACTATGCATGATTAAAATGTATGCAGTCGGAACTTGAGTAGGAATTCCAAATGAAATGAATTGATCGTGGTTCGTGGTTGCATGCACCATATAATAATGATAGATAACTAACTTTTTTTTCAAGTGACGTTTTTTTCAGTAATTGGCCAATGTCGATATCTCTCTCTCTCTCTTAAAAAACAACAATAGCATCATGAAGTATACTCCCCGTCATAAGAAAGTAGCCACTTGTCTAATGCTAATGGTCGGCACTTTTAGGATTATTCGTGAACGAATCGAAATGAACACAAAACATTGCAACAAGGCAAGTAAACTAATTTCGCGAAAGTACCGAAAACAGTCGAATTATCCTATTAGCTATGGTAGCTTGGTGGTAGTTCCAGGAAATTCGTAACTGATACGGAACATACTACAGAAATTCACGGCAATATATAGGGCTAAAAAGAGGCAAAACTGAATGAGGATATATGTTTATGATACTGTTTTTATTCAAAATGCTTAGTGACTAATAAGTGATTTTCATTACACCCAAGACCCTTGCAAATGGCGGTTTCCGGTTTTAGCCCAACAAACGCCCTATTTCCTCTCAAATGCTCCATTCATTGAAATTTTGTTTCTGTTTGGTCTTTAGCAAGTTCCTTATCCGGAAAATGTTTCCCTCCACTTTACTCACCAACCACTTCCGGTTATTATAAAACTTTTAATTTTGAGACATGCTATACTGGTAGCGCTAAATTTTCATAGACCTCTATCAATTCAACGGAATGATTTTCTGTAAAATTGAAATGGGACTTTTGTTCGTGTTTCAACAACGCCAACTTATGCAGAATATGACAGCTGTAAGTAAACAAAACTGAACTGTGTATCCTAAAACACTGTTTTAAAACCATATTACAACTAAACATGTTTCCGGGCATGTTGAACGCACTTAACCATTGAGGTGTGAAAAGGAACCACTGGGAATGCGTATGAATGTGTTAAAACAAAAAGACATAAAGAATTGGAAAAAATATGGCTTTTTGAAAAGTGGCTACTTTCTAATGACGGTGAGTATATTAAAAACAAAACATGCCGGGTTCTTATTCGATATGCAGATATTTCGGTCAAATATTGTTGCACTGTCTTATCTGTCATAATTTGTGGACATGTTCACGATGGATAATAACGTGAATCAGAATTTCAGAAAATCGTAAATATTTTTGTTATTGCTTGACCAATTTGAATTCGCCTTGAAGCAGAGAAGGTGGAAAAATGCCAGGAATGAGCAAAACGTGGTGGATTTTCAAAAGAATAACTGATAATTAAGTTATTGAAGATCATCCAAAACTTTGGTTGATCTTCAATAACTTATTTTCAGGCGATTTTTAAACACTCACCACTGCCATCTAATACATGACGTCTGTCCACCTTCTCTGATTTGGACCGAATGCAAATTGGTCCTGTATTAACAAAATTATTGAAAATCTTCTGAAATTGTTGCATCGCGTGATTATTTACCGTGATGTTATGAAAACAATACATAAGTATCGTCCAGCAACATTTACCCGGGACAAATGCATATATAATAACCGCACTTCGGTAATGTTTTGTTAAGACGCTCAACTAACAGATTGTGCACACGAAAACCAAGTTGTACCGGGTTAATTTGGTTGGACTGTACTCACTTGAGCCATCCGAGTACTATAAGACTTCTCTTCAAAATGACGACTTGACCAACTTCCGCTGCATGCCCGTCTGAACAGTTTAATGTGTGAAAACAGATTCCATTGTGATCCCAGATCTGAAATTTAAAGCAAGATATTAGGTCCCAAAAATCATCCCTGGTATTCACCTTGCAATAATTTGTACCTTTGAATAAAATGTAAGATGAGTATGCAATTATACCATTTATGTCGTCTGCAATCTGGTTCTGGATAATAGAAACCCTTGTGTATTATCCAGTATTGTATTGTCCGTAAATATTGACCTGAACCTGTTGAATATGCAATGAGCAATTGTGATGCGGAATAATCACTCTCCAACATATATTGACACGAAAAGCACGTGCAAAATACAAAGTCCCAATGCTTATGGAAACGATCGACTATGTTTGACAGTGTATGCTTGCTGGCGAGTATTGATTATTCCGTGTCACCATTACTCATTACATATTCATCGGGTTCAGGTCAATATTTACGGACAATAAATTTATAGTGGTTTATATCGAATGAGATATGTTGGTGGCACAATATCAATCTCCTTCGTAGTCATCTCCCCTGAATTGGGATTGGGGAGATCTCTGCCGGCACAGCTTCAGTTACCAAGATTTCAGGTAATTGATTTTTTTTATTTTTATTTTTATTTGAAAAAGTAAACATGCTTTTAGTGATATTTTAAGAATATGAGGTGTCAGATATGAATCTAAATAAGAAATAAAAGTAGATTTATAAAATGATTTCAGAAATATAAAGAAATTTCCGCCATCGCTATCATATCACGTGACATTCACCATAGTCACGTGATTTATATGCCTGCAGTGATAATGTAAGGCATTGTCGCTGTGTGGAGTTTGGCACAATATAGGCTAATGTTAAATATATATGTTTTTGTCTAGAATACAAGTTCATTTCCCCGAATAGTATATTACATAAACAAAATGTCAAGCACCCAATCTTGCCCTTGTAAAGAAGAGAGAACAATTTTGAAATGGCCATTTTCCATTATCGAGATTTCTAAACCTTTAGAAAAGCTTTGTAAGAGTGTGTTTTTCCTTAATCTGTGTGTGTGTGTGTGTGTGTGTTTTTTTTCTTTTTTTGAAAATTAAGGATAATGTGTCGAATACCTTAACTGTCCCGTCTGTACTTCCGGTAAATATTCTCGTCTGTGACGTATCCTGGAGTAGACACGTGATCTCGGATTTACCATGGCAACCAGTGTACTGTTTGACCTTTTGACCTGTCTCGATCATCCACATGATCATAGTTCCGCCTTGACATATACTGATCACCTGTGAATGAGAACATCGTCGTTTTTTTTTTCAACAAAAACCTCGTAACTGCAGCTTTAAGAAAAACTGCGGTAACAAGAATTTTGTTGAAAAACAGCGATATATTGAGGCAGATATCAATAAAAATAGGCACGTCGTGATTTGTGAGATCATCAGGAAACTGGAAAAGTCGACACTCATGAAAATCTATTGTTACATTACAGTTCATTCTCTTTTTCGTGTAGCGATGTTAACATTTGAATTGTTTCACGTAATTGTGACGTCATAACATACCACATCCGCCCTTGTTTGAAGGGTCGTTGCCGTTATGATAAACACGGATAATGATCGGTTTTCTATTTATATATTTATTTATTTATCTATTTATTCATCTATTTATCTTTCTCTCAATGTTTCTATCCTACCATAGGTCGCATCGTTATTGACATTTTTTTACAAAGTATGATAGAAAGTGACACATGACTCTAGCTATAAGAAGTATTATTGCTTGTATAATATATCGTAGTTATTTGTATTTTCAAGCATTATTCTTACCTGGTTATACACGTAATTAAAGATGGCCGCCACCACAGGCTCGTCGTGAGATAGGACTTTGTAGCAAATACTTACTAGGTCACAGCGATGGTACACGAAACTCTAAGCAAAACGTGTGTTTTTTTTTTCTTTCTTTTTCTTTTGTATTTAATGTTGATGTTTGTATTATTATGGTAACCTATCATACCTGGTTATACACCGAGTTAAATATGGCCGCCACCACAGACTCATCGTGAGATAGGACCTTGTAACAAAATACTTACTAGATGACAACAACGATACACGAAACTCTACGTTGATGTTTGTGTTATCATACAATCATACCTGGTTATACACGGAGTTAAAGATGGCCGCCACAACGGGTTCATCGTGAGATAGGACCTTGTTTTTATTTTCTTGCTTCATCTGCATCATCATGAGTCTCTCATTAAACGACACAAACAGTCGATTCCTCTCCTGCCCTGATCTGTCCTTACCTTCGTCAAAATATAATGTGCTGTATGCTGAAATTATAGGCATATATTAGAAACAAGAGAACCATGATGGTCCTAAATCGCTCTCCTGACCCGATTCTCAGTCACGTGATTAACAACCCTGAAATACCTGGTTATTCACAGAGTTAAAAATGGCCGCCACGACGGGCCCATCGTGAGACAGGACTTTGTTTTTATTTTCCTGTTTCATCTGCATCATCTTTAGTTTTTCATTAAACGACACAAACAAACGATTCCTTTCCAGTCCCGACCTGTCCTTACCTTCGTCAAAATACAGAGTGCTATATGCTGAAATTATAGGCATATTAGAAACAAGAGAACCATGATGGTCCTAAATCGCTCACTTGACACAATTCTCGGTCACGTTATTAACGACCCTAATACACCTGGATATACACGAAGTTAAAGATGGCCGCCATCACAGGTTCAAATAAACTGTGACATAATTTCGGACAAACACTTATATTTCGTGGGTATTGTTATAAAATCTCGTAACTACGGCTTGATTCAAGCCGTAGTTACGAGATTTGATGACAACACTGTCGGTTCATGAAAACGTAACTGTAAACCCAGTCTATTTTTAACACAAAATTCTTTGCTATTACAAGCATACTAAAGTACATACAGTACAACACGATTGACTCCCAAATTAGGTCGACATCGGTTCAGTCGAAGTTCGGCTTAAGTCGAATTGAAAATCTGGTCCTGTCCCCACAATTAAAATGGATATCAAAACGTTTAAAGGAAGCAAAAGGATAGTAATTGCTCGTTATCTCACTTACATGTATGAACGGACTTGATGAGCAATTGAGACTGAACCAAACTGAATGAGTCGAACTCCGGATATCTTAAAGTAAAATTGTGTTCCCTTTGACTTAGATACAACGAGTTTCAAACGAATTTCAAAAATAAAGAAAAGAGTAATAGATATCAAATTGACCTAACTGCACATGTTTTCGATTCTAACATGACCAAAGAAATCGCCCCTATTTGGATATTGTACAAAAACGTGTGGTTGAAGACGCAATGACGATCGTGTCGGTTAAAACAAATCCAAATCAGCAGAAAACGGTCATTGACGGTCAAGAAAGTATAATTGGTCGTAAGTAACTTTTTATCAGCTGAATTATTTTAAATCTAATTTGCAACTTCCTACAAATTTATGACATTTTCCTACCTTTTCTGCGTCAAACCGAATTCAAATTGGACACGTATAAACGGAATTATTAATGTGTCACATAATTCCTCGCCGGGAATGTGGAAAGCGATCTCCGTGAAAATGTATAATATGATAGATCGGTCTTAAGATACATTTCGAGATCCAACTAAGAATTTGCATAGGCCGTGATCGAATCAGTGACATATCGGTTACAGAGTATCAAACTACGCAACATTGTAGTTCGCGCCTGTTTCCTAGATAGCAAACATGAGAAGGGTTAATTCATCAAGCATGCGTTATCTTTGCGTTCTGACCTTCATTTTTTACTTCATCTCAGAGACAAACAGAAAGCCAAATACTTAAAAAATGCTTTTGATTTATTGTTTAATTCAATATATATGTTTGAAAAGTATAATCGACGGAGAAATCTCATTAGGTCTGAACTAACTTGACGCGTAGTAAACAATTCGAATTCCGAGCAGAATATTTAAAATTATTTATCAATCAAATTGTACAATTGAATTGTTTATTATGAATGAACGATAAAGGCCGTTATCATATTGATAAAGTGATCCAAACTGCGTCCTGAATCCGTCAGTTACGTTTCATAATATTGTAACAACATGTTTGATAAGTCGTAGTTACGGTATTAATGGCCATCTAAATTAAATTTTATCAATTAGGGGGCGTATATTGGGTAAAACAAGATGGCGACGTCAATAACATCGGACATATTTCATGAATTTTCTTGTACTCCTTGCAGAGATGACGGTGAAAATCGAGAAGCTGAAGTTTATTGTGTGAATTGCAAGGAGTATTTGTGTAAGAAATGTTTAAGACCACACAATAGAGTAGCTGGGGCAAGGGAACATCAACTACTGGGTAAAGACGAATTCCAACAAGTGACGACACCCAGCACGAACAGCGAGGTACCGGACTTACCGACAGAAAGATGTTCGAGACATCACGGGAAGCTTGTTGACATGTTTTGTGGAGATCATGACGTGGTGGGATGTAACAGGTGCATGTCACTTGAACACAGGTAAATAAATATTTTATTTTTTAACAATATTTAATTTTACAATATATATTTACACCAGGACATGACCATTGACTACTACGAAATAACGGAGTAAAATCAAGACTCGTTTTGCAGCCTTTTATTTCTTATCATATTGATGTAATACAATTGGTTCACCCTATCGTTACCGATTTACAATATCCTGGATTCCAATACCTACCCATAGATTATTCAGTATTAACAATAAAATAATATATTCTAAATTATTCATCTAAAATCATTGCAGTACTTTCTAAACGTTTTGTTAAAGTTTGTGGTGCCATGTCCGCTTACAGAAATCAAACGATTGTAGGATGCAGGCCCGTAAGACAGGGGACGGAACTAGGGGGTGCTTACTCGCTGCTTACACTTAAAATAGGGAAAATCTAATTAAGACCCCCCACCCCAATATTCAGACAAATGGCTTGTCCCATATTTTTCCTACGGCCCTGGGATGGTCATGTCTTGTTGGTATTCGTTGATATATGTGTGTGTAAAATAAGATGATGAATACTGATTTTTTCCCTGTGTAGTCCAAATAACCCGATAAACTTTTTCTCTTCTTTCTAGACAATGCAAAGATATCTTCTACATACCGGACATTGCCAAGAGCCGAGTTACAAAACAGTCAGTCAAGACAATCCAAGATGCCCTTACTTCACTCCAGCATAAAACGACAGATTTAAAGGATCGAAGGGTAGAAAACCAGACAAGAATCGGAAAGGAGAAAGACGACTGTCTAGATAAAGTAATAGAGAGAAGGAAAGAGATAGACAAACATCTTGATGAAATACAAAAAGTTCAAACAAAAAACATTATTGATAAGTTTTACGAGTTTCACAGCAAACTTGGAAATGACATTAAGTCATGTGATCAAACCATTTCATTAATTGATCAAAGTCAAGAAAGTATTTCAACTTCTGATTCTACGCACAATACTTCACAAACATTTATACATATGAAGCAAGCAGAACATATTCTAACAAAGGCTGACAAAGACCTGAAGGAAATAGATAAAAACATGAATGACTCACTATGCCTCCAATATAAAACTGACACAGACATTATGGATGTCTTGTCGTCACGCGACCTCTTCGGAAGTTTACATGCGGGGATACCGACACCTGTAGACGTGGAATTTGTTGAGGATATCAAGATTAAGATCGACTCCGACACAAAATTGTGTGACTGTAATGATCTTTGCCAATTGCCAGATGGTACGATAATAGTCACTGACTGGAGCAACAAAAACATCAAATCATTGACATACGATAAAACATATAATCTAAATGATTCACTTATCATATCAAATCGTCCATATGGCGTTTGTTGTATCACAGACAGTGATATTGCTGTGACGGTGCCAGGCGATAAAAGAGTAGAAGTTATTTCCGTCAAACCAAAGATGGTCATCAAGAGTTCTATCAAGGTTGACTATAGATGTCACGGTATAGAGTATAATGACGGAAAACTCTATATAGGACATTGTTCGGATAAACAATTAAAAGTTTTCGATTTGCGGGGGAATTGTCTACAAACATTTTATACAGACCAGAAAGGTCAAGCTTTATTGAGTCATCCTCGCCATCTGTGTATTATACCAGACAAACAACAGATAGCCGTGGCTGATAAATACAAAGGTTTAGTTGTGATAGACATGTCAGGTCAGCTTGTTACAGAGTACACGTATACAAACAGACGGTCGACTTATGGTGTATGTATAGATGAGAGAGGAAATCTGATCGTAGCGGACTTGGACTCAAGACAAATTGTGACAGTCGGCGCGGACAAGACCTGCAGGACCTTACTTACTAACATGGACGAACATCCACAGGCAGTATTCTTCGACAAACAGACGAAGAGACTGATTGTTACACATTGTTACTGTAATTTTATGAAAGTTTTTACACTAAAATATGCATTCAGCTCAGCCCGTTAACACCTTCACAAACAACCAATGGTCCAGGATCTTCTAAAAAGACGTTAACCCATTACCCTACAATGACTCTTTTGACTCCCCAGCCCCAAAGAAAATGGCTTTGGAAAACATTGTGGAAAATGAAAATATTGCTTATGAAAAACATTTTTTTCATTTCCCACAATGCTTTCTATAGATAAAGAATAAGGAATGTAAAATTTCATTCAATTTAAATTGTCGTTTGCAATATTTTTTTTAAATCGGACAAGACTAAAATTTTGCCGTTTAGTAATGGGTTAATACCATTTGAGACTGTCATGTTTCAAGACGGGCCTGGGCCGTGAAGCATTCTGGTCAGGATCCTTGCTGCTCTGCTATAGATTTAGTTGCTTCTTGTCGCATAGGATCTATTTGATCATTATAAGGCTAATCATAATTTTAAGGAGTTTCAGATGACAAAATAAGTGCATATTACTGTATCGTTTTGCATTAATATTTTTGATAGAGAGTACCGGTATAGAAAGAAAAGGGTTAAATACTGGTCATCAGCATTTTCTTCTTTTCTTTTTATGTTTTCCAAAGCTATTTTGATCAGTATCGTCAAAACCACTACTGCTTGGCGAACTCTAAGTTCATTTTATATGTAAAACAAATGATCAATGTTTCTTAAAAGAAAATATTGTGATTTAATGGAATTCAAACCACAACATTGCTTGTTTTTAAACAATCATTTCGAATAAAGGTAAAGAAATCATAGACGTTGTCCTTTTGGTGACATTTGAACATTTCCCTATTAATATCTGGCATTTATGAAACTTCTAAAATATTTTGGGAGAAAATTAGACAAAAGAAGAATATGCCGATACTTTGTGACCAGACTTTTCTCATGTTGTTTGAAACTAGTTTATGCTCAATATCCATCGTGCTGTGTGCAGCAGCGTTCGAATTAGAAGAGCACAAAACCTGAATTTGACGTCTATTATCGAATATTTTGGTAAATAATTAGGACACATGAAGAAAATGCTGATAACTAGCTTTATTCCTGCAGTTTGATATTTTCTTTGGAACAATTTCGAAAATTCTATCTGCACCATCTTTCAAAATATGACAGTTAAGACTGTCTTTCTTTGAGAAAGGCGTTGAAGTTTTTGATGGCAATGTGAAAATCAGACAAACAGGTCAGAGTACATCACGGTGGAGATTGTGCATCATGGGATGTATAAGGAATACGGACAAAATAATCTCGATTTTGGTAAGATCTTTTGCAATAACTTCCTTATTTGTGCGTGAATTTTCAAAAGGATTGTTGCATGTACCCCGCCTTACCGAGTTCTTTCATCGGATGTATGACATATTTGATAACTCGTGGTACTTTTTCCAAAATATCGTCCCAACAGACCAGAAAGCGAAATGGTCACGACTACGGCCAAATAAACCATGCTTCAGGTAAGAATGTGTGCAATAACTTTCTTATTTCTGCGTCAATTTTCGTGCAGTTTTTTGCATGTACTCCGCCTTACTGAGCCCTTTTCTCAGAAGTATTACTTATCTGAAAACGCCTTGTACTTTTCTCAAAAATCGATCTTAACCGACTAGAAAAATGACCTGGATTTTTTGTCGTTTTTCTGGTCGGTTAGGATCAGTTTTTGGGCAAAGTACAAGGATTCTACAAACATGTCATATATCTGAGGAAATAGCTCAGTAATGCAGGGAACATGCAACAAACCGCTTGAAAATTGGTACAGAAGTAAGAAAATTATTGCACAATTTCTTACCTGAAGCGAGGCAAATTTGTCCGTATTCGTTATCCATCCAATCATGCACAATCACCACCGTGTACATCTTCGCTAGCCAAGTTTGAATCCACCCACGTTTGTATTCACCCTTAGCGGATTTAGTCCGAATTTCTTCGTATCGCGATAGGCCGCCTGGTGATGTCCTTCGCATTCTACGCCATACGGACTACGAAAAAATCAGTTGCTTTTTTGGTCGAGTTGCCGCAAATATACCGTAATAGTTCGTCGGATAAATGTATATTGTAGTGAAATTCGGGGGAAAAATCTCTCATTTTCGCGTTTTTAAATTGCAAATGTAATACTTTTTCCCGCCCGTTGTCATGAACCAATGAAAACGCATGACACTACCCCAAGAAAATCGGAAAAAAGCGCACCAAGGGTGAATACAGAAACGACGTTACATCGGAGTTTGGTCAGATACGGAGCTGGTATAATATGGTGATTACTGCACAGTGGCGCCCTTTGACTCCCTCACAAGAACAGGCCCGGGAAAACATTGTGGAAATGAAGAAATTGCTTGAAACAAGACAAAATTTTACTGAATTGAAATGGTTAACATTCAAAACCCGTTGTATATACTACACTATTATAATGGTCTACAAGACATTACATGATTACATGGAGTAGAAAATGCTGATTATCAGCGATAATCATTTTTTTCTTTCCCCTCAATAGGCTAGTTTCCCAAATCTTTTATCCTAGATTCATTTTATAATCTAGAGAGGCTGTGATCGAACTAGAGACTTCTCGGTGACAGAGAGTCAAAATACACATCATTCTAGTTCATACCTGTTTTCGGGAAATCGGTATCGGACATTAGCAATATAGTTAAAAGGGTCGTTTTATCAAATATGTGTTATCTTTTATTTAACTCTTTACATTCCTTTTAAAAAAAATTGACAAGGACAAGATCCTTTTTGCCACATTGATTTCCAATATATATGTTTGCAAATTGATATATCAATTTAGAGCATCGTTGATGATTCCAGTGTCTAGCAGATTTAACATTCATTAAAATATACAATTGAATAGCTTTGGTATGAACGGATGATAAAGGGTTTAGTTGTACTGAACTATTGATACAGTGATCCAAACTGCATTTTGAATCTTTCAGTTGTAAAATGTTTAAATAAGATAACCTACTTTCATCAAAAACCTCGTAACTGCAGCTTAAATCAAGCTGCAGTTACGAGGTTTTCGTTGAAAAGAGACAAGAAGCTGAAGTTACATTGTTTATGAATCTTACCAACTCATTTTATCAGTTTAGGGGGCGTATTTTGGTAAAACAAGATGGCTACTTCAATAACGTCGGACATATTTCATGAATTTTCTTGTACTCCTTGTAGAGATGACGATGAAAATCGAGAAGCTGAAGTTTATTGTGTAAATTGTAAGGAATATTTGTGTAAGAAATGTTTGAGACCACACAATAGAGTAGCTGGAGCAAGGGAACATCAACTTCTGGGTAAAGACGAATTCCAACAAGTGACGACACCCAGCACAAACAGCGAGATACCGGACTTACCGACAGAAAGATGTTTGAGACATCACGGGAAGCTTGTTGACATGTTTTGTGGAGATCATGACCTGGTGGGATGTAACACGTGTATTTCACTTGAACACAGGTAAATAAATATAATTTTATTTTTTAACAATAGTTAATTTTACAATATATATTTACATCAGGACATGACCATTGACTACTACGGAATAACGGAGTAAAATCAGGATTCGTTTTGCTGTCTTCTATTTCTTAACATAGTGATGTAATACAATGAATGAACTCTATCGTTACCAATTCACAATATCTTGAGCTCCAATATCTACCCATAGATTATTCAGTATTAACAATACTATGGGTCCGAAAATGTCCACATTAAAATACTATATATATTCTAAATTATTCATCTAAAATTATTGTAGTACTTTCTAAACGTTTTGTTAAAAATCGGTTTATGGTGCCATGTCCGCTTACAGAAATCAAACGATTGTAGGATGCAGGCCCGTAAGACAGGGGGCGGAACTAGGGGGCGCTTACTCGCTGCTTACACTTAAAATAGGGAAAATCTAATTTAGACCCCCCACCCCAATATTCAGAAAAATGGCTTGTCCCATATTTTTTCCTACGGCCCTGGGATGGTAATGTCATGTTGGTATTCGTTGATATATGTGTGTGAAAATTAAGATGATGAATATAAATGGACATCGAGTCGTGAGCCGTGACGAAAGGTTAGGGTATATTCCAATACATGTAAATAGGGAGGAGTGCCTATTTTCCACTGAATAAAAGCGAACAATGTCAGGTATTGCGTGATGTTCGTAATGCCGTGTGAGTTCAGTAGCTGTATCCAGATAGTACTTCGTCGATTTATTTTAGGGAGACGAGTTCGAGTCACATATTTTTATAATTCGAAATCCCTCTCCCCCCGTCAATTTAGACTCGTTGAGCTTTGATCATTCACATGTCGTTGTCTATCTATACTGATTTTCCCTTTGTAGTCCAAATAACCCGATAAACTTTTTCTCTTCTTTTTAGACAATGCAAAGATATCTTCTACATACCTGATATTGCCAAGAGCCGAGTTACAAAACATTCAGTCAAGACAATCCAAGATGCCCTTGCTTCACTCCAGCATAAAACGACAGATATAAAGGACAGAAGGGTAGAAAACCAGACAAGAATCGTAAAGGAGAAAGGTGGCTGTCTAGATAAAGTAATAGAGAGAAGGAAAGAGATAGACAAACATCTTGATGAAATACAAAATGTTCAAACAAAAAACATTATTGATAAGTTTTATGAGTTTCACAGCAAACTTGGAAATGACATTAAGTCATGTGATCAAACCATTTCATTAATTGATCAAAGTCAACAAAGTATTTCAACTTCTGATTCTAAGCATAATACTTCACAAACGTTCATACACATGAAACAAGCAGAACAAATTCTATCAAAGGCTGACAAAGACATGAAGGAAATAGATACAAACATGAATAATTCACTATGTCTCCAATATAAAACTGACACAGGCATTAAAAAAATCTTATCGTCCCATGACCTCTTCGGAAGTTTACATGCCGGGATTTTGACACCTACAGACCTGGAGTTTGTTGAGAATATCAAGATTAAGATCGACTCAGACACAAAAGTATGTGACTGTGATGACATTTGTCAGTTACCAGATGGTACGATAATAATCACAGACTGGGACAACAAAAAAGTCAAATCAATGACATACGATAAAACATATACACTAAATGATTCACTTATCATTTCAAATTGTCCATATGGAGTTTGTTGTATCACAGACAATGATATTGCCATCACGGTGCCCGGTGATGAAAAGGTAGACATTGTTTCCGTCAAACCAAGGCTTGTCATCAAGAGTTCTTTCAATGTTCACTATAAGTGTCACAGTATAGAGTATGATAACGATAAGCTTTATATAGGATGTCAATATGACACAACGTTAAAAGTTTACGATTTGCGGGGGAACTGTTTACAAACATTTCATACAGACCAGAAAAGTGTAGCTTTATTTAGTAGACCTCGCCATTTGTGTGCTATACCAGACAAACAACAGATAGTCGTGGCTGATAGAGACGAAGGTTTAGTGGTGATAGACATGTCAGGTCAGCTTGTCACAAAATACACGTATACAAACAGACAATGGACAAGTGGTGTATGTATAGATGACAGAGGAAACCTGATTTTAACGGACTATAGCTCTAAACAAATTGTGGCAGTCGGAGTGGATAAAACATGCAGGACCTTACTTACTAACTTGGACAAACATCCATGGGCAGTATTCTTCGACAGACATACCAAGAGACTGTTTGTAACGCAATACGAATGTGATTTTGTGAAAGTTTTTACATTGAAATATGCATTCAGCTGACCTCGTAAACCTGTTCACAAACACCAAATTCTTCAGGATCTTCTAAAAATGTTTTAACCCTTTACACCACATTGACTCTTTTTGACTCCACAGACCATAAGAAAACGGCTTTGGAAACCTTGTCAAAAATGAAGAAATTGCTTGTAACAAGCAATTTCTTCATTTCCCACAAAGTTTTTATACATTACAAAAAGTCCAAAATGTGCAAAATTTCTTTCGCGTTAAATTGTCGTCTGCAATATTTTTTGAACAGGTCTAAAATTTGCCGTTTAGTAATAGGTTAATAGTATTTGATATTATCATGTATCCAGACCAGCCTACTATGCTGATTACCGAATCGATATCGATTGTGGGCAGGGAAGACCGGAAATACGTCAGAAATTAGATGAATGTGGTAGAACCTCAGTCAGCTGAAAAAGTTATTGACAACCAAGTAAAATTTTGTTTGGTCGCCGATAACTTTTTTAAAGTGACATTTCACATTTATTTCATTTTTTAAAAGTATGTCTTGTTTCAAAGATTGTTTATTCTGATGCGTAGAAATGCTATGAGTTTTTTAAGTTGTTATTTATAAGCGAAAATACGACTTTAAAGTTGAGACAGTAATGACAATTGCTATATAAATCTGAACTGTTGTCCACAACAATTTGTTTAATTTTAGCACAAAAAATATATATTTCTCGTAAACGGTTAAATATTTTGGCTTGAAATTTCAGAATATCCATAAGAAAACATGCTCTTTCAGATAGAATACAAGGGCCGTCAGAGACGGACAATGCTCCCCGAATAAGGCATTGTCACAATAAATGTATGCCATGGAGAGCACTTTATTGTCAAGGGCATCTGATTTGCTACTCAAATATGAAATTTCATCAAATTCTGACCATTAGACTAGGAGAAATTAGAGAAAAACTATATTTCACCATAAGTCCCCTTTTCCCATGACAAGGCCTCAAATCCAAAAACGGGGAAAAGTACAACGGCATTTTGTCACAGGGAGTTCACATGGTAAGTTTCATTTGATTTGGCCCAAGGGTTATGGAGATATTGCTTCGGACGGACGGACGGACGGACGGACCGACGGACGGAATGACGGACGGACAGGACGGACGGACGGACGGACAGACGAAGCGGCGACTATATGCTCTCCCTTCGGGAAGCATAAAAAGTAAAATTTATGTAAAAATAATCGCGAAATGTCACTTTAAAAGCCGTTTAAAGATCCACTACCTCCGGCAAATCACAGACGTATTTCCACCTTCTCTGCTTTTAAATCGGTCACATATTGATAGAATTGTTGTGTGCAATATGGAGCGAATTTATCAAGTAAACAGTGACGCTATTTCGGACAAACAATAGTATTTCGAAGGTGTTGTTATATAATCTCGTAAGTACGGCTTGATTCAAGCCGTAGTTACGATATTTTATAACAACACCGACCGACGGTTTTTCAAATATAACGGTAAACCTAGTCTATTTTTAGCACAAAATTCATTGTTGTGTCACATGATTCCATGTCGTGTTTAGATCCGTCAATAAAGGTCTTGTCTGGAAAGGGACTAATGCCTTTATATTTATCTAAACGTTTCTAAAACAAAATCTGGTTTTAAATCACCTACATGAAAATGGTTTGGAAAAAAATTGAGGCAAAAGAAGAAGAAAATGTTAATAACCAGCATAACGTCGTTGTAAATGCAAACGCTCGTATCTCGTTTTTGGAAAATTTCAAAGGGAAGGGAAAAACGTTTAATAACTTTTCCCAAACTGAAATGTTTTACATGAAATTTGGACATGTTGTTGATAAATAATGTATCACTGATACTGATTGGTAAAAATATCTCAAAACCTTAAAGAATTGTCTAAACTTGACACACAAGTGTGTAATTCAAAAATCGCAAGAATCGACATACGAGGTTTTGCATTTACAGCAACGATAAGTATTCTCCTTTTGCCTCAATATTTTCTATGCAATTTTGTAGGGGAATCCTATTTTTATCAATATACATTTAGACTTCTGCAACAGCTTTCGAGTTGGGTCAGCCTAAAATTTGTGCCGATTGGGAAGGGATTGATGTCGAAGAACCCTTACCAAAACGAGACCAGGCCCCGGTTTCTCGAAAAAACTTAAGTACGTTCTCATTCTCAAATCTGAGCACCGTGCTCAAATCGCACGAACTCCACGTGAACTTCAATCGAATACCCTTCAACGTTGGAGAGTATCCCTTTGAAGTTGAGCATGTTCTCATGAGAATGTACTTAAGTTTTTTCGAGAAACCGGGGCCAGGTATTGACAGGTATTTGAAAGCATTGAGGCAAAAGAAGAAACTGCTTATTACCAGCGGTTTCTCCTTTTGTCTCAATATTTTCTGTGTTACTTTGTGCACAAATCCAATCATTATCAACACCCATTTTGTCATTTCCAGCATCTTTCGAATTGGACTACCTTAATTTTTTTCGGTTTTGGAAAGGGTTAATAATTTATAAACCGTCGGTGTAAATGCAAAACCTCGTATGTCGATTCTTACGATTTTCAAAGTACAAACTTGTATGCCCTGTTACAGGCAATTTTTGCAGGTTTTGAGATATTTTTTCTGATCAGTATTAATGACAAATCATTTGTGAACAATATATGTCCAAATTTCAAGTAAAACATTTCAGTTTGGGAAAAGTTACTGCATATTTTTCCTTCTAATTTAAAATTTTCCAAAAACGAGATACGAGGTCTTGCATTTACAACGAAGAAATGTGTATCAGAAGGTGGACAACATAATCGTTCGGATTTTTAGAAATAAAGTAGAACAAGAGCCGTCACAGACGGATTATGCTCCCCGAATAAGTGTTTGTCACAAAATAAAAACTATCATACATTAAGCCCCCTTTTCCCACGACAGCCTTTTTGTACACACATTATTTATAAAATATGGTCTAGAACATCCTATTTATTACATAAGTACAAAATTTCATTAAATTCTGCCCATTAGATGAAGAGAAATTAGAGAAAAACTAATTTTTACACTAAGGCCCCTTTTTCCATGACGCAGCCTCAAATTAAGAAACGGAGAAAAAGGTCCCTAGGTATTATCCCAGGGAATTCACATGTGAAGTTTCATTGAATTTGGTCCAAGGGTTGCTGAGATCTGGCTGTGGACGGACGGACGGACGGACACACGGACGGACGGACGGACGGACGGACAGCCGAACGGACGGACGGACAGCATGGCGACTATATGCTCCCCCGAAATTTTTTCGGGGAGCATAAAAAGACAAAAATTGATATGTACGAGTGATTTCTCTCATTTGTTTACTATACGTGTCTACAGTTGCCCCAAACAAGCAATATACGTACTCATACGTACTCGTTCCCAATCGCCAAACTGTTGAATTGTTCTCATCTAAAAGTTACTGAAATCGATTAAATTGAAGTTAACAAATAAGATATAGCACAGAAAATTTTGAGGGAAAATGAGAAAATGTTTGTTATCAGCATTTTTCTTCTTTTCCCTCAATGTTTTCTAGATATATTTTCTTTGGAATGTCTCTTTTGAGAAAGGGTTATGGCGTAGTGGTACCCGGACAGTTTGTGTGGCTGGAGAAAATATTTTTATTGAGCAAGGAGCTGGAATGGGTCCCTTAAGGCTTTTGAGCCCAACACGGTTCCAGATCAGCGTGTGTATACACGCAGTCTGATCCGGATCCATGTTGTTCTCCAATAGCTTCGCCACGATTTGTAGCATCTGAATGAGAATAACATGGATCCCGATCATACTGCACCTAGGCACAGACTGTTATTGAAACATGGACCTTTTTCCAGACCCTGGTTCAATTGTAAAAGAGATAACAATAAAACAGTTGTATCACGGTGGATAATCACGTGACACAACTATTTCAGAAAATCTTCAATAATTTTGTTAATATGGGACCGATTTGAATGTCAGAAATTAGCTAGAGGTGATGGATCTTTATAAATATCAGGTGATATAAAAGTTATTGGCGACCAACCAAAATTTTGGTTGATAGTCAATTTTGGTTGATACTCAATAACTTTTTATCACACGAGTTTTAAAAATCAACCACGATCATTTAACGCCTGAAGACTGCCCACATTCTCTGCTTCAAACCGAATTCAAATCGGTCTCATATTAACAGAGTTATTAAAGATTTTGTAAATTTGTTGTATCACGTGATTAACAACCGTTGGAAGAACACTGTAATTGTAAAAAAAAGATAATAAAATAGATATATACCAACCTTCGGGCGATTTCGGAAACTTCCCAGCAAGCTGGCATATACAAGTCTGTAGATGTACGTCCCATATACGTACTACCTTATTCAGGGCCAAACTGAGTAGTTGCCCCCGGTGCCGTATAAACTGTACTTGTAGGATGCTGGCTGTGTGACCTTGCAACACCTATAAAATACACAGTGGATAATCACATGATACAACAGTTTTAGAAAATCTTCAATAATTTTGATAAAAACGGGACCGATTTGAGTTCGGATTGAAGCAGACAAGTTGGAGGGACGTCATGCATTAGATGGACGCCAAGGATTTTTTTTTTGAAAAATCAGCTGATAAAAAAGTTATTGAAGATCAACCAAAATTTTGGTTGATCTTCAGTAACTTTTTTGTCAGTTGATTTTTCTAAATTCACCACATCCAGCTTATTCCTGTCATTTGTCCGCATTCTCTGCTTTAAACCGAATTCAAATTGGTCAAGTTTTAACAAAGATATAGATGATTTTCTGAAATTCTGAGTCACATGATTTACCACCGTGTATAAAATGGTAGATTATGGGGCTTTGTGTTTGTGAAATACATTTTCTGTCAAGGTATAGCTTCATATAACCGCTAATAGAAATGTAGAAGACGAGTAGGTAAAAAAGATACTGATTTGATCATACGACAATTCTTCTGTATCTTTTATACGTAGATCTATTCGCGTTTTCCAAAAAAAAGAATGGTCCCTTTAAAGAGAATGCCAATTCGGCCATTCTCAAAATAAATAAACGAGCCAGAATCTGGAAAACGTCCTTTCTGACATTTGAGAGCAACCCAGGCTCAGATCAGCCTGTGCATACACACAGTCTGGTCAAGATCCCTGCTGTCCTCAAAAAGTTTCTTCTTGGTTTGTAGCAGCTATAAGGGACTGCTCTTAGGTACATGCTGATCTGCAAACATGTTTGTGTCAAATGCCACACGGTACAATTTTCCAGATCCTGGCTCAAATAGATAATTAAAAATGACTGAAACTTTCGACAATTTGAAATTGGGATGTTACTATATAAACCAGATGAATATATAGGCCCTATGTGACTCGTCACGCCAAAGGGAACCTTATAGGAAGTGTGGAAAATATCGACCTTAATCAGTCTGCGCATTCCGCGCAGCCAGACTTGGGCCGACACTTTTTATTTTTATGTTATTTTCTAAATTCGGAATATTTTTCCTATCTTACTATACGTTTATTTTTCGCATACTGGATATGTTTGACCTGTGCTGGGTCTGACAAGTTAGTCAAAATTTGGAACTTTGGAGTTCGGATAAGGTCCCTTTTAGCGTGACGGGATACATATGTAAAATAAACCTACCCCGTTAGGTCTAGATGCTACGTATGGATTCCACAAACACACATTCTGGTTGATGCCTGCTGTAGCTGAAATGATATTCTAACATGTCGAGTCGGTAGCGATAAAATAATATGACATCATCATGATTTAATGGCGTTATACAAATGGATTCCACAAACACACATTATGGTTGATGCCAGCTGTAGCTGAAAGAAGACATGGCAAGTGGAAATATGTGCGTATTGTAAGCGATAAAATGATATAACGCCATGATACATTAATGACGTCATGCATACGTATTCCACAATAAACACATTATGGTTGCTGTCTGCAGAAGCCGAGAAAAGATTCTAACATGAGAAGTAGGAAAAGATTCATACTGTAAGCGATAAAATGATATAACGCTACAGTGCAATTAATGAGGTCATACACAAAATTATAATATGCCAAGCAGAAAAGGGTGCGTATCGTAAGCGATAGAATATGACGCCACAATGTTTTAATGGCGTTAAACATATGGATTCCACAAACACACATTATGGTTGACGCTGAAGCTGATATAATATTAAAATATTCTAAAATATTAAACGAGAAAACGTGTGGTATTGTAAGCGACAAAATGATATGACGTCACAATGTTTTAATTAATGACGTCATACATATGGACAAACATGACTTGTATATTACAGAGAATTCAACTGAAAAGGAAGTAGATCTACAGATATTGTAAAAACATCACAAAAAAAGAGAAAATTATAGGGAGAAATTTCTCGTTGTGACGTTTGATAAGTATTTACCTAGATCTAGACCAACTCGCTCATATAGTGAGGTTATGATCCAAATTATTCCTTATGCGATGGTATATCGTCACTTTTAAACACAAACCTCAAAACTGCAGCTTAAAATAAGCTGCAGTTACGAAGATTACATTGGAAAGAATCGATATGTAGGCCTATTATACACCAAAGGATCGTTTTCAGATCCTTGTTTAAATATTACTTCGAACACAAAACGATAAATGAAGACAAAACTGCAACCATACCTATGAGGTTAAGTCGCTTGCTGTAGTCAAATGTATTGACGCCATCTTGTGTAGAAAATATGGAATATCGCAGGATCTCCTTCTTCAGCGGCGCACTAAAAGTAAATTGAATACGGTAGTCCAATCCTAATAAGATTCACTCAACAGAGCAAGCTCTGAGGAACAGGACAGGGGAGGCTAACTGGCTAGGGGAGGTAAGCCCCTCCCCCCAAAGTTGGCCAAAAATGCCAAATTTTCCTTATGTTACGTTGCAAATGTATGGAAAATCCAAATTAGCCCCCCCCCATATTCAGACACTGGGGATTTAGCCACCCAAAAATGAAAGTGCTTCCTGAGGGCCTGCAGAGTCGGAATAATTCGGGTGACGTCGTTAACATTTGGCGATGAAAGTTCCGATTTTTATCAAATCGTAACTCTTCCGAATAGGATAGTAGAATGTAAACGATGTCGCACGAAAAACTCCGAAATCTTAAAGGGATGTATAACATTCCAATTACAATTTTAAAGTATGTCTTGATGCCAAGATTGGTTATTCTAATGCATATAAATGCTATCAGTTTTTAGATTGTTGCTTATAAGCGAAAAATACGCCTTTAAAGTTGAGATAGAAATGACAAATGCCATATAAATCTGATCTGTAGTTCACATGAATTTGTTTAATTTTAATACAAAAATATATTTCTCGTGAACGGCGCAATATTTAGGCTTGAAATTTTTCAGAATTTTCATTAGAAAATATGCGCTTTCAGATAAAAATAGAAGTTAAATTTATGAAAAAATATTTGTGAAATGTCATTTTAAGATATATCTAGTCCAATCCTAATAAGATTCACGCAACGTCGGAATTATTCGGGTGACGTCGTAAACATATGCGGTGGAAATTACCGATACTTATCTACTCGTTACATGTCCGTATAGGTGGAACAGTAAACGACTGTAAACAAGGTCGCACGAAAAATTCCGCCCTCGTGTGAATCTTTTCGTAGGTGGACTGCTTTAATTGTCAGGAAGTCAAAGACAATATTTTTAGAGACATACGTAGTACAGCAGACACATTGACTTAATATACATGTATCACAAATCAAAACAGAAAACGACAAAGCCAATTCTATTTTTGATTGAGATATCTTCCTGCGACGACGTCGTTAACATTAGGTACATATCTAAACCTATTCTCGCGACGGCGTAAACTTTCTGAGGCTGAACGTTCCACCGCCGAATGTTTATGAGTACGCATGAATCTCATTAGGGGTTGATAAACTTAAGTATGAAAATAACTCATGGCGAAACGTTGAACGACAGAATTTACAAAATGTAAAAGTTGTGTGTATGGCGTAACGTTGATCGACAAAATTTGCAAAATGTAAAAGTAACGTAAATACAACATAATGTTACCTTTCATCTGGTTGGTTAGAAAACACGTGACGCTTCTCCATCCAGCCAATCACTAACGACCTCTTTGTGTGTGTCGTACAACTGATGAAGCATTCCAGGTATCTTGAATATTTTACTGAAAATATAATAGCAATGAATTTTGTGCTAAAATAGACTAATTTTAGTGTAATGTATTGATAAACGGTCGGTATTTATGTGTAACAAGTTATCGATTTTTAGGTGTAAAAAAATCCACCTACAAAAAAAAGTTTTGGATATCACATTTTTTTCATTTTCGTCCTGATGAAGAAATATTTGTCGTAGTATTGTGTTTTTTTAAGATTTCATCAAGATACTTTTTACTATTTGTTCTGTTAAATACATAATAGAGCCGTAGAACTATCAATCTGATCGCGGAAAGAAAAAAAAAACAGTTTTCTTTTTTACCTAAACGTTTTCATACTTCATTATTTCAATGAGATACCAAACAATTATGTTGACCTTTTTCATGCTGATCCCGGAATATTTCTGTCGTTTTGGCTGGTAGAATAGAGCAAGATCAGCCTGTACATACGTACAGTCTGACCTTACCCTATCCTACCAGCTAATAAGAATTCAGCATCAAAAGGGTTATTAAAGTAACTGAACATTGTGGTATGAGTATCAGCGATGTAACGTACCGTGTCTAACCCATGATTTCTCATGAGCAAGATATTTCGTATACGCGGCAGTACGGGACTTATTCCTTGATAACTCGTCAATGTGGACCTTCACTATGGCTTCTGCAAGGAAAGAATGGTCTGTTCTCATTGTCATAGTTTTGAGTGCTACAGCACTATGCATTCAGAACTTTAGGCCGTCAATCATTAAATAATATATGAGTGGACGTAACAAACGGCACAAAATAAAAGATAAAGTTCCATATCTCTGAGAAATACCGGTATTAAAAAAGCATACCCCTTTTCAATTTAGAAACTTAAACTAAAGTTTATTATTCTCAGCAACCACCTTAGAAACTGAGACAAACAGGATAAATACACAAATAGCGCTTCACTGAAAACTATTTAAGCATATTTATCTCCCCTTTTTGGAATTCACCCTTTTTCACTCTAGGACCAGATCCACCCAGAACACTTTCAACTGATTTTGTCTTTATCTTTCACAACAGTTTTGAATATGGACAGTGTTACAAATTGTGTTTGACGAAGGGGTCTACTTACCCCGGTCTTCCCCAACGGGTACCGGCGGTCTCTCAAACAGGGTTGTGAGGGCGGAGTTAAAGGAGATCACGTGGACAAACCCGCCTACGTCACCGAAAACTAGACACGCCTCATTTGGCTCTGATGGATTATATCTGAAAATAGATCCATATCGTCGGTGTTATTGAAAAACCTCGTAACTCCAGCTTGATTGAAGCTGGGGTGACGAGGTTTTGCAATAACAACGACGATATGTTTGTTTGAAATCGCATAAAGTTTTTGTTCAGAGAACAGTTTTGCTTACATGGGTTTCCACCATTTGAGTACCATTTCAACGTCGCCTGAAAATTCTAAAGCTTCGTCTTATGCCGCGTATTTTATGAGGTTCCCAAAGCCAATCGTTGACCACAAAACAAAACAGTTGAAATAACTGTTAAAGGATCATTGGCTTTTAACATCACGTGGCATTATTGTCTATTGTCTAAATTTGTTTGAATTAGGTTATTTCATCTAAGACCCCCCCGCACACAACAGCCTCCGAAAGTCGTCCTTGGATTCTTAAAACGCCGCTCAAACATTTAGTATTTGTTATTTTTAGTAACATACTCTCGATCCCAAAGCGTTTTGGTAACAATACTCTCGAATCCAAAGCGTTTTAATGTTGAATGCACGTGCTCTTTATCGCTGTAAATTGAATGCCCGTGCGTCGCCATTGTTTTCTCCACACATTTAGGGAGCCTCGTTTTGATAATGTCGATTTGTGACTATTTTTTGTAATAATTTTCATGTATAAATATTGATTTCCAATAAACCCATCGTCTTTGCCTCCCGAAGTGTGTTCTGTGGGTACAGACTAAAACATAAGTGAAAGGACCTTATAAACGCCCACAGAAAGAAAAGAAAAGAAAAGAAAAGAAAACAAAAACAATCGAATATTCGATCGGAAAATCATAACTGTTAGCACAGGTCACTATATGTTAAGCGTGAAATCTTTTTGGTTAGACATGCATTAGATATTTTATTTAGACCAATATATGTATCGGAAATATAATTTGGGATTTATTTTCGATTCTGTGCCCACAGAAGTTGACCCAGTTTTTAAAAAGACTTGCTTTTATACATACCTGTAGTCCAAACATAAAGGTGTAAATGGAAGACCGCATACTTTGTATTGGCAACTAAACTCTGACTTGGAACTTAGATCATATAGAGCTGAAATACAACAGAAAGTTGTTGAATGAATCTTGCACACATAACGGTGCAATTCTATATAATTCAAGATATGGCTTATGACAGGAAACAAACACATCTGGAATTTTATATCGCTTATGTGAAATTTAGATTATTCAAATTAATTGACCAAACTAGATCACGCATCATATGCAAGCTTTATAACTACAGTGACTGAGAAAAAATCTGCATTTAGGATGTCGCAACTTAGGTTGACTTATACCAGCAATATTCGAAGTCACTCGTCAAGTTTGCATGTCCCTATTATATTGTAGAGTCAATTCTTATGGTCGGCGGATCCTTTGAAGCTTATGTTTAGATATTTGAGAAAAATAATGAAAAACGAATACAAAGGTACACAATGTTGTGAAAAAGTATACGATTGACATCTAATTATGAAATCGATGCCCCACAGATTTAGCTTGTACTTTGACTATTCAAAGAAGCAAAATAAAAAAAAGCATTTTGATCCGAATTGTAAGAACTAGTACCTAAATAGTTGTACAGTAGAAAAAAACTAATCTAAACAAACCGATTTCCTTGCTCGTCATAGCGATAGCAGCTTTGTTTACGTTCTCCATGGCAACAAAGCACGTGACCCAGATATCACGTGGTTTACACGAGTCTGTGTGCACGCGGAGTGATCGGTATAGCTTCAGATCTGTATCCCAGATAGACACGTTACCTTCCTGAATATAGAAATCAAAGTACTGAAAGTTCTGAAATGTATTTTTTCCTTTGTCCATAAAGAGCTTTATTAGACTTATAAAACGACCGATTTATCCTTTGTAATCGACACACGAATAGTGGCCTTTTGAAGCAACTAAAACTATCGTAGTTGTTGTTTTTCCATACGCCATGAAGTAATGGACTTTCGCGAAAGTTGCCTATGTAGCCGTTAACAAAATGTGCTGGAGATTCAAAAATGAGATATTATCATTATAAACGTATGAATTTGATTGAAACTGAGAAATAATGAAGAAATAAGAAAAACGTGACTTTATGTTGTATACTAAGTAGTAATGTTTAATACGAACCTTACTGATAACGAGGTAGCGTCGAGTGGTCTTCACAAAAACTGTACCTTGAATGGAGTGTTTATGGTGACTGAAAAGACGAAAAAGACCAAAACAGAAAAATAATAATGAATGCGTGCGATGATTAGATACGTTTGTGTCGCAGGATAAAAACAATCGTTCAATTCACCAAGAAAAAATAACCGGTTGTATTACGTAGTCATGTTTACAGCAAGTTGGTACAGAACATTGGAAGCACGACACACAACTGATAAATACGTTTAAAATATTTTGTGAAAATACCCCTAGAATATTGATATTACCCGGATATATAACCAATTTCATTTGATGAGATGTGGAGCACGTGTGATCTGGCGACTTTAAGAAGACCTTTTTATCATATTTATTTGTAACATATGTAATACAGGCGAGATTCGATTAAAGTAATTAGCCGAACTAAGTTGAATGATAGGCGTATGTACAATCACTTGTCATCACCTTTGCATATAGACCGACTGCCTCCAGTTTGGCACACGTTTATCTTTTTCGTACATTCCCAGTGGCGTGTACTCCGAAAACGGTCAGAATTACTAATAAAATTAGTACTTAGTATTACTTTCTTTTGGTACTTGGTACTGAGTATATTTAAAGCATACATTTGGCTAATCAATCACTCGTCATCAACCAATTAAGCACGTACCTTTTCATATAGACAGACTGTCTCCAGTTTAGCACACGTTTGTCTTTCTCGTACATTCTCTGTAACATATGCTCCGAGAAACGACAGGAATAGCCATATCACTACTTTCTGAGTATATTTCAAGCATGAAAAGTCACTAGTCATTAACCAATTAAGCACGTTCCTTTTCATATAGACTGGTTGTCTCCAGTTTGGTACATGTTTGTCTTTCTCGTACATTCCCAGTAGCATGTGTTCCGAGAACCGGTCCGGATTTATTTCAATTTCAGCTTGTTTAAAGCCACAGAAACGAGGTTTTCCTTAAAACGCGACGATTTGTGATTACCTTTTCATATAGACGGGCTGCCTCCAGTTTGGTACACGTTTGTCCTTCTCGTACATTCCCAGTAGCATGTGTTCCGAGAACCGGTCCCAGTCTATAAGGCCTTGTCTCGTGACGTCTATCTTCTCAAACAGGTCTGCATACTGAAGAATAGAGTGTATAATTATTATGAAAAAAATAAAAAATAGAGAATTTCTATGTATAGGACAGTTTGACAACAGGTTGATTTCTCCCGGTGTACTCCGAGAACCGCTCCCAGTCTGTAAGACCTTGTCTGCTGACGTCAATCTTCTCAGATAAATCTGCATACTGAAGAATGGGGCGTATCACTGCTTTTCAACAAAAAAACTCGTAACTGCAGCTTGACGCAAGCTGCAGTCACGAGGTTTGTTTTAGTTGAAAAGCGACGATATCTTATTAAGATGGTGAAGAAAATTTCTATCTGTGATAATTTGACAAAAAGTTGATTTTCTCCAGTTGCATGTGACTGCATTCTTGATTTTTTTGCAATTTTTTTGGCATTGCCCATGGTTGGCACTCTTGAAACAAAGCTAAAAAGCTAAATCCGGAATAGAACACAGTCATTTTCTCGGCAAAGAAAAAAAAGTTCATTGCATTCGTGATTGCAAGGTTCAGAGAACTTCAAATTCCAAAACTATTTAGTACATTTCAAAACGACCATTTCCCGTACTTACCTCATCCTTGGATCCAATCGTCAAGCGTCTACTGAGGGCCTTACAGAACTGTTCCTTGTTGAGACAGAGTTTGATTGTTGAGTGTCCGCGGCCCCTCTGTTGAATGGAAGAAAGAAAAAATCTTTTGGTATCATGTTTAGTTATCATGGTTAAGGGTTAATAGGTTAAATAGGACCCAATTGTCAGGCGCTTACTAAGAGCTCTACAGAAATGTTCCTTGTTAATACAGAGTTTGATTGTTGAGTGTCCACGGCCCCTCTGTTGAATGGAAGAAAGAAAAAAATCTTTTTAGTATCATGTTTAGTTACAAATCATGGTTAAGGGTTAATAGGTTAAATAGGATCCCATCGTCAGGCGCTTACTAAGAGCTCTACAGAAATGTTCCTTGTTAATACAGAGTTTGATTGTTGAGTGTCCACGGCCCCTCTGTTGAATGGAAGAAAGAAAAAAATCTTTTTAGTATCATGTTTAGTTACAAATCATGGTTAAGGGTTAATAGGTTAAATAGGATCCCATCGTCAGGCGCTTACTAAGAGCTCTACAGAAATGTTCCTTGTTAATACAGAGTTTGATTGTTGAGTGTCCACGGCCCCTCTGTTGAATGGAAGAAAGAAAAAAATCTTTTTAGTATCATGTTTAGTTACAAATCATGGTTAAGGGTTAATAGGTTAAATAGGATCCCATCGTCAGGCGCTTACTAAGAGCTCTACAGAAATGTTCCTTGTTAATACAGAGTTTGATTGTTGAGTGTCCACGGCCCCTCTGTTGAATGGAAGAAAGAAAAAAATCTTTTTAGTATCATGTTTAGTTACAAATCATGGTTAAGGGTTAATAGGTTAAATAGGATCCCATCGTCAGGCGCTTACTAAGAGCTCTACAGAATTGTTCCTTGTTAATACAGAGTTTGATTGTTGAGTGTCCACGGCCCCTCTGTTGAATGGAAGAAAGAAAAAAATCTTTTTAGTATCATGTTTAGTTACAAATCATGGTTAAGGGTTAATAGGTTAAATAGGATCCCATCGTCAGGCGCTTACTAAGAGCTCTACAGAATTGTTCCTTGTTAATACAGAGTTTGATTGTTGAGTGTCCACGGCCCCTCTGTTGAATGGAAGAAAGAAAAAAATCTTTTTAGTATCATGTTTAGTTACAAATCATGGTTAAGGGTTAATAGGTTAAATAGGATCCCATCGTCAGGCGCTTACTAAGAGCTCTACAGAATTGTTCCTTGTTAATACAGAGTTTGATTGTTGAGTGTCCGCGGTCCCTCTGTCAAGGAAAACATTTTTTTTACATTGTAAAAAACATTAAAGCTCGAGATAAATGACCTGGCAGAGCATCTCTAGCTATTAGCTCGCGATGCTCTGCTGGAGGTCATTAATCGTGAGCAATAACGTCTCGTAATTGTTATGATAAAGGTTCTGCAAGTCTTTGAAAGATACCGATGGCCTACATCGGATAAGTCGACTTTCTGCTTAGGTCAAAGTGAAAATAAAAAAATCCTGTCCTCATCAATGGACATCCCAAATGTTAAACAAATTATTTTGAAATCAATATATTGCCTTTCAAATAAGGAAAGAAAAGAAGGAAAAGTCTTAAGGGGAGACATTTGTTGTTTCGGACAATTTATTTAGTTTTCCTACTATTTACCAATTATGAATGTATTCAACTCTCCAAAAAAGTGACCGAAAGAAAATACCGTTTCGTCTTTCAAATTGGAACATGCATCGGTCTTAACTCTGTCCTAAACGACATATATTTTGACTGGTCCGAATTATTAAACATTTACAGACGCCATTTTACTTTTAATGTTGATTGAAATTTAAAATGTTACAACTTTCTTGGTGAAACATGGTGGGAAATGAAGAAATTGCTTGTCACAAGCAATTTCTTTCTTTCCCACAATGTTTTCTTCAGACTTTTCATTGGGGACGAAAAGAAATTTCAATATTAGGTAAATGTAAAAATCTGGCGCCATTACTCACCATAAATGCTCTCTTGAGTTTGTCCAAGTCCTCGTGCGTGATTCTCTTTTCAAGCCCGCCTTCCATCTTTTATAATTCACTTAAACCTTATACAGACTCCCTATCCTTACCCTTGCTATATAGCGCGTCAAATCTTCAGACCTGCATCTCGCGATGATTTAGCCTTACGAACATCTTTTATCGTGAGTTTGAACGTAAGTTCTAGTAAAACATTGGGTTCGCGAACTTGCGATCGACTTACGGAGAAATTGTTGCAATTGTTTTAGTAAAACGGCCCGAAGTCAAAACTGTATCATGGAATTTCATATATCGTCGATGTAAATGCAAAACCTCGTATGTCGGATTTTGCGATTTTCAAAGTAAAATCCTATGTGTTCAGATAAGACCATTCTTGCAGGTTTTGAGATATTTTTACTGATCAGTATTAATGACACATTATTTGTGAAGAATATGTCCAAATTTCAAGTAAAACTTTTCAGTTCGGGAAAAGTTATTACACTTTTCTCCATCCCCCCTTAAAGTTTTCAAAAAAATGAGATACGAGGATTGCATTGACACCGATGATATGTATTATTATATTTATCTTTTTTTATTATCATCCTTACGTCTTTTAAAATTTCACCACTATAACCCCCACTTCACTGTAATTAACATATCTATTATTTATAATTATCATGCACATAACAGTCTAATATCTACAATAGTTCAAAAATTTAACCAGCTCATCCACAAAAAAGCTAATTATTTTACTATAGGAATGAAAGATTCATCGATCAATGAGCAGGAAACAATTAGATTAGTAAAATAGATACATTCAATATGACAATGAAATCGAATCGCCGCTTTTCATCGAAAATCTCGTATCTGCAGCTTAAAACAAGCTGCAGATACGAGGTTTTCCTTAAAAAGCAGCTAAATTGTGTATAAATTGTTTTACTAAAACAATAGACTCGTTATCAATACAGTATCAATTTCACTTCAAATAACAAAATTACAAGGCACCTGTGTTACGGATACAAAACAAAAGAATAATGCTGCTTTTCAACAAAAACCTCGTAACTACAGCTGAAAACAAGACGCAGTTACGAGGTTATTCGTAGATAAGCGACGATAACATTTAACACAATACCAAACGGAAAAGCTTTAGATATGTCCAAATTCCAAAGATATGTCCAAAGATGTTGCAGACGACAATTTCGAGTGAAAGGAATTTAAGTTAAAATCTTTTGGGGTAGAAAACAGTGTGTGAAATGAAGAAATGTCTTGCAACAAGCAATTTCTCCATTTTCCACGATGTTTTCAAAAGCTATTATCTTGTTGGGAATTAGAAAGAGTCACTGTGTGGATATCTTTTAACCCTTTCCAAAAAGCAATGGCAGGTTTTTAAGGGCCTTTGCAGAAAAGTGCATGGAGAAAACATAAAAAGACAAGAGTGCCTGAAAGGCACTGATATCGCTCACCTGAGTTCTTCCTGTATTTGATTGTGTATGATATAAATTTTGTTGTGAACAAATATATAAGTCGTATCAAATTATTGTTAATAAAGTTTCATAATTTCCAATGAATGCAATGAAGTCACATTAGTATTCAATCATATTGCATGTAGTGACATCTTAAATATTGAATATCATGTGCTGTTCCAGTTTGATTTTTATAACCAAGATTTAACTTTTACAATTAAATTTTGAAACATCAGAATGATACATTACAAGCATTAATATGCTTAATATTTTAAGCCCCTCCTTGCCTCATCAACATTTATTAACCTGTCAAAAATTTACAACAAAGTGTTTGAAAAGAGTAACTCAATGAGCATTTTGCTATACTTGGTTTAAATTGGCCCCATAATTGATTTTTGAAGAATTTCTGTACAACTTTTTTAAGTCTGATAAGCCCTACCCTGCCACACTCATTTTTTTTTAACAAATCAAAAATTCACAAACAATATTATTGTTACAAAGAGTCACTCAAGCAACATCCCTGGTACAAATTGGCCCAACATTTGATTTTTCTTATCATTTCTCCTAGTCGAATAAGTCCCACCCTGCCATGTCCACATTTTTTACGAATCAGAAATTTGTAATAAAAATAAAAAGGGGTACTTAAGGAACATTCCTGAATAATTTGGTATAATTTGGTCCAACGGTTAAGGAGAAGAAAATTTTCAAAGAATTGTTTAATGATTTCTCCAAGTCTGATAAGCCCCGCCCTGCCATGCCTACATTTTTTGACAAATAAAAAAATTCATGAGCACACATTGAAAACAGTCACTCAAGAAACAGATCTGCCAAGTTTACTTCAAATTTGACCAATGGTTGATTTTTAAAGATTTTTTTCATGATTTCTCTAAGTCTGATAAGCCCCGTCCTGCCTGCCCACATTTTTTGACGAATCAAAAATTTGAAAACAAGTTTTGCAAAGGGTCACCAAAGGAAGATTTCTGCTAAGTTTGGTAAAAATTGACTCATTGGTTAAGGAAAAGAAGATTTTTGAAGAATTATGTAACAATTTCTCTAAGTCTGATAAGCCCCGCCCTGCCATGCCCTCATTTTTTGACGAATCAAAAATTTCTCGACACACAGTGAAGACAGTCACTCAAGAAACATTCCAGCCAATATTGGTACAAATTGGATAAACATTTGATTTTTAAAGAATTATTTAACAATTTCTCAAATTCTGATAAGCCCCGCTCTGCCACGCCCACATTTTTTGACGAATCAAAAATTTGAAAACAAGTTTTGAAAAGGGTCACCCAAGGAACATTTCTGCCAACTTTGGTAAAAATTGACATGATGGTTAAGGAGAAGAAGATTTTTGAAGAATTATTTAATAATTTCTCTAAGTCTGGTAAGCCCCGCCCTGCCACGCCCACATTTTTTGACGAATCAAAAATTTGAAAACAAGTTTTGAAAAGGGTCACCAAAGGAACATCTCTGCCAATTTTGGTAAAACTCGACTCAATGGTTAAGGAGAAGAAGATTTTTGAAGAATTATTTAACAATTTCTCTTAAGTCTGATAAGCCCCGCCCTGCCACACCCACATTTTTTGACGAATCAAAAATTTGAAAACAAGTTTTGAAAAGGGTCACCCAATGAACATTTCTGCCAACTTTGGTAGAAATTGACTCAATGGTTAAGGAAAAGAAGATTTTTGAAGAATTATTTAACAATTTCTCTAAGTCTGATAAGCCCCGCCCTGCCACGCCCACATTTTTTGACGAATCAAAAATTTGAAAACAAGTTTTGAAAAGGGTCACCCAAGGAACATTTCTGCCAACTTTGGTAGAAATTGACTCAATGGTTAAGGAGAAGAAGATTTTTGAAGAATTATTTAACAATTTCTCTAAGTCTGATAAGCCCCGCCCTGCCACGCCCACATTTTTTGACGAATCAAAAATTTGAAAACAAGTTTTGAAAAGGGTCACCCAAGGAACATTTCTGCCAACTTTGGTAGAAATTGACTCAATGGTTAAGGAGAAGAAGATTTTTGAAGAATTATTTAACAATTTCTCTAAGTCTGATAAGCCCCGCCCTGCCACGCCCACATTTTTTGACGAATCAAAAATCTGAAAACAAGTTTTGAAAAGGGTCACCCAGGGAACATGCCTGCCAAGTTTGGTTAGGATTGGCCCAGTGGTTAAGGAGGAGAAGATGTTTAAAGAAATTGTTGACGACTTCCGACGCACGACGCACGACGCACGACGCACGCCGGACACAGGGTGATCACAAAAGCTCACCTTGAGCATGTTGCTCAGGTGAGCTAAAAAAGAGAAAATCCTGAAGATAAAATTTTCTCATTTACTTTCAATACTTTCTGTGCAATAATATAGTGTTACTTTGTTGAAACATTTCAATTCTGATAAGCCCAAATAAAACAACAGAATAGACCGAAAGCTATACTTAGGCACATCTTTGAACAAATAAATAGTCCGGCGGCGTCCACTTCTTTGTCCGGAGCATAACTCTGTCATCTTAAGTCCGATTGACTTTAAACTTGGCAGTTATATTCTTCTCATCATTACGGAGTGCAGTGCACAAGAACCATAACTCTACCTGGCTTATTTTTTTAGTTATTGTCCTTTGTTTTTTTATACTTGAATTGTCCGGAGTATATCTCTAAAAGTATAATAGCTACAATCATGAAACTTTATGGGTGTATAGATCTCACCAAGGGGGAGTGCAGTGCACAAGAACCATAACTCTACCTGGCTTATTTTTTTAGTTATTGCCCTTTGTTGTTTTTTCATACTTGAATCTTGTCCGAAATACGAGGGTTGTCCCAGTAAATCGTGGACTGAGCTTCCTGTGTGAAAAACAATCAATGCACAAGCTTCCGGTTTTCAGGTATGTAAAAGACAGAAATCCTGAGTATACAGGCAAAATGTCACAAAAATATACCTGAGTATAGGCTCTTTTTTCAAACTACAAATCAATAAGGTACGCAGACCCGGCGCACGCTGACGACGTCATCTATTTCAACCCCTATACATAATGACACTTTCTTTCGTAGTATTTTCCCTTATGTACGATACACAAACGGCGTCATTTTACCCACTTTTAAAACATATCGGTACACTATCCAATTTCTAATGAAAGAGTAAATCATTTAATCGCATACATCTTCTTTTTCCGGTCCTGAAATCATTTTCCCCTACGATGTGACTTTAACTAAGTAAGAACGCATAGTGCAATGGACGAGGCCCCGTGAATATGACGAGTGTACAACTCCCTGTGCTGATCATAAGCTTTGTCATGGCTCATGGAAACATTTCTATTTCCGTCTGTACATTGCAGTATCTTGTATGTATCATTTCATGTTATGCCGGTATGCAAATCGAGTTGGACTGCCATTCTGCTCGCTTGGTCTTTCTCTAACGTCGCCATTTTAACGTGGTTGTGATTTCAACGACAAATATTCAAATATGCGTAATTTTACAACAAACAATATTTGACGCTTCAAATTTGTTGTGATGATATCAAAATGATGTCTCTACATACAGATGTCAGGCTTAGGCGCTAAATACTAATACAGCAGAAAAAGTATTGCTTTATTGAACACGCAAATGCTAATTCCAATGCGTCCATTTGGCTTGCGCTGGGTGCGCATACATTGGTATAATAAATGATGCACAATTCAAAAGATGTACATTGAAATACATCAAAAATACATTTATCTTACTTAGAATAAATGTGGGAAGGCATTTGCATATTATTGTGACGATCGGGCTTCAAATATAAATACTATGAACAAAGTCCACGAATTACTGGGACAACCCTCGTATATATCTAAAAGTATAATAGCTAGGATCATGAAACTCCATGGGTGTATAGATCTCATCAAGGAGGAGTGTAGTGCACAAGAACCATAACTCTACATGGCTTATTTTTTTAGTTATTGCCCTTTGTTATTTTTCATACTAGAATCTTGTCCGGAGTATATCTCTAAAAGTATAAAATAGCTAGGATCATGAAACTTCATGGGTGTATATATCTCACCAAGGGGGAGTGCAGTGCACAAGAACCATAACTCTACCTGGCCTATTTCTTGAATTATTGCCCTTTGTTGTTTTCATACTACAATCTTGTCCGGAGTATATCTCTAAAAGTAAAATAGCTAGGATCATGAAACTTCATGGGTGTATAGATCTCATCAAAGGGGAGTGCAGTGCAAAAGAACCATAATTCTACCTGGCCTATTTCTTGAGTTATTGCCCTTTGTTATTTTTCATACTTCATTTTTGTCCAGGGCATATCTCGAAAAATATAATAGGTAGGACCATGAAACTTTTACCAACCTGCTCCCCCTTTCGACATAAAGCAGTGTTGCGGGCGTATCTTGTGACAGTTTGACACATTGTTCTTTATATTCTTTAATTTTTCCGGGCGAGTTAATAATAACCAATAACCATCTGAATTACTGGAAAACACCAAAATGTATACTTCGATACACATATGCTAACCATCCAAAATATCGGAACGTGCCGAAATGCATACTTCGGCACTTATTTGTCCGAACAAAAATGCTTATGGGTATTCACAACTCATGTATTAAATATAGATAGATACTAGGCTGCATAGTAGATTTTATGCGAAATATATATTCAAATACGCGTAGCGCATTGAATGTTTATATAGCGTAGAATATACCATATAGACTCGAAAATTTAAAATATACTGCAATTTTATTGGTCCAAAAATAGGTCGAACACTAAAACCACGTTTAAAAGCACTCACTGAATTCTAGCCGTAGAGACCATTTAATTTGACGGCTACGTTAACAACTGTTGAAATAAGCTATGTATAACTACGACATTTTTTAAAGTAAAGAAAGAATGGTAGGACAACATGTCTGTGACTTATTTGTGACTTGTTAACAGAATAGTTTTGTTTAACCCATTACCAAACGCTTTTTGACTCACATAAGGCAAAGGGCTTGGGAAAACATAGTGGAAAAAGAAGAAATTGCTTGTGACAAGCAATTTCTTCAATTCCCACATTGTTTTCTAACCCAAAAGACCGAGAAGTATAAATTTCATTCATTTGAAATTGTCGCCAGCAGCATCTTGAATTTGGAACAGTCTAAAATTTTGTCGTTTGGTAAAAGGTTAATCCATACATAGACTGGTGAGACAAATCATTGATTTAGAAGGGGGTAAACAAAGAGATAAGGCATTGAATAGATAATTCATTATCACAAATGTCAGTTTATTAACAATTTTGAAATAAATATTAAAAATCGAATGTCTGTTTGTTGCATTAATCAATAGCACGCCATCTGAAAAAGTAATACTTTCCATTAAGTTTAATCACAACACGGAATCACATAACCAAAATTTTGATGAATATAACGTTATCGATTAGAAATGGTTTGAAGCTGAGAAGACGTCATTACCATCATCGACTGCTTTTTCTTGTAAATTATTAAATACTGACGTCAAAATTAGAAAAATGCATACAGTAGCCTAATAGTACTTACGTCTGCAGAGCTAGGGTGACGAGGCGGCCTGTCCCTTTACCGTCATTATCTGGTAGGCCGTCGATTCTGGTCCGTGCCTGAAAATAAATACATGCAGTTGATAAATCTTAAGCCTTAAATCTTGCATCCGGTCGTACGTGCTCAGGCGAGCGGCCTGTGTCTAAATCTTAGGCCTAGTCGTGCGTTGCAAGTGCGTGATCAGACAATTGATTTAAGCTACAGTTACGAGGTTTTTGCTGTAAAGCGACGATATCTTACTTTTGACTGGTAACTCCATTCATGTCTAGTCTGTTAAAAAAAACCCTGGTAAGCCTGAGGTTGCAACAATACCAGGTATATAAGCAAGCTGATCCGGGGCCATGTTCGTCTCATATGCCAAAAGTGGATTTTTCCCAATGAGGACCCCTTTTAAAACTAAAATATCGCATTATCTTACTTTGTAACTCCATTCATGTCTAGTCTGTTAAAAAATCGCAGGTAAGCCTGAGGTTGCAACAATACCAGGTATATACGCAAGCTGATCCGGGGCCATGTTCGTCTCAAAAGCCAAAAGTGGATTTTTCCCATAATGTCCCCTTTTCCAAACCCAGTTTAAGTTTTCTAAAATAAAATCTTCCTAATAAAATATCGTTGTTTTTCACCAAAGACCTCGTAACTGCAGCTTGATTTAAGCTGAAGATACGAGGTATTTGTTGAAAAGCGACGATATAATAAAATCTTACTTTTGACTAGTGACTCCATTCATGACAAGTGTATTAAAAAAATCCCTGGTATGCATGTGGTTACCACAATAATAAGAGTATACATTTATGCAAGCTATTCCGGACCCATGTTGGCCACAAAAGCTAAAGTGGGAATTTCCCCATGACGGCCCCTCTAAACTAAACTAATGCATTATCTTACTTTTGACTTGTAACTCCATTCATATCTAGTCCGTTAAAAAATCCCTGGTAAGCCTGCGGTTGCCAAAATACTAGATCGTCCGTGTTCGGGTAGGTGCCGGCATGTTGTGCTGATCGACAGATCGCCGATCCCTGAAAATATATAATATTCAATTGTTATACAGGGGCTGAGGCACCTGACCATATGCTTCTATTATTTTCTGAACATTGTCAGACACGGCATTCTTTCCTAGCGATCCAACTTAGGAACAATTCACTTCACGCAGACGATTCGTCGTAGATGTGTGAGAGAAAACAACTTTTTTTCAAATATCACAAAGTAGGGTATAAGTGGAGCGAATTACTAAGTATCATCTCTTTTACATGTCTATGACGGCAGTCTTTTGAAAAATAGCGTTTTCAAAAACGCAATGAAACTTGAATAATTGTGACAATCATGTCGTTCTACCAATAGGGAAAATACACTGAAATGATATAACAAAAGTCACCACAAAAGTCAGCACCTACATTTGTATAACTGTAGACCCCTTCAACTGTGCCACCAGTCGGGCAAGCGATAGGACATTTACCACTGAAGATAAAAAAAAATGATATCTAAGTTCATTGGGTATGCGAATTTAAAAAACAAGAGTGCCTGAAAGGCACTGATATCGCTCACCTGAGTTCTTCCTGTATTTGATCGTGTATGATATAAATTTTGTTGTGAACAAATATATAAGTCGTATCAAATTATTGTTAATAAAGTTTCATAATTTCCAATGAATGCAATGAAGTCACATTAGTATTCAATCATATTGCATGTAGTGACATCTTAAATATGGAATATCATGTGCTGTTCCAGTTTGATTTTTATAACCAAGATTTTACTTTTACAATTAAATTTTGAAACATCAGAATGATACATTACAAGCATTAATATGCTTAATATTTTAAGCCCCTCCTTGCCTCATCAACATTTATTAACCTGTCAAAAATTTACAACAAAGTGTTTGAAAAGAGTAACTCAATGAGCATTTTGCTATACTTGGTTTAAATTGGCCCCATAATTGATTTTTGAAGAATTTCTGTACGACTTTTTTAAGTCTGATAAGCCCTACCCTGCCACACTCATTTTTTTAACAAATCAAAAATTCACAAACAATATTATTGTTACAAAGAGTCACTCAAGCAACATCCCTGGTACAAATTGGCCCAACAGTTGATTTTTCTTATCATTTCTCCTGGTCGAATAAGTCCCACCCTGCCATGTCCACATTTTTTACGAATCAGAAATTTGTAATAAAAATAAAAAGGGGTACTTAAGGAACATTCCTGAATAATTTGGTATAATTTGGTATAATTTGGTCCAACGGTTAAGGAGAAGAAAATTTTCAAAGAATTGTTTAATGATTTCTCCAAGTCTGATAAGCCCCGCCCTGCCATGCCTACATTTTTTGACAAATAAAAAAATTCATGAACACACATTGAAAACAGTCACTCAAGAAACAGATCTGCCAAGTTTACTTCAAATTTGACCAATGGTTGATTTTTAAAGATTTTTTTCATGATTTCTCTAAGTCTGATAAGCCCCGCCCTGCCTGCCCACATTTTTTGACGAATTAAAAATTTGAAAACAAGTTTTGCAAAGGGTCACCAAAGGAACATTTCTGCCAAGTTTGGTAAAAATTGACTCATTGGTTAAGGAAAAGAAGATTTTTGAAGAATTATGTAACAATTTCTCTATGTCTGATAAGCCCCGCCCTGCCATGCCCTCATTTTTTGACGAATCAAAAATTTCTCGACACACAGTGAAGACAGTCACTCAAGAAACATTCCAGCCAATATTGGTACAAATTGGATAAACATTTGATTTTTAAAGAATTATTTAACAATTTCTCAAATTCTTATAAGCCCCGCTCTGCCACGCCCACATTTTTTGACGAATCAAAAATTTGAAAACAAGTTTTGAAAAGGGTCACCCAAGGAACATTTCTGCAAACTTTGGTAAAAATTGACATGATGGTTAAGGAGAAGAAGATTTTTGAAGAATTATTTAATAATTTCTCTAAGTCTGATAAGCCCCGCCCTGCTACGCCCACATTTTTTGACGAATCAAAAATTTGAAAACAAGTTTTGAAAAGGGTCACCCAATGAACATCTCTGCCAATTTTGGTAAAACTCGACTCAATGGTTAAGGAGAAGAAGATTTTTGAAGCATTATTTAACAATTTCTCTAAGTCTGATAAGCCCCGCATTGCCACGCCCACATTTTTTGACGAATCAAACATTTGAAAACAAGTTTTGAAAAGGGTCACCCAAGGAACATTTCTGCCAACTTTGGTAGAAATTGACTCAATGGTTAAGGAAAAGAAAATTTTTGAAGAATTATTTAACAATTTCTCTAAGTCTGATAAGCCCCGCATTGCCACGCCCACATTTTTTGATGAATCAAACATTTGAAAACAAGTTTTGAAAAGGGTCACCCAAGGAACATTTCTGCCAACTTTGGTAGAAATTGACTCAATGGTTAAGGAGAAGAAGATTTTTGAAGAATTATTTAACAATTTCTCTAAGTCTGATAAGCCCCGCCCTGCCACGCCCACATTTTTTGACGAATCAAAAATTTGAAACCAAGTTTTGAAAAGGGTCACCCAAGGAACATTTCTGCCAACTTTGGTAGAAATTGGCTCAATGGTTAAGGAGAAGAAGATTTTTGAAGAATTATTTAACAATTTCTCTAAGTCTGATAAGCCCCGCCCTGCCACGCCCACATTTTTTGACGAATCAAAAATCTGAAAACAAGTTTTGAAAAGGGTCACCCAGGGAACATGCCTGCCAAGTTTGGTTAGGATTGGCCCAGTGGTTAAGGAGGAGAAGATGTTTAAAGAAATTGTTGACGACTTCCGACGCACGACGCTCGACGCACGCCGGACACAGGGTGATCACAAAAGCTCACCTTGAGCATGTTGCTCAGGTGAGCTAAAAATGAAATAATAACTTCTATTGTACCATATGAGCACAGAATATCTACATTCATAATATATATGCAAGATACTTGTTTCATTTGATATGCGAAAAATATAAACCAATGAAATAATAACTACTGTTGTACAACGTGGGAACATAATATCTTTATTCATAATATCATAATATAAACGCAAGATACTAACGCAGATACGCGAGATACGTATTCAGTCAAAATATCGAATTTGTTTTCAAAATGAGGCTATACCGTCCAATATAGATTTTTCAAAATGAGGCAAAAGTTCTGCACGTATATCTGAAAAAACTCTGGGTGGATGTACCTATGTACTCCGTTTGTTTCTTAGCAATATGTGGTATTTCATAATGGTTGTTGGTAATTCACATTCATATCCTTAAATCACCAATTTGTTTTTCAGCAATTTCCTGTTATTTTTTAAAATGTTTTAAAAATGGTACTGGGTACGGACGCTGGCGAAATAAAATAGAAATGTGGAATTTGAACAGATATTTGGGAAAATCATAACAGATACGTACAAAGTTGTCTTATTAGCGAATGTAATGCTTATGTACATTTTGCATGTTCAAAAACACTGCCGAACAATTACAATCACAGATTTTTTATTTTTCATCATGGAATAATTCAAAAACACATACCCACACAACTGATCTATAGAACAGGCTTTATCTGCAAATGTGTCCGTACATGAAATATCACCCACGTTTTTGTATACTGAAATAAAAAGAAATTCTGTCTGCAGACGCCGCATTTGTCATAAATTGAACAGTACCACGTTTACTAAACTACACAATTTAGATTTTAGCTTTTATGCATTTTCTTTAGTTTTGAGGGTATTGAGAGCTTTGAATGTAAGTATTGTAAACCTGTCGTGCAATTTCATCATCTCATTGTCAAAATTAGATACATGCATATTGAATTTATAAGGATACATTGTAGGTCTTTCCGCACAAATGTTCGCAGATTTCTTAAAATGAATTAAACTTGCCTATTAGTTTGTTTTTAGAACTATAGCACAATGAAAGCCTTTGTTGTCAACGGTGCTCTTCTTCTAATAGAGTTGACAAGAAAATTATCCACCATTTTCGCTTAGTTTTTTACTTCAGTAATGTAAAGTGCGGGTTTAAGTATTTACAGAACCTTTGAATTTGTCTCATTCAAATGTGATGGTGTGTTTTGGAGATTCAAAATACAAAAAGGAAGTTAACTATATAAACTCTTTCCTCATTTTTGCAATTGAAGCCATGGACAGAACTTTTTCCTAAGGGCATACATAGTAAACGCATAACAATAATCGACTTTGGCATGAGAAAGTGATATTACCTAGTACAGTATCATTATCGGCTCCTATAGTGTTTTGTCCTGTACACATATAGACCCCTGTGTCAGTGGCGAGATCCACGCTCGTGACTATCAGATTACCACCGGTTAGTTGTAGATACTTGCTGTTGCCTGATTTACATAGACATAGAATACCGTTTGAATAAATCGAAATAAACCTGTGATTGAGCAATGGGAATTTCGTTAATAACCATATGGATTATTTTAACTCGACCTTATCAAACTATCCAATGATTCGACTAATGTCTGCTCAAAGTTAGAAACTTAGGCCTACTTCTTTTGATTAAAAAAAGGAGACCAAGTTATGCGGTGTGTGTACATATATACATAGAAATCAAACGCTTTCAAATATTTGAAGACAATAAGTATTTATTCGAATTCGGTTGATAGTTCTTGCGTTTGGGAAAGCCTAGTTCAAGTAGAGCGTTTCTCAACAACGGACACATTCACAATAATTAGCTTTTCCGTCTCGATTCTCTACCTTCCTATTTTAAGCGCATTTGTGAAATTTGACAGACGCACTTGTATTTGTGCACAATCATTCTTTCGAGGTTAATGTAGTCTACCTGTTAAAGCTGGCGCCCCTTGTTTTGACCAGGAAATACTGGGTGGAGGGCTTCCGGTTCCGCTACACTGGAAGTTGAGGACAACCTCGGAACCATCCACCGGAAGTAGATTAGGTGTCGCTGTTACGGACACGCCCTCTATAAGATGCAAAATAAATATGGCAAATTTCATGACTGTCAACAATAATAACAGTGAAAAAACTAAAAACTGGCAATATAGATTTTTGTCTTAAGATGAACAACTTTTGTTAATATACTTTGTCACGTTGCTTTCTATTCAAACCAATTTCCGTCAGGTCAGGACAAAAGTCACTGAAGACGGCAAAACAAAATACCAATCTGGGATTAACCTAGTCTAGTTGCTGCCAAAATATTCAATTTTTAAAGCTCATTACCATTTTCCCCCTTTTTACAGTATTTTCAAACTCTTTTTTCTATAGGAATTATCAAGCTATGCTTAGTTAAAGAAATAGTTAATCAGAGAAAGATCATCTTCGCAAGCCAAGGGTTACTACCTCCACTTTGTTCCTTACGAGGAACAAAGTGGAGGTAGTAACCCTTGGCTTGCGAAGATGGAGAAAGATATACGAGTATTCGATTTTCAGGCTAGTGAGTAATCAAAGATTTCCAGGGTACGTCCAATGTATAAGGGTGCAAAGCAAATCCTTTTTCATTACAAAACATTGTCATTGCCACAATAGACCTGTGTAAATCCATATCACTGGTTTTCAATGAAAACCTTGTAACTGCAGCTTAAAACAAGCTGCAATTACGAGGTTTTCGTTGAAAAGGGACGATAAAGTTTCTACTCACTTCCAACTTGTAGTGTCGCAGTGGCCGTTGTCGTTCCTATGGAGTTTGTAGCACTACATTGATAATCACCGCTGTTATATTGGTCTACACCGATTAATGTGACTGATGCACCATTGTTGTTGATGTTCGCATTCAGTGGAGGTTTGGTACCCGTCTGAAATCAAGTACGCTATACTGATCGCTAGTGAAAGAGAAACAACAAAATATTTTCCACATTTTTTTTCTTTAACAATGAAAAATGACCATTACATTATATAAAGTCGCAGGTGTTATACTTATGAAATAATAACAAGTTTAGCGGTCTTTATTGCCAATAAAAACCGATGTGCGACGGACTACATGTGTAGGTAAAAACCGAGGCGCACAGCGCCGAGGTATTTGCCTTAACATGTAGTCCAGAGCACAAAGGTTTTTATTTATGAAATAATAACAAGTTTAGCGGTCTTTATTGCCAATAAAACCCGATGTGCGACGGACTACATGTGTAGGTAAAAACCGAGGCGCACAGCGCCGAGGTATTTGCCTTAACATGTAGTCCAGAGCACAGAGGTTTTTATTGGCAATAAAGACCGCTAAACTTGTTATTATCTCCATTATAACACTCTAAATAACAAAAACGCACATTAGAAATGTGTTCTTTTGTGAAAATTCTGCCATGAACTAGTTTTCGTCGTAGGAAACGCATTGTCGATTAAGTGGGTAGAGACTAAATACTAAAACGCTCAGGTCGAAATTATGGTACGAAATGGTTGTGGTACGAAATGACTACTAACCACTACCGCAACAGGGTGGCAGTCATTTGACTATTGAGATATGTCACTGTCATTATTCGTACTCATGGCAACCTTTTAGAAGGAAAAAAATAGATTTGCCGTCTTTTCGCGGCGCTTTACAGAGAGTGTTGGGTTTTCACAGTTGTTGTATTATGCGCGCGCACCTTCGACCTGAGCGTTTTAGTATTTAGTCTCTACCGATTAAGTGACGTCATTTGACGTTACCTTGACGCCATGTGACGTTTTGGCGCATACACAAAGCATAATTACATATAGTCTTTATTGTAAATAAAACCCGATGCAGTTCTTCTTTCGCTATATATGGATTTTACGGAAACGTGTTATAATGGTCTACAACGAAAAAGGCCGGATCTCCACTGGTGTTGATATTCTCATTTAGTAGGTTTTAATAAATAATTGCTTTAAAGTACGATTAACCGACGGCTAATCATGTTCACTTTAAACAAGAGATGGGTAACCCATTCGGAAAAAAATATATCAATGGGATGTCTTCAAATATGGCGTTTAACTGATAAGCCTTTACTTATTATTTCTACTCAATATTTCTTTATGAAAATTACATATATCAAGCCAATTTGAATGAATTGAAATTGTTGAAAATTTGATCAAAATATTTTGAAGTTATTTCCAAGAAGGTAGATGTAAGTGTCGCGTTAGAAGCGTCTCCAAGTTTCTACATACCAGAGGGAAAGACCATGTTATTTGTGGTGGCGGATTGCTAACTGCCGCACAATACAGCGTGACTGTCGAGCCCTCAAGTACAAACTGAGATTTAGGTGGATTGATGATCTGAGGTTTGGCTGTAAAAGGAGAACGAAATTCATTTAGTGTTCTACCTTCTTTTTGTGAGAATGAAAAATTCCGCCGCTATATTTCGCATAAACGAGGCTGTCGGCTAGTTAATGTGGCGTCTATACGTAGCCACGCCCCCGTCTCCAATGAACCGCGACCGAACACCAAGTCAGATAGAGTCTGTACAGTAGATTCTACGCGATTTAAACATTCAATGCGTAGAATCTACCATACAGATTTATCTAATACTTAATAGAAGGTGCTAACATTTCAAATTCATGTGAAAGTAGGCCCATCTATATGATTTAATGACTATGTATAACACAGAATATCAGTTCCATGATAATAGAAAATCAATCAAATTGAATCATTTGATGTAAAGATGCTGTGCGTCTTCGGGGAAAAGGTTAAACTATAAAATAATCATTTTCATATTCATTATTGGTAATGCCAAAATTCATAAATCGTTAAGAACTTTTTCGCTCCTTTTTAATGAGAATCCAAAACCAGATTTTTGAAAAGAAAAAGTGACCATATACTCACAAGCGATGTTGACATTTGTCGTAGCCTGGTCAGTTTCATATCTATTCTTGGCTTTGCTGATGGTATAATGATATTAATGGTTCTTTTATTAACTAAAGAGCGTGATATTTAAGATTTTTGTAGCAAATACTATATATACTCACAAGCGATGTTGACAGTAGTGGTTGCTTGATCAGTTTCATATCTATTCTTGGCGATACAGAAGTACGTCCCACCATTGATGGCTTGTGCAGATGGTATAATGATACTACTTGTGCCTGGTTTGGTCATGGTGCCGTTCACTAAAATATCAAAGTAAAACAACAAGTACTAGTATGTCATAGACGGGTGTGTCACAATCAGATGTGCAAACTATGTTTCACCAAGGGTGATTTTTCAAAGTCATTGAATACAAAAGAGACAATATTTTCCTGAAAGCTAAATAATATATATTCATGAAAATAATAACATTTCTTTCACAGATTTAAGGATTTAAATTATTTTACATGTTAAACTTGGGATTTTAGAGAGAAAAAGGTAGGTTGCATATAATTTCTTACACATATTTGGAAATATCAATTTCATTTGAAATGGACAAAACATTTTACATCATAACACTCACAGACTAAGCTTTCAATTGACATGCAAAACAAAGTGACCATGACGTATTTATTTTGAAAAAAAATCCGATTTTCTCACATTTTATCTAAATTAGACATGAAATGACATCTTTCAGTTTTCTATTTTCATTCAGTATTGTCTGTACAGCCCTAAAAGTAATAAATATTGACAGGAATTTTAATTTTCTTTAAAATGATATATACATTTGTTATCCTAATACGAATACTTACAGAAATAATGACTGTTGAAGTTGGTCGTATTTGCAATGAACACTGTCTACGGACTGGACATTTTAACAATGATTACTGTTCAACGGTATTTATATCATATTTAATTGACAATAAACAACACCAAAACTTTTCATATTTTAAGGGAATAAACTTTAAACAAGAAAAGTATAAATTTCGAGCAGTTATTTAACTGTTGAATAGACATTCGGACAAACGGACAGACGACGGACATTGATAGCTCGCAGACCTTAACTATAGCATTTTAAGGTCAGATGAGCTACAAATACTTAGCTATTGTTTAAGACACAAGTATAAAAAATTCACACATCAATTTAAACTAAAAAATACAGCATTAATTATTTTAATGAATATGAATGTTAACCATTTCCCGAACAAGATTGGGTTTTGACGCCTGTACTAAATGAGCATGGAAAAACATTATGACAAAAGAAGGGAGTGCTAGCAAAAGAGATTATTTCTTATTTTTCATCAATATCTTCTTTGCTATGTTTTCATACAAGAATTCGAACTAAACGAGCATATATCATATCGTCGTCTGCAGCAAAAAGTCAAAGTTGTGACATTTTGGGATATTGTAAATAGAATAGTGTTTATGGGAGTTAGAAATTTAATTGAGATATGGTAGAAAATACAGGGGGGAAGGAAATTGCTGGTAAATAATCTATTCAATATGCTATTTATTTGCCTTTGGTGTTTCAAAACCTTTCTCCTTTTCTCTTTTAGAGACATAAGGAAACATTTATCAAGATAGATAGTTTAATATTAAAAGTTTAATTTAATAAGATAGGAACGGTTAAGAAAGCAAAATATGGTGTTTATCAGCATTAAATTGTTCTTTATACCTCAATGTACAGTACCCAATTTGGAAAATGGTTCTTGGGAAGATTTTTTTATTGATTTCGACTGTTGGATGACAACAATGATGAAATACACATAAAAATGATGATTAAAAGGCGACATGAGGTACTCATAATATCTGTTATGAAATTCTGTCTTGTCCGTAGACGCATTTATTTTTGCCTGTGAGCCACTATTTGACCTTACTTTCACTAAAAATACATCTCTTTCAAGGAAAAGCACAATTATTTAGCAGAAACATGTCTACAATATCAGCTAACAAAGACTGTGTCCATTTAAGAAGCTATTTTACACCTGTCTACGGACAAGACATTTTGTCTACGGACAAGACATTTCTGTTTTTGTACATAATAAATAAAGTACTCAATACAATTTGATAAAATTTCACGCCATTCTAATTTTATATATTTGCTAACAGCTAAAGAATCTTTTGTCCGAATCTGTAGTGATATTACTTAAAAATCACTTTGTTAAAACGTGTCTACGGACAGGACATTTTAGGTAAACGAACTTCTTGCCAAAATAGCATAGTTACCCTTTGATGCATAATGAGCATTTCAATTTAAATTTTTATTTACATGTCTTTTTTCGAAAGAAAAATGAAAATAATAAAATTCTGCAAGTCATAAGTTAACTTTTTTCGCACTATAAAAGACCATCTACGAAAGGGAAATTATATAACGAAAGGGTGGTCTCGGTATTTGTGTAATAAATCAATCAATTCTAATCACATCTTCATAAAATTACCTGCAGATAAAAGCTGAATAATTTCTCTAACAGAATGATGCAAGTTGTGTAGAATAATAGAACAATTTTATACAAAATTCTAAAGTGGAAAAAAAAGGAAAATTCAAATGAAACATCATTTTTTCATTTTTACCCCATTGTTTCAATATATTTATTGTAATAACTTTTTTACCGCTAATGTATTCTTCCTAAGATTTGGTACATAACATAACAATCATTTTGCGATTAATATGAGATCAAATTTATGTTGTTATATTGATTTGTATGTCAACTGGAATCCTATAACATGAGGCAGGTACAGGATGTACATCTGATTGTGACACACCCGAGAGCTCCAGATTGCAGTATTTATTCATTGTTCATCAAACCTTATGATGTGGGTACTCATTTGAATCGTCTCCATGAGACGATTCCAATGAGTACCCACAACATAGGCTTCCGGTTTGGAACTGAACTAGGTAGAATGTCTTCATCCTTTCATCTCTATTCTTGGCAATACATAAGTACGTGACTCCGTTGATTATCTGTGCAGATGGTATAATGATACTACTGGTACCTGGTTTGGTCATCGTGCCTTTCACTATCTAGAACGTTTGAAATATGTATTGTATCATTCTTTCTGAAGATAAACATCGCATGTAAATATATCACAATACAAAGCCCAAAATGTAAATACGCTTAAACATCTGCAAAAGGAAACGTCCATATCTTGAATTTACGATACGGTCACTTTTTAAAGTGACATTTCACAATCATTTCTACATAAATTTGACTTTTATTCCATCTGAAATAGTATGGTGCGTTATGTCCATTTTTTAGGTTCTGCTTGATGTAAGTGAAAGAGGTTTCCATCATACGTGTTCATGATCTTAAGACATTGCTCTAATCATTTAACTTTGATGGACAGCTGTAAAATTGAAAATAATAGGAAAAATGGTGACTTTTTACAAAATTTTGAACCCGTAATTTTACAAATGGGCATAACTTTTTTAATAATCATCATACCTTTATAAAATTTTACATGTATATTTACAGGAATAGTACACACCGATTGTCATAATTATTTTTCGGCAATTTTCACATTTAGAGGTTGCTCTATAAGCAAAGCTCAAAAAGCTCTAATTCGAGTTAGAGCTCGAGATATTGCATTTGAAATAATTGAATTGTCACAGAATATTAGCCAAAGGCCGGACAATATAGAAAAACAAAAAATCGTGACATTGTGTATTGTACTAAGACTGCAATAGAGAGAAAAAGATTGGTGGGTGGGGAAATCGTGGTGTTTTATTCTATCAGACGAAAAAAATCCACGTAGAGCTCAAAATATTGAGCTCAAGATATTGCATTAATAATAATCTAGGTCCCACAAAATGTAAGACAATGGCTAGACCTTGATGAAAAACTAAATCTCCTGACATTTAAAAATGCGCATGACTAAATCACAGAGGAAGAAAGTGGTGGGTGGAGTAAATAATTGTGTTTAGTTTATATCACGTTTGGCCATTATACTTATTCAATGAACTGAACTTTATGAATCAGGACATTAAACGGGTCAATGACAAAACATGCACAAACAATTCAGTAAAGTTTTGTTTTGATTGGTTTATATTTGTAGCTATTATAGTGAAAGAAAAGTAAAAAAAGACAACTTCACATTCTAGGTCTATATTAACTTTAGATGTGTGATTCCGATCAATAAAGAATGCACATATGCAAGATCAGATGGTCCCCAACATTTTGTCAAAATTTTGTTGAAAGCGCCAATTTTGAAAAATTCAATGGCACATTACTCTAGACGTTACATTGCTATTCAGATGAAAATTTCACTGATGCAAGCTTTTATAGTCATCAACATAATTTATAAGTTATCTTTTTATTAGTCAATATGCGTGGCTGTTACACTGAAAAATGCTGAAAATGCAATTTTGTAAAATTTCAAGAGCAAATTATTCTAATTTTGATTTTGATCAAGCTAACAATCGCCTTTACGCAAGCTTCCCATTTCTTATAAGTTTCGACTAAATTGGTGAATATTTTTGGCTCGAAAAGGCAATTTTGTCAAATTCAATGGCACATAACTCTAGCTGTGATGTTCCAATTAAGCTAAAGAATCACATGTTTGAAAGATCTTAAAGTGAAGTTTTATGTAATTGACCAATATTTGTGGCTAAAATAAAGCCGTAAATGCAATTTTGTCTAAACCAAGGCACATAACTCTGAATGCTTGATTCCAATCAAGCTAAAAATCGCTCTTAAGCAAGATCCCACGGTCACCAATATTTCTTCCAAATTTCGTCTTAATTAGTCAATAGTGTTGGCTGTTATAGTAACAACAAGACCAAAAAGCGAATTTAGTCAAATTCAAGGGTTTATAACTCAGGATGTTACGTTTCGATCAAGCTAAAAATCACACTGATGCAAGATCTTATAGTACCCAAATTTCTGTCCAAAAATTCGCTCAATTCGTCCATAAATTTTGTGGATTTAAGAGGCAACAGAAAGTTTAGACCTGTTATTTTGATAAATTCAAGGGCACATAACTCCGACTGTTTGCGTCCGATCAAGCTAAATAGAATCACAGTTTTGTCACAATTGATCAATATTTGTGGTAATTATAGAGAAAACGTGGTTGAAAAGGAAATTTTGTCGAATTCCAGGGCCCATCACTATGGATGTAAGACTCCGACCAAGCAAATATTCCACTTATGCAAGGTCTTATAGTCACAAATGTTTTGTCCAAGTTTTGTTTCAATTGGTCAATATTTGTGGCTGAAAGAGGGAAAATAAAGTCAAAAATGGAAATTTTGTCGCACATAACTCTAGACATGAAATTGCAATTGAACAAAAAAATATCTGAAGCAAAGTCCTACAGTCACCAACATTTTGTAAACAGTTTTGCTATAATTGGTCAACATTAAATTTTGTTGCTATTATGGCGAAGATAGAGTGAAAAACTGTAGTTTTTGTCAATTTCAAGGGCACATAACTCTAGATGTGAGATTCAAGCTGAGAGATATATCCATGCAAGGTCTTGTCATGACTGATGTTTTATCAAGGTTTTGTCAATACGTTTCAAAATTTGTAGATGATATAGTGAACAAAAAGACAAAACACTTATTTTTTACATTCAAGGGCAGATAACTCAGGATTTTCTGCTTCAATCAATCAACAAATATGTAATATTGGGAGATCAGATATAGACAACATATCATAAAAGTTTCCATTGATGTGATAATTAGGTGAACACGAATTTATATGGGGAAACTAAAGAAGAACGCGTTAAATTAAAACAAAACTTTTATGACGTCATATATACTCGGCAAAACTGCTAACGCATCACTCAGATCTTTGTTAAAAAATTTTAACGAATCTACAGAATACCTTCAAAACTTGCACATGCTGACTACCACCATTTGATAAGAGATCTATGAAATTTCATAGTAAATGTTACTGTATCTTGTAAAATATTGAACTTTTAATAAGGACACCCTTAGTTCTAAAATTCATGAAGTCTGAAATTTGATTAAAATGGAAAATTCACGCATAACTTTCAAACCTTTTGCATTGGCTGAAAGAGTTTCCTGTTTTTACGAAAAAGTAAAAGTTACCATTCAAAAAACAAACCGACGGCTTTAACATTTTTATGGGCGCGTAATGTATTCCCACAGAGGCATTATTACATCACTAGTGCCGTTGGTGTCATTGATGGCGTCGACGGCGACGTATGTTACGTAGACAAAAACGTATCGGTCTATATCTTATAAACTGTATAAGATGAAGTCTTGATATTTCACACATAGACAGGCCCTAACAAGACCTTTCACTTGACACTTTAAAATTTGACCTTGTGACCTTGACCTTGAAAAATTGACATTTTCTTTCAAAAAGGTGCCTCTATGCGAGCTACGTTGTCCCGGAACAGCCCTTGTTATGTAAGAGAGAAAATTGATTTTTTCAGACTTTAATTTCACAATAAACCAGCTTTCAAAATCAATTCAAACAAAAATGATTAAAAAAGATCACAAGTTACAAGAGCCGAAAAACTGTTTTGGCCCGCCTTTGGTATGACGCGGTCACATAAGAAAGAAAACTTAGAAATAGTTTTATGAATGAGTGCAGAAACTTGTGGGATAAATATTTGCCAAATTATAAATCTAAATCTTTGACAATAAAGAAGTTATGAAATTTTAAAAAGTGATGCGTTAGCTCTTTTGCTGAGTATATAAAGTTCATCTTAAGGCCCACGGCTGTCCATCAAACTTTTTTGGTGATGTCTACTTATCCTTTTTACGAATCCATTTGATTTAAACCTCTTTCACTTACATCAAACAGAATTACACAACGCATCGTACTAAAAGTGCATGTTTTCTTATGAAAATTCTGAAAATTTCAAGCCAAAATATTGAATCGTTTACGAGAAATATATTTTTTTGTGCGAAAATGAAACAAATTGTTGTGGACAACAGTTCAGATTTATATAGAATTTGTCATTTCTGTGTCAACTTTAACCCTTTCCCAAACGGCAAAATTTTGGACTGTTCCAATTTGAAAGACGTTGCAGACGACAATTTCAAGTTGATCAAATTTTGAAAATATTTCGATTTTGGGGTGGAAAACTTTGTGGAAAATAAAGAAATTGCTTGTCACAAGCAATTTCTTCATTTTCCACAATGTTTTCCCAAGCATTTTCTTGTGAGGGAGTCAAAAGGCGTCAATGTGTAGTAATGGGTTAATTAAAGGCGTATTTTTCGCTTATAAATTACAACTTCAAAAAACTGATAGCATTTCTACGCATAAGAATAAACAATTTTTGCATCAGGACATACTTTTAAAAATGAAATAAATGTGAAATGCCACTTTAAGATTTCAATTTGATGATAATAGATGTTACAAATACACTCCATGGACTAAGCCTGAGTTGACTGAAAATGTTTGTAATATCCTCTGATAATGCAGAGCTACTCGAAGTAACTGTTTGACTGCATTAGTCCTATGACTAAATAGGCTAACCTGTTTCTATCTTCCCATCTGGTCTTGTATGCGTCCAGGCTATTGTCGGTGTTGGATCCCCAGTGACGTCACAATCTATTTTTAGATTGTCGCCATCTTTGATGTTGATCACAGATTGAGATGTTGTGGCAATCACTGGCTCTGAAACGAAGAAATAGCAAAAACAAATTATATCACAAGCCATCTGATTGGACATGACGTGTGTCTCGGCCAATCGGATGGGTTCTTATGAAATTTTAGAGGTGAATTTAAAATTAAACTGGCGAATACTACCCCAGAAACGAAGAAATACCAGGGGCCATATTCGCCAACGATTCTAAAGGATAGTCTTACAAGCCATCTGATTGGACGAGACGTATGTCTCGGCTGATCGGATGGGTTGTTGTGTAATTCTAAAGGTAAGAATTAGACGGGTTTGTGAATGTCATCGCAAATATATACATGTATAGTCTAAATATCATTGTGTACTATATGGGGGTTTTATGCACATGACGTTTTGTTTGTTCTGCGTTAAGTGAGACTTGGTGCAATTCCTGAATGTCCATGTTCATAGTAGAATTTTTTACTTTGTCGTTCTGAGAGTTCCTTAATGGTGCGGACAATTTCGAAATAGGCTTGTGTGTAAAATAGGAATAGAAACAAAACAAGAATCAAGCATCAGTTCCTTTACTGGCTGAGTGTATGAATACAAAGTAGGACAACTCTAGAATTGTACTGTTAGCCAAATACTTTGCACAGATCATAATATCGTCCCTCGACAGCCAGAAGTGGCTATCAGCATTTTTAATTTAACTGCTGATAGCCACTTCTGGCTGTCAAGGGACGATATATGTAGGCATATTTTAAATGCGTACGAGTATAGTTATATAAATAACATTTTCGTGAATGACCGTATCATCAAAAATGAAAGGCTAAATTCCACGAAATATTACTTGTTGTTACTAAATATTTTGTTACCTGTAACCACTAACTGTATGGTCTTCTCAGAAGTGCCAAATACGTTGGTCAGTGTACATTTATAGGTGCCACTTAAATAGACAAAAAGTAAATTTGATACAGAGATGGGGAAAGCAATATAAAATCACCTTGAAGCTATCATATTTCCTGAATTATTAGCAACATCGAGATGGTAAAGGACCTCTATGGATAGGGCGAGAAATCTCCCTAAAAGGCTCAGCTCGATGGGTCAATTTTCAAAACTTACAAATTGAGAAGCAAAATTAAGCTTTATGGTTAGGTAGATGAATAAATGAAATGAATACCGTTTTATGTCATTTAAAAAAATCTATATGTGCAGATAGCTTTTGATTTTTGTACCAACCTAAATGGTTTCATTTTCTTACACTTCCGTTATTCATAGAGGTAAAATGAAGTTTCCTTTAGTTTTATTTGCAATTTATTTACTACAGATACATGTATAAGGATTAATGGTGTTGACATCATATTGCAGTTTTGGTTTTGACCGTATTGCGCATGCACATCATTGAAAGAACGTAAAAAGCGCACTTTCCCGCCAAATACCGAGGATTACCTACTTTCCCTGGGCTGGTGAACATCGTTTCCCCCCTTGGCCCAGCTTCCAATTGGCATATGTTGTGTAGATTAACCAATTACTTCCTTCATAAAAAGGATTTCCTGAGTCACGGGGGGCGTACTTTTATACTAAGATAGTACTCATATAACAATTGTCATATTTTTGGCGGGAAGAGTTCGCCTTTAAACTCGTTATAAAGGACAAAACGAAAACTTGTTTATGATTTCAACAGCAATTGACCTTAAATTTACATAAAGAATCTTGCTATTAATATCAAATAAAACTTAATTCTGGTTAAATGAATACCGGTGGGGCAAGAAAAGGTAATTTTGGGGGTAGGCACTGAAACCAAGAGTTATCTGTACATATCGAATCGTTTTAATTGTACAAAATCAGTTTTCATATGATTTAGGTATACATCTAACAATACAGCCCATAATAATAATCAATTTGCATGTTTTGAAAATTGACTTTTCCATTTGAGCCTTTTAGGGAGATTTCTCGCCTTATCCATAGATAGAGGTCCTTCATTTCTTTATCGTAAACATTCGCTTGGGCCCGAATAGGATTAAACGTCCATCTTTCGCATATGCGCGTTAGCATATTTTTCTAAAAAAAATCATAAGTGTTAATTAATCCATATGTGATATTTGTGACCCATCACGCTAAAAGGGACCTTACATGAAATGTGAAAATATATCGACCCTAGTCAGTCTGCGTAGTCCGCGCAGCCAGACTAGGGCCGACACTTTTAACTTTTATGTATTTTTTTAAAATCTGGAATGTTTTCCCTATCTTAATATATGTTCATTTCTCGCAAACGGGATCTGGTTGACCTATGCTGAGTCTGACAAGTTTGTCAAAAGTTTGATTTTTGGAGTTCGGGTAAGGTCCCTTTTAGCTTGACGGGTCACATTTGAATGCCTACTTATTTTATTTTTGAAAATGTATATGTGACATCTTAATTTCATGCTGATAGTAAAAAAAAAATCTTTAGTCGATCTGCCTTTTTTAGAAAATGCTCTTCATAAATTATACCTGTTTTTTCAGTATTTTGAAAATCTTAGAACCCTTGGTCTGCAAAATACTGTGGTCTGACCAAAAAATCAAAATGGCTTTCTAAAATTTTATTTATCTTATAGATACCTATGTAATATAATCATGTTGATTAAATTAAAAAAAATCCTCCAGTGAAAAAAAAATATAATCATCTTAAAAACATTGAAAAATGAAGTTTTTATATGCTCTTCCTGCTCAATTCAGTTGCAAAATAGCTTTTCGCGTTTCCATGGTAACCAAAAACAATACAGAGTACAAATTGTTAAAAATCGCAATACTTCACTATAGAGATGACATGGTGTAAAAATGAGCAAAATCGGTGACCATGCATGTGCCACCATTCTTTTATTCTTACAGAGAACGCTACTTAAGGTAGCTGGATACCCCTGACGTCAAAATTGTAATTTCCTCAGAATTGTACGAAATTGAGAGGGATGCTAAAAAATAGATCTAATCCATGTAATGGAAAATAAGTTTACAAAAGCGTTACCCGTCTGATATTTGAACATTGGTAATCTGCAGACCTCCGGTCGTCATGGTATTTCGTGCTGGATTTGTGGGCGTAAAAGTTGCTGTGGGCGGAGGGTAGCCCTGTGATTGACAGGGCAGGAGTACAGTTTGACCTGCATAAGCAGTCACTAGCTCTGTGCTGTTGCCGGTATAAATTGGTCGAGCTGTAAAATAATAACAATAAACAAAAAAATAACAATAATAATATTTGTGCCGGGTTATAGTGGGCGTGAAAGTTGCTGTGGGCGGAGGGTAGCCTTGTGATTAACAGGACAGTAATACAGTTTGTCCTGCATAGGCTGTGACTAGCTCCGTGCTGTTGCCGGTATAGATTGGTCGAGCTGTAAATAATAACAATAAACGAAATATAACAATAATAATATTTGTGCCGGGTTATAGTAGGCGTGAACGTTGCTGCGGGCGGGGGATAACCTTGTGATTAACAGGACAGTAATACAGTTTGTCCTGCATAGGCTGTGACTAGCTCCGTGCTGTTGCCGGTATAGATTGGTCGTGCTGTAACGATACAAAATACTAGTAAACATTTGTCATGGTATCTTGTGCCGGGTTATAGTGGGCGTGAAAGTTGCGGTGGGCGGAGCGTAACCCTATGATTGACAGGGCAGTAATACAGTTTGACCTGCATCAGCAGTCACTACATGTAGCTCTGTGTTGTTGCCAGTATAGATTGGCCGCGCTGCAGGGCACCTCTAGCTAATCGAACGAAAAGGTCTGCCAGGTCATTTATCGTGAGCTATACTATTATATCATTCATCACAGGTGTAGCAACCCTTGCGCAAACACATGGCAGAAAATTTAAGAAATATGGATTTTTGTTTGGTTTCCCTCGAAATAAAAACATGAATGACTAGTAACATACATACCAAATACCCACCTGGAGCCATGAATGCCTGTGGTCATTCGTGACCCCAGTTGGATATTTAGTGTGTACTTTAGATACATCATCATTTCAAAAAGATCCTTGGAGATTTAAATAGGGATGCCTACCATTAATTTAATTATTTTGGAATATCGCTACAAAACATCAACTGCAGCTTAATATAAAGAAGTACATTGAAAAGCGACGATTTTCATTTGTGGAGACAATAAAGATGGAAGAAATAATAAACAGTAGCTTACACAAAGTAGAGCAACATTGTTGATCAAAAGGTAGCGGTCTCCCTTCGTCTCCTTTTTGTCCTTTTGCACCGTTTATTCCGCTTGCCCCAGCAGCGCCACTTGGACCTAGAAATGGTTAGTTGGTTAGATATTTGTGACCCGTCATGCTAAAAGGGACCTTATAGGATGTGTGAAAAATATCGACCCTAGTCAGTCTGCGCAGTCCGCGCAGCCAGACTAGGGCCAACACTTTTCACTTTTATGTGATTTTCTGAATCTGGGTGTTTTTCCTATTTTACTTTCTGTTCATTTTTAACATGCGAGACCTAATTTGATTGTACTGAAGCTGATCAGATTTTTAAAATTTGGAATTTGGAATTCTGATAAGGTCCCTTTTAGTGTGACGGGTCACATTTTATTTAAAATGTCAATTTTATACCATGTACGCATGACATCGAATGTGGTACACTGAATCGTTAGATGACAGCCAACATAATGATGTAACATTTGCTTCTTTCTTGATGTTTGGGTAATGTACGAGTAATGTACGAATTGTAAATCTCTTATTTATATGCTCGTGTGTTTCTGAATCTTCATTTGATGGAGAAAATAAAGATATGAATGAAAAGCTGCTGCATTAGTAAACATGTATACTGCATAATTATGATACACTTCAAGGGATTTTTCTAATAACTTAGATAATGGTATCTATAAATAACCGTTGGAAAGCCTGATAAATACAAGTAGGACAAAACAAAGAGTAGACCTATCTGAAAGCCCTTTTGTTTTTTGAGACCTACAAAGATGCAGAACAACCTGCATACAGTGGCATAGTTTGTTGTCAGGATACATAATATCTTGCTAGATCCCGGCCAATATGTTGAGTATGTACCATCCGTGGTCGAGAGGTATCTAGGTTGTTCGTTGTCCGGTCCAGTTGTTCGGAATTCGATCTCGGAAGCGAAAGTTGTACTTTGACTTCTTATTGATGTACAAGTCGGCAAGAGAAGACCTATTGGTGAAGTTTTCAGGAAGCAGAATCAAAAGCTATCAAAAATCTAATAAAAAGAACTTGTTTCCCAATCGATGTGAAATGCATCCTCGCTTTTCACAAGAACCTCATAACTGCAGCTTAAAACAACCTGTACGAAGTTTTTGTTGAAAAGCATTGACATAAGTTAAAACAAACAGAACTTACCAATATTTCCTGTATCGCCTTTGTCCCCTTTCATTCCGGGGATCCCTGGTACCCCGAAGCTCCCATGTTCCCCTTTAGGGCCCGGCGGACCGGATCGACCAGGATCGCCCTTTAAACCTCGAGTACCTGCTTCGCCTTTCTGACCTTAAAGTTGGAAAACGAGAAAACAAATATTTATTAATCGTTTCTCAAATAAGACCTGGTTTGGGCGACCCTAACTGAATACACTTGGAAAACAACGAGACAAAAGAAGAAAATGCTGATAACCCGCATTTTCCCTTTTGCTTCAATGTTTCATGTGATATAATCGCCTTTCTGACCTTAAAATGGCAAAACGAGAAAACAAATATTTATCAATCATTTCTCAAACAAGACATGTTTTAGCGTCCCTAACCTACGCGGCTTGGGAAAACATCGAGACAAAAGAAGAAAATGCTGATAACCAGCATTTTCTCCTTTTGCATCAATGTTTCATGTGATATAATAAATATTTCACAAAGATTCACAAATATTTTCAATTAGTAACATCCATTTTGCCCTGTGCATCAGCTTTCAAAAGGGACCATCCTAAATACTGTCGTTTATATGCTTAATTATTTTGTAACAGGATTACAGAATATATTTAGCATCATTTATAATCAAAGTGCTGAGAGCACTGTAATTGGACGTCTCTGATTGATTGAGCGGGATTGTACATGAACGAAAGATATTTTATTCATTCTTCTGTGTTTAATTCTATAAGATCGGTTTCGGACATACGAAATCGGCTTTAATACCAGAAAACCCTTCTCAGGCTTCAAATTGATTTGATTGCCGTTTCAAGACAACTGATTTGTCGCTATGAATAATCACTATTAATTTGATTACCAAATTCAATTAAGGCCATGCGATTAGCACTTTTGTCTTCTTGTTTCGGTTTACTATGAGTATTGCCGTCAGTTATACTTTTCGTTGATTTTATAAAGTACGCTACAAAGCAATTTATTCAAAATGTAAGCCAACGCGCTACATAAATGAAAGCCGCGATAGCTCACTTAGCAGAGCACTCACCTTGTACTCTTTACACATGTTATATCCGGAAGGCCCTGGGTTCGAATTCTACTCAGACATTGTTCTTTTTAATCATCTTTTTTAATACGCCGCCGGAGGCGGACGTATATTGGTGTCATCTTCTCCGTCTGTCCGTCCATCCGTCCGTACGTCCGTCCACTTTTCTTGTCAACGCAACTCCTCCTAAGTTTCTGGCTGGATCTTCTTGAAACTTGGTCAATGTTATCACCTCAATTGGTAGATGTGCATGAAGGAAGGATTTTATGGTTCGTTGATTTTTGCCAGAGTTATGCCCCTTAAAAACTTAGTCTTTGGGGCTTATTGAAATTGCAGCCTTGTCAACGCAACTCCTCCTAAGTTTCTAGCTGGATCTTAATGAAACTTGGTCAATGTTATCACCTCAATTGGTAGATGTGCATGAAGGAAGGATTTTATGGTTCGTTGTTCTTTGCCTGAGTTATGCCCCTTAAAAACTTAGTCCCTGGGGCTTATTGAAATTGCAACCTTGTCAACACAACTCCTCCTAAGTTTCTGGCTAGATCTTAATGAAACTTGGTCAATGTTATCACCTCAATTGGTAGATGTGCATGAAGGAAGAATTTTATGGTTCATTGATTTTTACCAGAGTTATGCCCCCTTAAAACTTAGTCTGTGGGGCTTATTGAAATTGCAGCCTTGTCAACGCAAGTCCTCCTACGTTTATGGCTGGATATTAATGACACTTGGTCAATCACCTCAATTGGTAGATTTGCATGAAGGAAGGATTTTATGGTTCATTGATTTTTTTCTAGAGTTATGCCCCCTTAAAACTTAGTCTCTGGGGCTGATTGAAATTGCAGCCTTGTCAACACAACTTCTTCTAAGATTCTGACTGGATCCTTATGAAACTTGGTGGATGTTATTACCTTAATTGGTAGATGTGCATGAAGTAAGGATTTTATGGTTCATTGATTTTTGCCTGAGTTATGCCCCCTTCAATCTTAGTCTCTAGGGCTTAATGATATTTCAGTCTCGTGAACGCAATTCCTTCCAGGTTTTTGACTGGATATTTATAAAAACCTTTTTGTGAACACAACTTTTTACAGGTTTTTGTGTGAATATTTATAAATCCTTGTCAATGTCATTTTTTTGTCTCAAGTTTTATAAGTGGCGGCGTATATTGTGACCATGGCACTCTTGTTCGACTTCTATCTCCACCATCGTTGGCGAAAAAAAGACCGCAGTGATTTAGAATCGATCTTAACACAAATTCAACGAAATAAAGTAATGAAACGCCGATCATTTACATACAATTCCGCTCAATCAATGAGAGGCGTCTAAATATAGTGCTCCAAGCACTTTGATTTTTATTCCTGTTTAGAGTAAAAATAGAAAAAACACGGTAGCAGTTTTCCCTGGTTGTGGTTACAAAACAAATTCAATACATACTTTTCCTGAAACAAAATACCAGATGAATTGGAGCACATAACCATGGATTCCTCATACAAGAACTACCGCAGCATCCTTACACCTACAGATGTGCATAAAAAGAAGAAATTGGGAACGTGCCGTCGGGAAAATGGCAGTGGAGTACAATAAGCAATTTAAATCTTCATATCATTATCAACGAAAATTTGAGAATAGCAATGTCCCTATCTGTAAACATATTCATACGATCATCCAGGTACCATCTGTTGCAGACCCATTGCTTCATCTTCTTAGCTCAATACACGTAAACGGGTCTCTTAAACGAAATAAATACAGATCGCTGTCACTTAAGGCGCGTTCCCATTGCAGACCAAATCAACTCGATCAAGCTCGATCAAGCGATCGAGTACTGGTCGAGCTTGGTCGGCAAGAGTGGTCGGGACGATCGAGCGTGGTCGGCAAAAATGATCGGGAATTAATTGACAATAAATAAAGAAGAAGTCGTGTAAATACATTTGATCGAGCTTGGTCGGGGAATTTAGGCGGTCGAGTTGATCGAGTTGATTTGGTCGGCAGTGGGAACGCGGCTTTAGTCTTATACTAGTAATAATCATTGTTGTCATGATCATCGATCAGTATGTAAATAGGTCATGATACTGTCGAATATCAGTGATACAGTTGCTGGAGAAAAAAAACTCGTAAGAGCAACTATTTTTCTGAATAGGTGGATTTCACTAGTGTCTCATCTGAGGCTGTTCAGATTGAACCCCGATTTGTCATCGAGTCGAACCCGAGTTGCGAAATGAACTCACTCCCCGATAATCAATTTCAAAACCCTGGTTCAAAAGTACGTCTCGTGGAAACCCCGTTCCTTTAAATATGTCAAAGACTTAAACAACAATGATCAAAGAAAAGGAACCTATCATACACAATACGTGCATTAAATTGGGTAATCATTCTAAAATGTGTGTTTTCAGTAAACACATCAAGAAAAACAAACGTTTTACAGAAGAAATAATCCGAACTGGTTTTGAACCAACGGCGTTCCAAATTTCAAACTGAAAAAAGGTTGCGAGGTTAATCCTTTCCCGTTTGAGCTATCGCTGCTGCTGATGATATAGGGTGTCTGTTTACATTATAACCATAGTGTATGCATGTATCGCTGAAATCTAAAGATCTTACCCTTTACACAATAAATATTACGAAAGTCAAAAAACTACAAGAAAATGATTAAATCCAAAAAAGATCGTAAAGTTGGTTAAGACGTGGCATGAATTGAATCGGCCAATGAATCTTATAGTATTTGTTAGGGAACACATAGAAAGTAGGAAAAGATACGACAGTTTTCCTGTATGGTCGCAAAATCTATTTTGAATTTTGGTCAACTGGCAATTGAGTCTGAGAAAGGGTTTTTTGGTAATGAAAACCCATTTCGCCTGTCCAAAAGTGGTTATAAGAATTGTACGTCCTTTCGGACGTCCAATTAAAAATCGATTTTTTAATTGGACGTCCGAAAGGACGTACAATTCTTATAACCACTTTTGGACAGGCGAAATGGGTTTTCATTACCAAAAAACCCTTTCTCAGACTCAATTGCCAGTTGACCAGAATTCAAAATAGATTTTGCGACCATACAGGAAAACTGTCGTATCTTTTCCTACTTTCTATGTGTTCTCTAACAAATACTATAAGATTCATTGGCCGATTCAATTCATACCACGTCTTAACCAACTTTACGATCTTTTTTCGATTTAATCATTTTCTTGTAGTTTTTTGACTTTCGTAATATTTATTGTGTAAAGGGTAAGATCTAGGGGTGAAACGGTTTACCGGTATACCGATAAACCGCGGTCTGCTCAAATGAAAAACCGGTAACCGGTTCTGATTCTACCATACCGGTTTTTCTGCTAATTATTAACTACTCTTTGTTTTATCAGAAAGTCCAGTTTTTTCGAATATCTATCAGATATCAATTGAGCATTTTCACAACTTTATAACTTGTTTCATATCTTTTCTGTTGTGTTGTTTGATTTTAATGAAGATCGAAATCTGCGAAAACTAATTACTTATCTTTATTTATGTATGCCAGGCGAGTACGACCAGAATAATGTTCTTTGTTAAGACGCGATTAAAACAATTCGATTTTTTATACTTTTAAAACTTGCATGGTAAGCACTAAGTTGCAACCGATTAAATAATACTAATTATTAAATAATATTTAGGATCGTTAATTTTTGGAACATATTTCATTTTAAAAATCAGTGTCTCAATATGTTCGATTTTATTTGGCAGGAGAGTACAATCGATCGCACCGCCTATCGTGATCTCTCGTTTTTGTCAAGATTTGACAATTTTTACTTTCACTTTGCAGCCGCTGCAAGCTAAATTGAGGACTTTTGGATCTGTAGTTTAACCTTTTGATGTGTGAACCATCAGAATATATGAAAAATGTCGGCTCAGATATTTTACTCATGAACTAGATATTTCGTTATTAGATTTAATTTTATGGAAATTACCATTTTTATTTTCTTTCATTTTTCGAAACTCAAAGAATTCTAGTTGGCCGAAAATTGATTTGATGTGGTCATTTCGGCCGGCGGCTGGCTCTTCATGAAAACCCTGAATTATCATATCAATGCAATTATTTCATCCATTGCCAAGACAAATAAAATTTAGACTGGTTTGATTTAAAAGTGGATCCATGACCATGTCTGCGATCTACACAGAAATTTCTATTTGTAAGTTTCTTCCAGAAGCAACTAATATTTGGACTGGTTTAATTTAAAAGTATTGTCAGAGGAAAAAATCATTGTAGATCTTTTCTGCTAGCATGGAAAGTATTCACAAAGCAAAATCTGGTTAAGACATCCCCTATAGGAACAATAAGGGAAAACATTACTGCAAAAGATAATTTTGCTGGCCTTTAGTCATTTTTTGATAGTTTGTAGTATCTGTGCATGCGATTGATTTGATTTTAAGGTTCATTAAATTGAAAGAAAGAAAGAGTTCCCAACAATGTACTAGTGTTGTTTATCACACATTGAACACATGCACCCTAAGAGTGATTACAAGTAGTCAAATATGGTAAATGTCAGTAATATAGCATATTGCAATACATATTGCAATACGGGTCAGCTGTATTGCAATATATTGCAATACGATTTTGCCGTATTGTTTCACCCCTAGTAAGATCTTTAGAAAGCGATACATGCATACACTATGGTTATAATGTAAACAGACACCCTATATCATCAGCAGCAGCGATAGCTCAAACGAGAAAGGATTAACCTCGCAACCTTTTTCAGTTTGAAATTTGGAACGCCGTTGGTTCAAAACCAGTTCGGATTATTTCTTCTGTAAAACGTTTGTTTTTCTTGATGTGTTTACTGAAAACACACATTTTAGAATGATTACCCAATTTAATGCACGTATTGTGTATGATAGGTTCCTTTTCGTTGATCATTGTTGTTTAAGTCTTTGACACATTTAAAGGAACGGGGTTTCCACGAGACGTACTTTGGAACCAGGGTTTTGAAATTGATTATCGGGGAGTGAGTTCATTTCGCAACTCGGGTTCGACTCGATGACAAATCGGGGTTCCATCTGAACAGCCTCAGATGAGACACTTGTGAAATCCACCTATTCAGAAAAATAGTTGCTCTTACGAGTTTTTTTTTTTTTTCTCCAGCATCTGTATCACTGATATTCGACAGTATCATGACCTATTTACATACTGATCGATGATCATGACAACAATGATTATTACTAGTATAAGACTAAGTGACAGCGATCTGTATTTATTTCGTTTAAGAGACCCGTTTACGTGTATTGAGCTAAGAAGATGAAGCAATGGGTCTGCAACAGATGGTACCTGGATGATCGTATGAATATGTTTACAGATAGGGACATTGCTATTCTCAAATTTTCGTTGATAGTGATATGAAGATTTAAATTGCTTATTGTACTCCACTGCCATTTTCCCGACGGCACGTTCCCAATTTCTTCTTTTTATGCACATATGTAGATGTAAGGATGCTGCGGTAGTATTTGTATGAGGAATCCATGGTTAGGTGCTCCAATTCATCTGGTATTTTGTTTCAGGAAAAGTATGTATTGAATTTGTTTTGTAACTACAACCAGGGAAAACTGCTACCGTGTTTTTTTTTCTTTTTTTACTCTAAACAGGAATAAAAATCAAAGTGCTTGGATCACTATATTTAGACGCCTCTCATTGATTGAGCGGAATTGTATGTAAATGATCGGCGTTTCATTACTTTATTTCGTTGAATTTGTGTTAAGATCGATTCTAAATCACTGCGGTCGTTTTTTCGCCAACGATGGTGGAGATAGAAGTCGAACAAGAGTGCCATGGTCACAATATACGCCGCCACTTATAAAACTTGAGACAAAAAATGACATTGACAAGGATTTATAAATATTCACACAAAAACCTGTAAAAATTTGTGTTCACAAAAAGGTTTTTATAAATATCCAGTCAAAAACCTGGAAGGAATTGCGTTCACGAGACTGAAATATAATTAAGCCCTAGAGACTAAGATTGAAGGGGGCATAACTCAGGCAAAAATCAATGAACCATAAAATCCTTACTTCATGCACATCTACCAATTAAGGTTATAACATCCACCAAGTTTCATAAGGATCCAGTCAGAATCTTAGAAGAAGCTGTGTTGACAAGGCTGCAATTTCAATCAGCCCCAGAGACTAAGTTTTAAGGGGGCATATCTCTAGAAAAAATCAATGAACCATAAAATCTTTCCTTCATGCAAATCTACCAATTGAGGTGATTGACCAAGTGTCATTAATATCCAGCCATAAACGTAGGAGGACTTGCGTTGACAAGGCTGCAATTTCAATAAGCCCCACAGACTAAGTTTTAAGGGGGCATAACTCCTTCATGCACATCTACCAATTGAGGTGATAACATTGACCAAGTTTCATTAAGATCTAGCCAGAAACTTAGGAGGAGTTGTGTTGACAAGGCTGCAATTTCAATAAGCCCCAGAGACTAAGTTTTTAAGGGGCATAACTCAGGCAAAAATCAACGAACCATAAAATCCTTCCTTCATGCACATCTACCAATTAAGGTGATAACATTGACCAAGTTTCATTAAGATCCAGCTAGAAACTTAGGAGGAGTTGCGTTGACAAGGCTGCAATTTCAATAAGCCCCAGAGACTAAGTTTTTAAGGGGCATAACTCAGGCAAAAATCAACGAACCATAAAATCCTTCCTTCATGCACATCTACCAATTGAGGTGATAACATTGACCAAGTTTCAAGAAGGTCCAGCCAGAAACTTAGGAGGAGTTGCGTTGACAAGAAAAGTGGACGGACGTAGGGACGGACGGACGGACGGACAGACGGACGGATGGATGGACGGACGGACAGACGGAGAAGATGACGCCAATATACGTCCGCCTCCGGCGGCGTATAAAAAAAGATGATTAAAAAGAACAATGTCTGAGTAGAATACGAACCCAGGGCCTTCCGGATATAACATGTGTAAAGAGTACAAGGTGAGTGCTCTGCTAAGTGAGCTATCGCGGCTTTCATTTATGTAGCGCGTTGGCTTACATTTTGAATAAATTGCTTTGTAGCGTACTTTATAAAATCAATGAAAAGTATAACTGACGACAATACTCATAGTAAACCGAAACAAGAAGACAAAAGTGCTAATCGCATGGCCTTAATTGAATTTGGTAATCAAATTAATAGTGATTATTCATAGCGACAAATCAGTTGTCTTGAAACGGCAATCAAATCAATTTGAAGCCTGAGAAGGGTTTTCTGGTATTAAAGCCGATTTCGTATGTCCGAAACCGATCTTATAGAATTAAACACAGAAGAATGAATAAAATATCTTTCGTTCATGTACAATCCCGCTCAATCAATCAGAGACGTCCAATTACAGTGCTCTCAGCACTTTGATTTTTCAAAGTGATAATCTGGACGTATTCCTACCAGTCGTACAAATGTACAACGAATATGATATATTTTATTTCCAAGAGAATCAGACTCTATCCGTTTGAAGGCTGCTCCGGACAGCAAAATGTACATGTGTGTCGGCAAAGAAATGGTTTGTATATGTTAGCGGCAATAAGTAAGAATAGGCAATACGCTTAATGCCTATGCAATAAGCTATTGCCTATGCAGTAAACGTATTGTCTAATTCACTATAGGCATTAAGCTTAATGCATATGCTTTAAGCCTAATGCCTGGAAAAAAGTCAGGCATTAGGCTTATTGCCTAACGATGAAATATGACTACTTTTTTGATGCCTTATTAGAAATCGAACATATTTCACAAATATTTACCATTATTTACAGTCATGTATTAGTGGAAATGCTTAAATGCTTTTTACAGCATTTTCTTGTTTTGTATGATGATTGCTTTCCCAAAGTCAACATGACCAGGGTTAAACTATTTATACATACCGGGCAGGCATATCTTTGAAGAGTTGCCGCAATATTGCTCCAATACTTTCACCTGTAATAGATATGCAGTTGGTAGGCCTATTGCGGATTTCATTTAACCTGCCACTGACTTTTATTCAAAATGTGTTCATATTTCGCAAGATGAAGCTGAATGCTCGTAGCAAATCATTTGAATTATCGAATCAAAATCATTCAGCTTTATCTTGCATGATCATTACGAATACATTACGTCGCTTCTATTTTTGGCTGAAGCCGGTAACATTTGAATTATCGAATCAAAATCATTCAGCTTCATCTTGTTTGATTACGTATACATTACGTCGATTCTATTTTTGGCTGAAGCCGGTAATTTGAAGCGTCAGCCAATGAAAGTTTGTATCAGTTCCCGCGTACTGTATAATTGACGTCGACTCGTGTATAGCTTGTTGTTATACAATTAAAACCAAATTGTAGGGAATTCGGTTAATATATTTGTAAATGGGTGATTTGTAAGTGAATTATAATTCAATTTTCAGTTTAACCTCTTCACGAAATCATGTCCAAAAGGATAGATACTTAAAGCAAAATAAAATTTAACATGTTCTTTGCGTGTGTCAAAAACCGCTCAAGGCATGTTACCATGGCGATTTCTTTAATTTTGGACGGCGAAACTTCCCTATTCTTATTTACTTCCTACACATGTGTAGATATTTTTCAAGTTCTGATTAGAAAGGCCCCACTAATACTTAATGTAGAATGACTTTTTAAATATGACAACTCAAAAAATTTCAAACAGTTTTTCAAGAAAATTTTGTTGCTATGCATTCCGACTCTTGCATTTTTCCAATATTATTGTTGCCACAATATGTCAAGAGTATTTTTTATAGTAGTATACTTAATAAGCTCTTGTTTGGTGCATAAATTATAGACGTTTCTGGAAAATGCCATTTTCTATTCAGTTTTGAGCATCTGTTACTCAGTGCGCGAAAAGCCCATTTTTCATATCGGTGTGATAAATCTTAAATTTGTCATGAAATTGTAAACTTGCGGTCAAATTCCCTTACTTTTTCAGAAAATGTGTCTCTTAGTATGTAGATTGAACAAATAAAGTGATCCACCCCGTAGAATTTTATGCCCATTAGGGTGTGAATACCTTAAGTACGTTCTCATGCTCAAAGCTGAGCGCCGTGCTCAAATCGCACGAAATCTACGTGAACTTCAATCGAATACTCTTGGCTCGTCAAATCCGTGGGTAAATATGACATGACACCCCACCCTTACCCACACAAACAAACCTTAAGAGCACACAGATGGATGTCATTGTTTGGGAAAACAAACCTCTTGCTGGACAAGTGCTGTTACAAGACCACTCAAACTGTCTGTCGATGTCTGTCTCTTACCACGCTTGTACGTGTTTACCTGAAAAAAAATGATAGCAATTTTCTTGATGCATTCATAGACAGACAGACGATCTCTACTCTCTAGTCCATTAATCCGACCCGAAATAGTTAAAGGGGCACATACTAGATTTCCGGGGACTAGAACATGTGGACAGTCAGAGTTTGATTTGTTGTACACGTGCATTGCATTATCTATGACCAAAAAAGAAGGGGATTTTAGCGCTGATACCAAGTTTTTCATTATCTGTCAAGGTCCAGTTTCCCATAAATGTTACTTTCTACAAATATCAATTGCGTGTCAGTTAAAGAGCAGTTCATACATATTATTAATCTATGAGGACTAAATGAACTTCATTTGAAATTTTCTTAGACAGAAATAATCTAGATAATGCATGTTGACCATTCCATAACATATTTCTTGAAATATATAAATGAGCCAGGATCTGGAAAAACGTCCCTTACAGCATTTGAGAACAACATGGTTCCATGTAAGCCTGCATATACACGCAGTCTGACCAGGAACCATGTTGTTCTCCAATAGCTGTCTCATGGTCTGTAGCAACCATATGAGAGTTAAATGGATGCTTGCTAGACTACATCTAGGCACAGCCTGACCTGGCTGTCTCAAATGCTATAAGGGACGTTTTTCCAGATCCCGGCGCAAATGTATTTACCTCCCATAACCTAGCACGGGTCCCTTGAAATGATTCGTGGGCATTTATTGAATGATTATCTTTATAATAAAATTCATGATAATTTGTGACTAGCAAATCAGATGGGATAATGTATTTACTTACTTCTTGGTAATGGCTCTCCAATTCCAGTTGTTCTAACTTTTTCTCGAGTGTCGATAACTTTTGAAACTGTAAATAATTCACGAAGGCCAAACTTCCTATCACGGTAAAAGTCGCCAATGCCCACAAAAATAGCCAGCAACATCCACGGTCCGAATCTGAATGGGCTTTCGTTTCGTTGTCGTTTTGCGACCCCATGTTTTGTTTTCGTTTTGTTTTCCGTTTAGTCAGGCCATTAAAGAGTACTAAAAGGAACTCCCAAAATGTGTGTCTGCTATACGACAGCTACGAAAAGGACTTATTTTGTTCTTAAATTGTTATTTTTATTCCAAACCCTACATTGTGGGTACTCATTTGAATCGTCTCGATGAGACGATTCAAATGAGTACCCACAATATAGGATTTGGAAGACAATTAAGGATATTTTGGATGTTGAAATGTTATTTTGAACTCTTAACTGTAGCTCTTTGTCTGTTGGTCAAAGATAAGAGACATGTCCTAAGCACGCCATTAATAATATATATCTTGCATATGAGAGGGGACATGAAAAAAGGGACCATATTCGAAGATAACACTCACGGTGGATAATCACGGTCAGAAAATTTCAGAAAATCTTCTATAATTTTGTGAATACGGGACCGATTTGAATTCGGTTCGAAGCAGAGAAGGTGGACAGACGCCACGCATTAGATATAGGGCCTACGTGGTGGATTTTTGAAAAATCGGCTGATAAAAAAGGTTATTGAAGTGATCATTCAAAATTTTGGCTAATCTTCAATTACTTTTTTAACAGTAAATACATGTAATTATATTCTTTAAAAAGTCTACATATTCTACCATGTCTAGCATAATTATTCCTGGCATTTTTCCACATTCTCTGCTTCAAACCGAATCCAAATTCATGAAATTGGTTAAGTAGGCCTATTAACAAAAATATTTACGATTTTCTGAAATTCTGAGTCACTTGATTAACCACCGTGACACTGTAACTATAAAACAGGTTGGTGGGAAACAATGGTTCTAACTCTTACAGATGCCACTGGTCATGAAGAAGCTATGCCTATTGGAAGACAACATGCCAGTATGAAGCAATTTCATAGAGGGACCCTTGTCCAGGCTAGTGTTTGAAAATGGGGGGGGGGGGGTCAACTTTTTGGGTCAACTGGGGTGGCTTAGCCCCCACTATCCCCTGTTCCTACGGGCTTGGACAACATGGGTCTGGATACGAGTGTGTAGATGCAAAGGCTTATCTGGATCCATTTTCATCACACAAGTGCTCTTTTTCCAAATCCCGACTCCTACATGCGCTGCAATTTGGCATGAGCTTGTTTTTTTTTCTTTTCCCGTACGAAAAAAAAAAAAAAAAAAAAAAAAAAGAGAAAAAAAATTGCTGTATCACGTGATTATGCACCGTGAAAATGTTGAAATGATAAGTATAAACTTTATAACTAGAGGATGGTGAAAAATGAATAAATAAATAAATAAATAAATAAAAACAAAAAATAATAATGGAGTGTGTCAATTTCAAAGGGATATATGCCTATGACAAAGACAGTTCTAAATGCAAGTGATCAGCATTTCTAGACCTATCTCTATCTAACACGATCAACGGCGATCGCAGAACAATATCAGACGAGAAAACAAATTTAGGCCCTATAGGTCTAGATTAGTAAGGCCCTGCGTCAAAGTAGAATATGTGTAGGCCTAGAGGTAGCCTTAACCAATTACCAAACGGCAATTTTTTTATTGTTCCAATTCGAAAGATGTTGCAGAGGACAATTTCAACTTGATGAAATTGTGAAAATCTCCATTTTGGGCTAGAAAACATTGTGGGAAATGAAGAAATTGCTTGTCACAAGCAATTTCTTTATTTTCCACAATGTTTTCCAAAGCAATTATGTTGTGGGGGGTCAAAAAGAGTCATTTTGCGGGAATGGGTAAATAGATCTAGTCTAGGCCAAATTCAGTCTATAGACGTAGATCTAGGCCTGTCTATTCTTAACAGTGGGTTCCATGCTTTACTGTGAAACCGGCCCCACGTAAAACCGGCCCCAAATCGGTAAAACCGGCCCCATGATCGATTTTCTATAGGTAAAACCGGCCCCAAAATATCAATAACGATTACGGTCCTGATAATGAAATTCATGCATAACCGTTTTGATATTTTTGTTTGTTTGTTTAATTATTATTATTAGTAGTAGCAGTTGTTGTTGTTCATAATTTATTAGACCGGGAATGATAAATATTTTATTAACCATTAAACAACAAAAAATAGAAGGGTCCAAATTCACAAATGCAGACGACATATTCATACGTTTTTGTATCTATTGGTAGAAAAATTGTGGGAAAAGAATATTTTGATTTTCATAAACAAATTCTTCATTTTTCCACAGTTTTTCCCAAAGTATTTATCTTGTAGGGCGTCATAAGAAAGGGTGAAGAAATACGACATTCATGTAGATTTATAAAATATTTAATTATAGACTATTTCTCAATATCATAACGAAAAATAACAGATAAATTTTGACCGTTGTTAGACAAATTACCACGGAAAAAGGAGAAATTGATTGTTGCAAACAAATTCTGCTTTTTTCACAATATTTAATCAGGCATGAATTATATACACAATAACCTACGGTGTAAATATGTACTATTCAAATTTGAAATATTCTGCAGACGACAAAATTGTTTTTGACAAAGATCGAATTGTGAACAATTTAGGAAAGAAAATATTATGGCAAGCGAAGAAAATGTTATTTGGCACTCTCTTTTTTGTCTTAATGTTTTCCGAACAAAATGAGGATATTATTCATCATTTCTCGTCCTGAAAAAAGAATAAAGGAGAGGAAAAATGCAATTTTAGACTGCTCGAATATGAAAGGATGCGAATGCTAATCGGACATTTAGATCTACGTGTTGTGAATAGAAAATATTATGGGAAAACGAGGAATTGTTTTTGGCAAGCATGTTCATATTTTCCCATAATATTTTCCCAATCATTTAACCATTAGAGACAGTTGTTTAAAAACATTGATCAGTGGCGGATCCAGAGGGGGTTCGGGGGGTTCAAACGAACCCCCCTCTGAAGCATAATTCTTTCATTTTCATGCAGAAATTCAGCCAAAAGTTATATTTATAGGAAAACGAACCCCCCTTATTGTAAATTCGAACCCCCCTTTCAGAAACCCTGGATCCGCCACTGTTGATCCTAATGAAATTTACATTTCAGTTACTACACTTTTAACGTCCATGGTTCATTGTCTATATAGCAGCCTGTATTCATTCTGCTTCCTCATTGTCTGTTGCTGTCCGTAGAATTCTGGGTTTGTAGATGGTTGACAACGTCTTCAGGAGCCCGCTGGTGGTTAGTGTCTTCTCTCTGTATCTGAAAGAAGAAGATCAAATATGTTCATGCGCGGATCCAGAGGGGGGGGGGGGGGTCAGGGGGTCATGACCCCCCCCCCCCCCTGGAATTTGGCGAAAAAGGGGGTTATCAAAAAAAATTACTGGTTATGTCTCAAATAAGCTGTGGCATTCGTCCCTGTGTGCAACGACAAACCGTTGTTATATTTAGCCCTTCATGGTATGACATGTATCTGCATGCACGGATCCATAGGGGAGTCTGACCCCCCCCCCCCCCCCTGGAATTTGGCGAAAAAAGGGGTAAAAGATCGGATGACCCCCCTGGGAAAAATACCTGGATCCCTGCTTGATGTTATTCTTACCTGTATTCTTACCAGGTCCTGTGCTGCCATCTGTCGCAGACGTCGCAACTGATAGCCTGCTGCCGTGTGGTCGTACAGTCCTATGACAAAAGACACACGCGTCCGACATGATCACAATTAATAATAATAATGTAATTGCGTCACAAGAATGCTTTAATCTGATTGATGCTTCAACAGTTTGAAATTAAGATATGTTGATACACTAATTAATTTAAAGACATTAAACTAAATCATGCTGATAAACTGATTAACTTAAAGACATTAAAGGCTTGTACATGTAATTGATTGGCACATGCCTTTAATTTCATAATTCATCTAATTACAAACTTACTACTGTCGGAAAGATGGTAAAGCCAGGTGTTAAAAACAAGACAAAGAAGTAATTATTTTCACCGTTTGATCATTTAATATTTGCTTTTGCATTACAGTTACAAACAAACTTATTTACAAAGTAGGCTATCCAATTCAACAATAAATATGATATTCCATATCTTTATCATTTATAATACATTAAAATCAAATTTAAACAACAAAAACTAATAAAATACACAACATCAATTACATAAATATAACTTCGTAGAAAGAAAAAGTCAAACAAACAAATACATTTTCTTCATTATCTATGTCACAGTCATTTCAAATGAAGTGGGACCGGTTTTACCATTTTTGGGACCGGTTTTACTGTTTTTGGGGATCGGTTTTACCGTTTTTCTGAATGTAGGGGTCGGTTTAACTATTTTTAGGGGCCGATTTTACCGTTTTGGGGCCGGTTTTACCGTAGGCCGGTTTCACGAGGGGCCGGTTTTACTGGTTCCCGGTTCCATTATCATTGGACAAAATAACAGAAAATGTAAAAGGAAATACAGAAATGCAGCAATATGCCTAGTTTAGATGTAACCGTAAATTGTTTGAAAGTTGTCAACCCATTCACGAAAGCTTCGAATTGAATTCCTTTGAAAATGGATCGTCTGGTAAGTGTATTTATGTTAGATACTTTTTTAGGTCTTGAAAAGTTGTCCCCCTTGTTTAGAAAGACGCCATTAATTTAACGTCAAAATTTGTGTGAAACCATGACGAGAAAAAGGTATTTATCTAAGTTGAACAGCCCTAAATTCACAAATTCTGTTTTACTTGTTAATTTGAATTTAATTTCTATTGATTCAAGAGCATTGTACATAAATTTTAGAGTATGTCGACTTCAAAATATGTCAATAACGTGAAAAGTAAAAGATCCGGTTTCAAAAGTTCCAGTCCAAACTTGTTGAAACTTCCCAAACGATCATAAACCCAATTTCCCTGTAACAATGTCATGCAGTTCATGAAAGTTAATTATATTGAATCAGTCGACATGACGTCATAGCCTCACTTTCATTTTTTCATCGAGGGTACTTCCTCGGTCTTTATCGTTACGGGATACCAACTTTGAGGCAGATTATTTCAAAAATCCATCGTTAAAATTCATAAACAAAACTCTTTCTTAAAAGAATGTGATTTAAACTTTCTAACTACCAACGCATTTATGATAATCAGGCGTAGTTGTCGAGATATTAATGCTGAAAGTTGGTAATGCTTCAACGAAAAAGACCGAAGCTTTCACCTCCACCGAATGAGTGCAGGTCCGCTGACGACGTTTTTGATTGGCTGAAAGAATTGTGCCGACCGAATCAATGTGGGTGTATATGCATTGTAATTTTTGTCTTTGTTATCCCAAACCCTATGTTGTTCAGTTGGTACTATTTAGTAACTGGTGCAGTCTAATTTGGAGGTAGGGTACATGTAAATACCTGAAGTATAATGTGGTTATAGGCTGTAGTTGTACTTGGTAATTAAAGTATTGCATCCACATGTTGTCTGTTGGCCGCAGGGGTTGAAAAATATCTTCAAACCTACTAGTCCTGTAGGACTAGTAGCTCTGAATTTCTACTCGCCCTTAGGGCAACCCAACTCGCCCTTAAAGATGAAGAAAATTTTCGACTGTTGGCTCTTACGGATGCATTATTATGCAAATAACATAACTCTTTGACTCTACAAAGTTTCTTCGGTATGAATGACAGACAGGGCTCGCGCTGGCGATCGCCACTTCAAAAGTCATCTATAGGCCAATAAGGCAACAATTTTGTTAAAAAAGATGGTCAATAAATTGAATGTGGCTCAGACTTGACTCCATCTTTTACCATAAATCAATCGCCGATTAACATTACTGTAAACACTTACTTTTTACTTAATTCGAAAGATAGATTAGCTGTCGAAATTGTCAAGTAAGCACACCAGTTTCAGTGCTCCAGCTAGGTTTTGAAAAGGGCAGGGTGCCAAGTGCCCTGAAAGGGCACTTCGAGTCGCGAAGCGACGAGACGGGGGAGGGAGTGGGAGGGGGCACCCCCCTCCCACCAGGGGGGTTTGGGGGGTCTCCCCCAAGAAAATTTTGAATTCTTGGGGCTTAAAGATGGGTTCTGGTGGGTTTTAAATAGGATTTTGGTATTCAAAAAGGGAGATTATTTCAACCCCTCTATATGTCTCGTCAGACAAGTGGCACCTAGAAGTATTCTTTTACGTCTGTTCATTTAGGGCCACCAGGGGGGTTAAGGGGGTCTCCCCCTAGAAAATTTTGAATTCTATTAAAGGCTTAACAATGGGCTCTGGTGGGTTTTGAATAGGATTTTAGTATTTACATAGGGAGACTATTTCAACCCCTCCTTGGGTCTCATCAGACAGGTGGTACCTAGAAGTATTGTTTTAGGCCTGTTCATTTAAGGCCGAAAAACGGCCGCATTCCTAATTCAAAAGACCATTGTTTCGATTTAAGAAAAATCCTACAACAATGCTAAAAAAATCTTTCCAGGCCCTTGAAATACTTTATTGGATAAACTCTCAACTGTCTTGATTTCTTGCTGTCCATGCTGTAAATTCTTTACAGAGTTTGTAAAAAATTTAGAGTCTGGAGGGCAGGATGTGATAAATTCCTTACACAGGCACGTAGGAAGCAATTACATATGGGGGGGGGGGCCTAAAGCCTCAGTGTCTGAATATTGTGTGGGGGCTAAATTGGATTTTCCCAAAATTTTCAGTGTGAAATAAGGAAAATTCGGCATTTTTGACCAACTTTAGGGGGCTTAGCCCCCCCACCCCCACACCCCCCACCCCCCACCCCATAGCCCCCTCTGTTCCTACGGGCCTGTTACATTTAGTAATATTTTTTGTCTGCGGTTTCTTTCAATTTAGACCACTCAACATTTGTTGCTTCAATGTGGAAAGGGTGAAGAAAGCATGGGGAAGAGGGGAAATATATGAAATGCTCAATTTCTTCCTTGTATTCAATTTCTATTTCACTAATGCATAAATAGTTCTTCGTTTTTGAACATGGCTCTTGTGATATATACTCTTGCTTTGAATTTGGAAAATTTCTAATTTGGATCTCCTTTTTTCTGAAAAAAAAATTCATCTGGTAAAGGGTTAAATGGGATGTAGAAGTGTGTTTAATTGAAAGGGAGACTTTCCAATTCAGGTTTTCAGAGGTTAGGAGAATAACCAAAACAAAAATCAAATTGTCTTTTATTATTAACCAACAAATAGCCTATCATATTTTATTTCTGTGGGGAAAGGGAATAACAAATTGACTACATTCCAAGTAAAGGGTCACGCTCTATGCTAAGGGATGTAAACTATTGATTTTCTGGTACACATTTTTTGGTCATATATTCTCGAGTGGAAGACTACAATCAGTTACACAAATACTTCAGATTTGAGATATTTAATTGGTGATGGATAAATAATTGGACTAGAAATCGGTAGGTTAACTAGAATTTTAAAGCTTGATTTTATAGAAGTAATACGTCGGACATTTTGGCCAGTCAACTCTGAATTTTGCCAGTCAATGACTTGTCCGTGGCTCTCGCAAAGACTGTGAATTACAATTATGAAGTAAGATCCACGAATTTAAGGTAAACTGCAAAACAAAATGGGACGAAACTGTCCGAGTGAAACGGCGATTTTCCAAAATGTAAAATATCTTATCGCAGCCTACAACTAATCTGAAATTTTCTCCGTGAAAGGTGACAAAGTTAATCATCATCCATACAATCTTGTTAATGACCATTCGTACGGATTAAGTCGCTAATCAGTGTTTGTTTATAGTTGAAAAATTGTTTTACGGCACGCGCTAACTCTCATCAACAGATTATCGGAAAACTGCCCACTCGATAATGAATCACGCGTTGTGATTGGTAGGCTTGTCGATATTAGCCACGCCTTGCATTAATTCTGTTTGTAATAAGGTTGTAAACAGTTATCCCCCGAAATTACCCGCTAAACGCATCAGTGATCACAGCGAGTTTTCATTATCAATTAAGGGAGGCGACAATACACAAGATAATCGCTTATTGAGCGAGTAAGGGCAAAATTTACAATCAATTTATAGGGCAGGGCGCCGAACTTCGACGGCAGGGCAAGGCAGGGCGCCGCGCCCTTCTAAAAGGGCCTAGCTGGAGCACTGAGTTTAATATGTATAACTACCCGGTAAATGTGAAAGAATTTCTTTGTGTAATCGCGAGGCGGCATATTAACAGAAAGAGACAACATGTCTGTGTTAAAACCATCTAACGTCAGTGTATTTACTACGTAGATAGCGTTTTGTTTTCATTGCTTCATCCAATTTTCCCTCACTTTCTGGCACACGCGACTTTTGTAAATAAATCATAGTAAAACGTAACCTTATTTGGATGCGGAAAATCACGTGATTATATTGAAACTGGAATGACTACGTCATCAATTGACTGTGTTTGCGGCGTCTTTGATCTCGCTCAAATTATCGTATATGAGTAACACAGATTTACTCTAGTTTCCTTGTTTAGTTTCACTATCGGGATTGATCGACATAAACAGGGAAAGGTTGTATTTTAAAGCGAATATTAATGTTTCCGATATGAAGTTTAAAATAAATACTTTCTTTTCGATCCTTTATTTTTTCCCCTCAATCAGCGTGATTCAAGTCCTAAATTTGCACTCGCCCCGTCGGACTAGTTCGTCCCTAAATCTACTCGTCCTACGGCATTTTCTACTCGCCAATGCGAGCGGGCGAGTGGATTTTTCAACCCCTGGGCCGACCTCCAGGAGACTACACAGTATTGTCCAGCAAGATTAACCCGGGACATCTGCATATATGTAATGACCCCACTTTGGCAATGTTTTGTTAAGACGCTCAACTAAAGGACTTTGCGCACAAAAATTAAGTTGTCCCTGGTTAATTTGGGTACATTTCGTCGAAAAAATGTATTTTGCAGTCCTTATAACAAAACTTTGTCAAAATCGACTTGCTCAACTTTGAGTCCATGAAATGACCCTTGATTCCCAAATTTTTACTAACATAATTAGATTACCTCTAATAAACGCCCATCCCCTAGTTTTCCATCGACCATGTTTCTAATAAATGCTCGGGCGTTTATTAGAATTATTAGGGTATATCTGGTCGTGGAAAAGGACATTTTTTAACTGGAAATGTGCCTGTATATATTAGATATGTAACCAATGCTCACAATGTGGCACAAAAATTCTGACTACACGCGAATCTCATAAGAGGTGCTTACAGAGGGGATTAGCAGTTAAGGTTCTAGCATACTGCAATCAGTCAAGTGAAAGTAAATTATTCATGACTTAGACTATGAGACCAAAATGATGTGACTTTTCTTAGTTTTAAATGCAAATTATTTAATACAAAATAGAAACATCCCATAAACATATTACAATTTTCTATTTTGCAGATCAGACTGGCCTTATTCAACACAATTTGAGTTGAAACCAGACAAATATTCAATTATTTCATTCTGTGCCATAGAAAAAGGGGCGTACCCCGCCCCCCTGCATCAGACATTGCGAAAGCTCAAAAAAACTGTCAGACATTCGGTCTGACAGGCTTGAAAAATCTGTCAGACCGAAAACAAATCTGTCAGACCGAAAAAAACAAGGAAAAATAACATGTAACCACCTTTTTTATTCTGAAGATATAAAAACATGACTGACACTCTAATCATTCACGCCCATAGTCCATAAGCCTTTCAAAATTAGACAATTCATTCCCTGTGAATCGTCTTTTTGAGCTGAATTTTTCTACTTCTAGAGGAAACTCTCTCAAGCTAGTGAAGCCTCGCTCAAGATTAAATGTTCGATACAACAATTTCAATCAACGTGTGATAAACGTATGGAATCGTCTCCCTGAGGAAGTGATAACAGCAACAACTATCAACGGATTCAAAAACGCCATTGACAGACACTTCAAGGAAATACATGGGGTTTCAATGACTCGGTCGCTTAACCCCTAGGCTGCACTTAAGGGTGTGGCCGCAGGTATAACAGGTATAACAGGTAATTCACTTTGCACCCTCGAAATATTTAAGGGACGCCATTATACTACGACAGTAAAAGTAATATGTATTCCGATTGGCTAATCAATACCTGTTTCAGCCAACCACAATCCGGTTTACAAATCAAGGGAAATAATCGGCAAAACCACGATATAATAGTGCCGTCCCTTCGTACTTTGTTGTTTATCAATTTTCTTGCAAACAGAATGACAAATATTTTGGTTATAAGCTTCCATAATTATGCAAACGCGAGGTATTGAAAAAAAGCAAAATGGTCAAAATATGTCGGACATACGGACCGACGGTATCGAATTTTCAATCGGACCGAAGTCAAAACTATCGGACAATGTCCGCGGTCCGACGTCTTTCGCAATGTCTGCTGCATTTTTAGAGTTATGGGGGTTATTTCGCAAAATACCAAAAAGGACAATCACACATTAAATAAACTGTGGTTGAATTTTCTGTACAAAATGTAATAAATAATTCCCCTGAATTTGAACCAGTCTTTGATTTTGTTTTTATTTGAATGGTTTTATCAGCAGTGTACAAATAGTTATTTAATGTATACCTTTTCATTATTTTCAGAGGCAGACCTCCTTCTGTAAAGAAATCTTCCAAATTAGGAACTGAAACTGACTCATCAATCTCAGGACTTGCTGAAACTGAACAAATGAACTCAATAATTGCAGAAACTGAACCAATAAACTCAATAATTGCTGAATCCAAACCAACAAACTCAATGGTGGCTGACAATGAACCAATAAACTCAATAGTGGCTGATACTGAACCAACAAACTCAATAGTTGCTGAAACTGAACCAATAAACTCTACAATTGCTGGAACTGAACCAATAAACTCAATATTTGCTGAAACTGAACCAACAAACTCAATAGTTGCTGAAACTGAACCAATAAACTCAATAGTTGCTGAAACTGAACCAATAAACTCAATAGTTGCTGAAACTGAAACTGAACCAATAAATTCAATAGTTGCTGAAACTGAACCAATAAACTCAATAATTGCAGAGACTGAACCAACAAACTCAATAGTTGCTGAGACTGAACCAATAAACTCAATAGTTGCTGAAACTGAACCAATAAACTCAATAGTTGCTGAAACTGAAACTGAACCAATAAATTCAATAGTTGCTGAAACTGAACCAATAAACTCAATAATTTCATAATTTGTTATCAAATTAGAATTTTATGAATGGATTTATACTCACCTGATGGAAAAATACATAAGGATTATATTCCCGTAATATGTCCACAAATCCGCAAAATAAACATTAAAGCGTCTAGTCTATCACATCCAGTCTATACCACGTGATCTCCTCTAGACGCTAGGTGGCGACCCCATCTGCCTCAGTTTATTTCAGTAGCATAACGTGAACCCACTACTATACTATAAACCATGGGGAGGCGGGAGGTAGCCCCATCAGGTGAGTATAAATCCATTCATAAAATTCTAATTTGATAACAAATTATGAAATTTCATTTCATGATTTATACTCACCTGATGGAAAAATACATAAGGATAGATTACAAAGCAATCTTACCTTGGTTGTGGATGGTTTCTCCATCTTCTAACTGGATGAATGTCTGAATATTCTTTATTCCATTCAAACCAACTGTAGTGAACTTCAAAACAATCACTATATACAGTATAAACACTAACACTAACTGTGTCCTACACAAACTGTGTCTACAATTTAACACCTTACAAATGAATCCGTTGGAAATAAACTTCTTTGTTTATCCATAAATCATTCTGTACTTAAAACGTGAGGAGATACCTCTCTCCTGTAGAATTTAATAAAAGTCGATTCCTTCGACCAGTCTGCAGCCTCCAACACTGACCTGATAGAAGCTCCTTTGTATAGAGCCCATGATGGACCCAATGCTCGAGTAGAATGTGCTTTGATTTTCATTGTTTTATCGTCATAAGCTTCTCGGATAGTTTCTACAATGTACGAACTAAGTCTCTGCGCCGAAGCTTTCTTGTGGGGTTCATTTATAGTAAGAAAAAGACTCGTTTCATCAGTACCATGTCTATGCCTAAATGGTTCTGTCTTTTTTAAGTAGATAGCAATGGCCCGTTTAGGATCTAATAACTTATTAGTCTTGAATTTAGGTACAAAAATCTTAGCTGCACAATGGTTGGGTCTATCTTGTTTTGCCAGACCTTGCCGTACAAAGGTGATTCCATCAGGCTGAATTGAGACTGCATCTTCTCCCAGCTTTAACGCTTGAAGGTCACTGACTCGTCGAAACGTCGTGATCGCTGTAAGAAAAACAGTCTTGTAAGTAATGTACTTCAAAGTAGTACTCATGAGCGGTTCGAAAGGGTACTTTTGTAAAGCCTTCAAAACTTTAGGCAAGTCCCATTCTGGTACTAGTCTACAAACCGGAGGTCTCAGATTGAAAACTCCTTTCAACAGTCTAATGATATAGGGATGTTGACCTACAGGAAATTTATCAATAGGTTCAAGAACCGATGAAAGCATTGATCTGTAACCTGCTATAGTTTTGTACTGTAGGCCATCCTTGTACAAAGAAGCTAGAAACTCTGCACAGTCAGTCAAAGATGCTGAATATGGATCAATTTGTTTTGTATCACACCAGCTATGGAATCTCTTGAATTTGCAAGAATAGTCTTTCTGAGTTCCAGCTCTCCAACTGGCTGTGAGCAGTTTTCTAACTTTCTTCGAAAATCCCTTCTTTCTGAATTGTTTGTTGATAGAAGCCATGCAGTTAATTTGAATACTTCCGGATTGGGATGGTGAATTAGAGACTTCGGTTGTGCTAACAAATCCTTCCGCGGCGGCAGAAGTATTGGTTGTGCCACCGACATCTCTAATAACGTTGTGTACCAATGTCGTCTTGGCCACAGTGGTGCAATGAGAATCACTCTGCAATGACACTGTTTCAAATGACTCAGAACTCTGGGTATTAAGCACAGAGGAGGAAATGCATACGCGTACATTCCGTCCCATGTTATTGTCAGTGCATCCGTTGCAAAGGCCAGCGGATGCGGAATCCAAGAGCAGAAGACTTGTGCTTTGCGATTGTGAACTGACGCAAACAGATCTATGTTTGGAAACCCCCAAAGACTGAAGATTTGATGTGTCACTGCAGGTTGTAGACTCCACTCTGTCGGTAATATTTTGTTCCGGCTCAGAAAATCCGAACGTATGTTCAATTTGCCTGCAATGTGAGCTGCTTTTATCTGAATTTTGTTTTGAATTGCAAATTGCCATAATTTCCATGTCATCAGGCAAAGAGACGGTGATTTTGTGCCCCCTTGCTTGTTGATGTACTGTACTACCGTAGTGTTGTCTGAACGAATTAGAACATTCTGTCCTTTGAGTAAAGGATTGAATTTCTTCAGTGCAAGAAAAACTGCTTCTAATTCTAGGCAATTGATGTGCAACTTTTTCTGAGTGGGTGACCATGTCCCTTGGACTAATTTTGCACCGAGACATGCACCCCAGCCCTTCGTGGATGCGTCTGTTTCCAGAACATGTTTTGCTGACCATGGTAGAAAAGATTTGCCTTTTAAAACATTGGCTGAATGTAACCACCATTTCAAATGACCCTTTACATGTTGTGTTACTGGAATTACAAAATCTAAGTCCATTGAACTGGGTCTCCAAAACGCAAGTAAATGCAACTGAATTGGCCTCATATGAAGGCGAGCATGACACACCGTTTCTATGCATGATGACATTAGACCTAGGACATGAAGAAAGTCTCTGGCACATGTTGCCTGTAGTTTTGTTAGTTTCATAACAGCTATTACTAACTTTTGGTGTCGCTCTGGTGTTGGTGACACAATACCAAGATTTAGGTAGAATATGTTTCCTAGATAAGTGATTACTTGAGTGGGTTGTAAAACTGATTTCTTTGCATTGATCATAAAACCCAGTTGAAGAAGGAGATTTTGCACAAACAATTGATCCCTGCATAGATTTCGACAAATTCCGTTCAACCCCAGCCAGTCGTCCAAATAGACAGCTAGACGTAAGCTGCGCTGTCTTAGATATGCTGCTACTACAGCTACTATCTTTGTGAACACCCTTGGCGACGACGTGGGGCCAAATGGAAGGCATTTCCACTGATACACCTTTTGTTGAATTGCAAAACGCAGGTATTTCCTGTGTTTCTGATATATTGGGATGTGCATGTATGCATCTTTGAGATCCATTGTATATGCATAATCTCCTTTTTGAACCAAATTCAATACCGACTTTAGAGAGTCCATTTTGAAGTGTTGTTTCTTGAGATACCTGTTGAGGGGTTTTAAATTGATAACTGGTCTTAAATCGCCTGTTTTCTTGGGTACTAGAAAGAGCGTACTGTAAAAACCTTCTTCTCTCTCTGCTGGAGGTACAAGTTCTATAGCTTGTTTTTGCAATAACTCTTCTACCTCCAGCAGTATAAAATGTAACTGGCTTTTCGGTACATTTGTTTGCCGTATGCCATTGAACATTGGTTTTTGAAGGAATTCTAGTTTGTACCCGTTCAAAATGGTGTCTAGAACCCATTGATCGTCCGTTATCTGGGTCCATTTGTCGTAGAAATGAGTAAGACGCCCCCCTACAGGTATCTCTTGATGTAAACAAATCACGTCATTGTTGTTGTTTATTTCTGGGGCGAAAAGTACTTACCCCCGACTGTCTGTAGCCATTTCCTCTATCTTGGCCTTTGAAAGAGGAACCGTAATTTCCTCTGCTACTCGTGTTAGAGCGTTTCGTAGATCTTGCTCTGCTGGTGTCTTCATAACGTGGTCTTTTCCACTGTTGATTTGAAGACCCCTGTAATTTTCTCTTCTTGTCATTGTCTGGTAACAAATCACACAACTGACTTTGTAACTCCTTCCTATCTTTCAACCTTTTCTCGAGGCCTGTCCCAAAAACACCATCCTCTGAAAGGGGTAAACGATAAACATGATCTTTCATATCCGGTATATCATGAAGACCAGAGTCAGACATAGCTGCCCTACGTCTAATAAGGTGATGGAATGCCCCTGCTCTAGCTACCTGATCTAGAGCTTTAGTGCTCATTGCGAAAGTGTCACGCACACACTGAATTGCGCTATCAATATTAACATCCTTCTCTTTCAGAATAGTTAACAAGTTCCCAAGTGCTTGTTGAAGATAAGAATTAATGATAAGCCCCATACGAGCCGCATGTTGACCTTGATATGCAAGTTTTTCTAAAGACCTCAAAGGTTGTGAACACAGTGACTGAGATTTTGAAGCCTTACTGCCATATTTTCTCACTAATAAAGTTTCAATCATGCTATCTAGAGACGGTACACTAAGCATAGGCTCTGATGTTTCACTGACAGGAAAAACAGAACGATATCCTTCCTTATATGCTGTCAATTTAGAAGGGTCTGTACACCTCCATGAAGCCTCTAAAACTTTAACTTGGGAGTCATCCAAGGTGATACCCGCTTTGACCGAAGAAGATGTAGTGACTGCATCCTCTCCAAACATGTCTGCCAAAAGTGCAGCATCCTTACTGCTATATTTCGAAAAACGATCCGGCATAGCATTTTCTTCATCCACTAGTACAACATCACTGTTAGATCTACTAGAGCACCTCTCAGAGGTAGCCCAGTCTAACCCATGGCGCTCTGCCTGTCCTGGCTGGAGAGACAAGACATCATCCTCTCTACAAACATCTGAGACGCCAAACTGTGCATTCAAAGGGTTATGCAAATTCAACATAGGTCTACGCTCCCCATGAGGGACGTTATCCGAGTTGGTAATAGGTCTACGCTCCTCCGTGAGGACGTTTTCCTTATTACTATTATCTATCACTCGCTCCGGCGGTCCCATACGGCCCGGTTGCGAAGTTAAAAAATCCGACAATAAGGATAATTTAGATTCAATAGAGTCCATTTTACCTTGAAACGCTACGAAATCCGTGCGTAGGACGTCGAGTTCTTTCTTACTGGCACGTGGCGTTCGTTTCTTTGTTTTGGTTCCACTCGACGGACCCGAATTTACCGTATCAGCCACTGATAAATCGTCGTCCCTTTCATTATCCGAAATATTCTCCATTCCAAATCGAATAATTAACTTCCGAATAATAAAAGTTTCCGAAAAAACAACTCAAAAACTAATTTCGAAAACGAAAGTAAAATATTGCGATGTGAACGTTATGCACGCTGGAAATAAACTGAGGCAGATGGGGTCGCCACCTAGCGTCTAGAGGAGATCACGTGGTATAGACTGGATGTGATAGACTAGACGCTTTAATGTTTATTTTGCGGATTTGTGGACATATTACGGGAATATAATCCTTATGTATTTTTCCATCAGGTGAGTATAAATCATGAAATGAAATTGCAGAGACTGAACCAACAAACTCAATAATTGCAGAGACTGAACCAACAAACTCAATAGTTGCTGAACCTGAACCAACAAACTCAATTGTTGCGGACACTGAACAGAATTACTCAATTGTTACAGAGACTGAAACTGAAACAACAAACTCAATAATTGCCGAAAGTGAACCAACAAACTCAATTGTTGCGGAAACTGAACAGAATTACTCAATAGTTGCTGAAACTGAAACAACAAACTCAATAATTGCTGAAAGTGAACCAACAAGCTCAATTTTTGCTGAAACTGAACCAATAAACTCAATATTTGCTGAACCTGAACCAATAAACTCAATAGTTAATGAGACTGAACCAATAAACTCAATAGTTGCTGACACTGAACAGAATTACTCAATTGTTTCCGAGACTGAAACTGAAACAACAAACTCAATAGTTGCTGAGCTTGAAACGACAAACTCAATAGCTGCAGAAACAGAACTGAAAAACTCAATAGTTGCTGTAACTGAACCAATAAACTCAATAGTTGCTGAATATGAACCAATAAACTCAATAGTTGCTGAATCTGAACCAATAAACTCAATAGTTGCTGAATCTGAACCAATAAACTCAATAGTTGCTGAATCTGAACCAATAAACTCAATAGTTACTGAGACTGAACCAATAAACTCAATAGTTGCTGAATCTGAACCAATAAACTCAATAGTTACTGAGACTGAACCAATAAACTCAATAGTTGCTGAAACTGAACCAACAAAATCAACAGTTGCTCAGACTGAACAGACATACTCAATAGTCGCTATTAAATTAGAACCAGGATCAGAAGAATATGCCTCAGTTGAACAAGAAATTCAGGACGAACTTTCACCTGAATTTTTACCCCATTTCCCATATGAGTTTCCACCTACACAATTAAATGGGTATGAGAACAACAATTATATTGTTGTTAATGAAGAGAATGAAGCAGTTGTAAAAAAGAAAAGGAAAAGAGGAAGGCCTAGACTAGCTCATCCGAAAAAGCTTAATGGCCATGAAGACAATAACAACATTGTGATAACAGAGAAAAATGAATCAGCTGTGAAAACAAAAAGGAAGCCTGGTCGGCCAAGGTTACATCACCCAAAAGAGCTCAATGGAAATGAAAACAATAACAATATTGTGGTTAAAGAAGAAAATGCTACAGGCGTGATTCAGAAAAAGAAGCGAGGTAGACCTAGAGTTCATCACCCAAAAGATCTCAATGGATATGAAAACAATAACAATATTGTTGTTAAGGAAGAAAATGAGACGGTCGTCAAGATTAAAAGGAAGCGAGGGCGACCTAAAAAAGCTCATCAGAAAACGCTTGAATGGTGTGAAAATAATAACAATATAGTAGTAAAACAAGAAAATGAGCCTTTCGTGGAAACAAATAGGAAACGAAGGAAATCTAAAATAAATCAACTGACAGAATTTAATGGGCATGAAAATAATTATGACATAGTGGTTAAAGAAGAAACTGAGCAAGTTGTGAAAAGAAAGCCAGGTCGACCAAAACTACTTCATCCAAAAAAGCGAGTCAGAAAACCGGTGACATGCAAAGTTTGCGGAAAAGTTTTTACAAGAAGTTGGACGTTAAAGAACCACATGTTTCTGCATTCTGGGGAAAGACCCCATTCCTGCGGGGTATGTGGAAGGACATTCACTATGATCGCCAACTTGAAGATACATGAACGGCTACACAATGATGATCGTCCGTTTAAATGTATGGAGTGTGGTAAAAGGTTTACAGTCAAACATGCTTTAACAACACATTTGAGGAAGCATACTGGAGCCCGCCCATATAAATGTAGATTCTGTGATAAAAGTTTCGCTGTTCCAAACTGTCTGAAAAGTCATATTTTGACACATACGAAGGAACAACCTTATGTTTGCTGTTTTTGTGGTAAATCATTCTCCATGTCGGGAAGTTTAAAAGCTCATTTACGATTACATACGAACGAGAGACCGTATAAATGTGAACTCTGTGGAAAGGGGTTCACTAATAAAAGTAACTTGAGTGCACATTTGAGAGTTCATACGAAATTTAAACCTCATAAATGCAATATTTGTAACAAGAGTTTCACTAGTTCAAGTTCTTTAAAGCAACATGCGCTTATCCACTCTGGTATTTTTCCGTATTCATGTGAAATCTGCGGAAAACAATTCCGACAGTACAACAATAAACAGCGCCATCTAACCATTCACACAGGGGAGGGAACTGAGAAATGTCGTATTTGTAATAAAGTTTTCTCGTACAGCGGGAATCTTCAGCGGCATATAAGCAGGGTACACAGCAGTGAGGTTCGACCGAGAAGTTATGCATGCCATCTGTGCACCAAATCGTTCACGGAGGAGGTTTATTTGAAGTTACATGTAAAGAGGCATCTGTCAGAGACGAGATATACCTGTAAAATTTGTGATAAGTCATACTCTGAAAGCTGGGTGCTAAAGAAACATATGGACAAACATCTGAACATCTAATCTATTCCCACAAGTCACGACTACTAATTGATTGGAATTAAACTGTGAGTCGTAGTTATCATCTTGGTTCAAGTGAGCGATTTGGGACCATCAGGGTCCTCTTGTTTCTTTTGCATCAATGTTTTTTCAAGCTTTCCCGATTAGGTGTTGCATAAGCTTTTCTGTGAAAGTATGTTTAATATTAGAGAGAAAAGAAAAATATGCATAATTTAAGAGAATGTATATAACTTGGTAGTTTAGGTTTACTTGTTATGTATTTTATACAATCATATATTAATAATCAAACCATTTTAATGAAGCTTTAAGCTTTTGTTTTATTGTTAGATTTTATAATGTTATGTGCTACATTAATTTTGTTTGTTTTGTTATAGAACCTTTTATGCTCATTGTTAAAAAATTATGTTCATAACATGTTTACAGGTAAAGTTAATCATCGCTCATCAGCAAATACTTTGCGACTGAACCTTAAAAGGAATTGCAATTACGAGGTTTTTGATGAAAAGAATTGATATGTGGTTTATGTAAGGACTTTACTTCTTTAACTCTTTCCCAAACAAGACCTGGTTTTGACGTCCCTAAGAGAAATGGCTTTGGAAAACATTGAAACAAAAGAAACTGCTGATAACCAGCAGTTTCTCCTTTTGTCTCAATATTTTCTATGTCATATTTTACACAAATTCTATCTTTAATTACATCTATTTTGTCATTTTCTACAGTTTTTGAAGTGGATCACCCTAAAATTTTGTTGTTTGGAAAAGGGTTAATTGAAAAGGGTTAAAAGAAGTCCCGTTTGTGATATATGTCTAATAGAAAATACTGTCGACACTTGTTATGTCGACATCGGATCTCGCTTAAGTCGAAGTTCTAATCTGGTCCCGTCCTCATCAATGTACATAATTTTTTCGAATGAAATAATTTCGAACTGAATATTGCCATTGAAATTTAGTAGGAAAAGGATAGAAATTGCTCGAAACGAGCAATTACTTTCCTTTTCCTACTATGTTTCAAGAATAATCGTATTTGATTAGTTAAAAAAAAGATCAAATATCAATGTTATCGAAACCGAAAAAAATCAGATGAGTCGAACTCTGGATATGTCAAGGTATTTTGACACCCCCTCCGATTTCGACACAACGAGTGTCGACTGTAGTGGTAAACATGAAGACAAAAGAAGAAAAATTAATGCTGGTAACAACCTTTTCTATTTTGTCTCGTTATTTCTTATTCTTTCTAAATCATTTCTTTATCAACAGGCATTTTAAGCTCCACTGGCCGAAGGCCAGCGGGGCGGGGCTTATGTCATGGCCCTGTGTCCGTCGTCTGTGCGTGCGTCAGTGCGTAAACTTTTTCTTTAAACATCTTCTTCTCCAAAACTACTGGAACAATTTCAATCAAACTTCACAGGCATCTTCCTTGCATAAACCTCTTCCAAATTCCTTCAAAAAAATTAATTCCGTGCAGAACTTGAATTTTAATTAAATAAATTAAATCAAATTTTCGAAAAATCTTTAAAAATTCTTCTTCTCCAAAACTACTGGACCAATTTCAACCAAACTTCACAGGAATCTTCCTTGCATGAACCTCTACCAAATTCCTTCAAAAAATTAAATCTCGTGCAGAACTTGAATTTTAATTAAATAAATTAAACCAAATTTTCGAAAAATCTTTAAAAAATTTTCTTCTCCAATACTGCTGGACCAATTTCAACAAAACTTCACAGGAATCTTCCTTGCATGAACCTGTTCCAAATTGCTTCAAAACTAGAAAGACCTGAAGGTCTTGAGTCGCTCCACAGGCCTGAATTTCTTTTAATATTAAATCCAAGTTTTGACTAGATTTTTGAATACTTGTGGTTCTTACTGCAAAAACAAAGTCAAAAGCAGCAATCATGTGGTCAATGCAAAAAAAAAAAAGTAAATGATTGACTAATATTTTAGGGATTTTAGCGCAATAATAAAATTGAAAACTGTGATTTTGCGAAATTCAAGGACACATAATTCAGTATGTATATTTGAAATCAAATCGTAAATTAAACACATGCAAAATCTTATGGTCACTATCATTCTGTTCAAATTTTGTCTATATTAGTCAATATTTGTGGCTTCAAGAGTGGAAAAAGTGTCGAAAATTGAAATTTTGTCAATTTCAAGGGCACATAACTCAGATTGTAACAGTGTGATCATAACATAAGAAAGATCTTGTTGTCAACAAGATTCTTTCCAAGTATCATCTTGATTGGTTAACATTTGTGGTTGTTAGAGTGAAAACAAAGTCGAAAATGGCAATTTTGTCAAATTCAAGGGCACTTAACTCATGATGTAAGATTCCAATCAAGCTGAAAATTACACCCAGGCAGCATATAATGCTTATTATATATACGAGGGGTGATCCAAAAGTTCGTAAAATGGACCCATAACTTTCATACTACTAGCTTGGTAAGGCTTTAATTTGGTAATATTGTAGTTCATTATCTGTAGACTGCATAGAAATTAAAAAAGTTTATCAAAAAAGTTCAAGCGGCCGTAAACTGCGTTACCATAGTAACGCATGTACGCCTTGGCGGGGGAGCGTAAAAAATGATACACAATCGTTAAATTAATCGAGTTTTCGTAAACTTCTGTGGGATTTTTTTGTCACAAATTGTTACTACGTCAGTTTGGCCTCATGACGTGTATTTGATACATTATTGTTAAAATTGTTACGAAGACACTACATTTTCATGATATAGAGCAAAACAATTGCATAGCGATATGAAGTTGACACCAAATTTTTAATATCAGTCAGTCATAAAATTTTCCCACGATCGTGGTCTTACACCAATGCAGACATTTGAAATGACGAAGGAAACCAGAACTTAGTGCTGTAAAGAAGTTCTGTTCAAGTGACACCAAAGATTCGGACGTCAATAGTGGATAACGAATGCCAGGATAGTCCTCCAATCGGGCAAAACCTGATAGACGACGTCAAATCTAGGGTAAACACTGATAGGCTCCGCTTTGACAGAAGATCGATCTTAAAACAGTCAGATACACAATTATTCAACATTTCGATTCTAAAATTGTATTAAAACACTTTAAGCACATTTATACCTCGGGCATAGAAGTGTATTAGAGTAAATGGGGACTTTAAATAGAAGGTTTCGTTATCGCATGAAGTTGGCGTCGCTTTTGACGTTCTTGCTCCCCCGCACCGCGCATAGTCTTTGTCTTTCATTTATCACTGTACAATAACTATGATATGTACACTATCTAAAATTTCCACATTTATTGTACAGATGTCACATTTAATGACTGTATAACTTTTGTTTTGATAGTCAACACTCCTGAAGTTTTATAAATCCATTTTACGAACTTTTGGATCACCCCTCGTATATACTGTCCAAGTTTTGTCTGGATTGGTCAATATTTGTAGATTTTAGAGTAAAATTAAAGTCAAAACCAGCAAAATAGAGGAGAAAATGGCAATTTTTGGCAATTTCAAGGGCACATAACTCATGCTATAAAATTCAGATCAAGCTGATAATTTTACCAAGGCAAGATCTTATAGTCAGCATCATTCTGTCAAAGTTTTGTCTTGTTTAGTCAATTTTTGTAGTTGCTAAAGTGAAAACAAAGTCAAAATACCGCTGAATATGGCAATTCTGTCAATTTCAAGGGCACATAACTCATGGTGTAATATTCAGATCAAGCTGAAAATTTAATCAAGGCAAGATCTTGTAGCCGGAATCGTTCTGTCAAAGTTTTGTCTTGATTGTTCAATATTTGTAGATTTTAGAAGAAAACTAAAGTCAAAACCTGCTATTTTTGATATTCAAGGGCAGATAACTCAGGTTATTGTGGTTCAATCCATATTCTTTGAAGGAATCTGAGAAAGGGTCACCCAAGGATCATCCCTGTGAAGTTTGGTTGAAATCCATCCAGTAGTTTTTGAGAAGGAATCTTCCTGGCATGAACCTCTTCCAAATTTCTTCAAAAAATGAATTCCGTGCAGAACTTGAATTTTAATGAATTTAATTAAATTAAATTTTCGGAAATTTTTAAATTAATCTTCTTCTCCAAAACTACTGGACCAATTTCAACGAAACTTCACAGGAATCTTCCTTGCATTAATTTTTCTTAATATCTTCAAGAAAATAAATTCCTTGTAGAACTTAAATTTCAATTGATTTTAATTTTCGAAAAATCTTCATTTCGAAAACTACTGGAACAATTTCTACCAAACTTCACAGGAATCTCCCTTGCATGAAATTCTTTTAAATTTCTTCAACGAAATAAATTCCGTGTAGAACTTGAATTTTAATTGAATTAATTACATTAAATTTTCGAAAAATCTTTACAAAATCTTCTTCTCCAAAACAACTGGACCAATTTCAACCAAACTTCACAGGAATCTTCCTTGCATGAATCTTTTCCAAATGCGTTCAAGAAAATAAATTCTGCGTAGAACTTAAATTTTAATTAATTTTATGAAATTAAATTTTCGAAAACTCTTGAAGAATCTTCTTTTCCAAAACTACTAGACCAATTTCAACCTAACTTCACAGGAATCTTCCGTGCATAAATGTCTTCTAAATTCTTTCAAAAAAATATATTCCATGTAGAACTGAAACTTTGATTAGATTAGTTGAATTAAATTTTCGAAAAATATTTAAGAATCTCCAAAACTACATGACTAACTTCAACCAAACCTGACAGGAATCTTCCTTGCATAAATCTGTCCCAAATTCCTTAAAAAGATAAATTCCATTTAGAACTGAAACTTTAATAAAATTTATTTAATTAATTTTTTGAAAAATCTTCTCCAAAACGCCTTTTTGGATTTCATTGTAATTTAGCATTCATGAGTGTTCAATGTACAGATCTCCATTAGATTTGTTGAAAAAAAAAATGATAGGATGAAAAACATGGTTGCTGTGGGCTAGGCTTATTTTATCTTCTTTGGATAGACCTCTATTGTATTCCTTGAAGAATTTCGTGGTCTAAAAGTCTGAAAGCCAGTGGAGCGATACAGGGCCACCATGGCCCTCTTGTGTAATCTGCAGCACTTCTCTACTAGGACAAATCAAAGGTTTTGCTGTTTAAAAAAGTATTCAGATTGAAAGAAAATTGTCTCTTTTACATTAAGCGATAGTTTGAGAATACCATTTACCAAAGGATAACTTTTGGACTGTCCCATTGTTAAAAGCACTGTGGACTTCAATTTCAAGTCGTTGAATTTTAAAAATCTTTGCATTTAGGGTTTGGAAAACGTGATGGAAAATGGAGAGATTGCTTGTTTCAATATCCACAATGTTTTCCCAGGCTTTTTTGAAATGGGCGTCAAAAAGCGTCAGTTTGTTGGGATGGGTTAACCCTTTCCCAAATGTCAGAAAATCAGGGTGGTTCAAGTTGAAAACTGCAGATTTCTTAAAAACTGTGAAGACTTTTATTGTTATATGTTAATCAGACTGATGTTTTGTTTCTTTTTCAATACTGAATAGTATGTAATACAGGGACTTAGTTCCAAATTGATATCACAGCTTTGTTTCTTTTAGATGGATAATGTAGATATCATTTAACACTTTCCCAAACAAAACCTGGTTTTGACGTCCCTAAGTGAAGAGGCTTGGGAAAACATTGAAACAAAAGAAGAAACTGCTGATAACCAGCAGTTTCTCCTTTTGTCTCAATATTTTCTGTGCCATATTTTTCACAAATCCTATCTTTGATAATATCCATTTGGTCATTTGTGACAGTTTATGAAGTGGATCACCCTAAATGTTTGCTGTTTGGGAAAGGGTTAAACTCCGTCCATAAGCCTTTCACAAACAGGAATATTAAGACAGCTAAAATAAAATGCTGATGAAAAAGACTAAATGATAAGGTCTACATTCTCTCTGCATTCAAAACCTTGTCAGTTATTGATGCTGATAGGGTTCCTAGCTTCCCAGCATTTCCGAACACTAGATAGGTCTACAGACAAGAGGGCCAGAATGGCCCTATATCGCTCACCTGAAATAAGTTTAAGACACGCCCACTTTTTTTGACGAATCAAAAATTTGCAAACAAATTTTGAAAAGGGTCACTCAAGGAACATCGTTGCCAAATTTGTTTCAAATTGACCCTGTGCTTGATTTTTAAAGAATTTTCTTATGATTTCTCTAAGTCTGATAAGCCACGCCCTGCCATGCCCACTTTTTTGACCAATACAAAATTTGCCAACATATTTTGAAAAGGGTCACTCAAGGAACATTTCTGTAAAGTTTGCTTCAAATTGGGCCAATGGTTGATTTTTAAAGAATTTTCTTAGGATTTCTGTAAGTCCGATAAGCCACGCCCAATTTTTTCTGACGAATAAAAATTTGAGAAAAATTTTTGAAAAGAGTCACCCAAGGAACATTTCTGCCAAGTGTGGTTCAAATTGGGCCAATGGTTGATTTTTAAAGAATCTTCTTATGATTTCTCCAAGTCCGGTAAATGCTGACCTGCCACGCCCACAATTTTGGATGAATAAAAAGTACGCGAACAAATCTTAAGAAGGGTCACCCAAGGAAAATTCCTGCCAAATTTGGTTTTAATTGGCCCTATGGTTAAGGAGAAGAAGATTTTTGAAGAATTTTTTAACAATTTCTCTTGGTTAGATAAGCCCCGCCCTGCCACACCCACATTTTTTGATGAAACTATAAATTTATGAACAAATGTTGAAGAGGGTCACTCAAGGAACATTTCTGCCAAGTTTGGTTCAAATTGGCCCATTGGTTGATTTTTAAAGAATTTTCTTAGGATTTCTATAAGGCTGATAAGCCCCTTCTTCCCTGCCACGCCCTCATTTTTTGACAAATGTAAAATTTATGAATCAATTTTGAAAAGAGAGACTCAAAGAACATTCCTGCAAAGTCTGCTTCAAATAGGCCCAATGGTTAATTTTTAAAGAATTTTCTTATGATTTCTCTAAGTCTGATAAGCCCCTTTCTCCCTGCCACGGCAACAATTTTATACAAATGAAAATATTTGTGAACAAATTTTTAAAAGAATGGCTTAAGGCACATCCCTGCAAAGTCTGGTTCAAATCGGCCCAATGGTTGATTTTTAAAAAAAATTCTTATGATTTTTCTAAGTATGATAAGCCCCTTTCTCCCTGCCACGGCCACGTTTTTTGACGAATCAAAAATCTGAGAACAAGTTTGAGAAGGGTCACTCAAGGAACAATTCTGCCAAGTTTGGTTCAAATTGGAACAATGGTTGATTTTTAAAGAATTTTCTTAGGATTTCTCTAAGTGCGATAAGCCCCGCCCTGCCACGCCCACATTTTTTGACGAATCAAAAATCCGCGAACAAGTTTTCAGAAGGGTCACTCAAGGAACATTCCTGCCAAGTTTGGTCAAAATTGGCCTGTTAGTTTTGGAGAAGAAGATGTTTGAAGAAATTGTTGACGGACGGACAGACGGACGGTGAGTGACCACAATAGCTCCCCTCGAGCACTTCGTGCTCAGGTGAGCTAATAAGGGGTGATGGCTTTTTGAAAAGCAATATTTCATTTATTGTTATAAAACCTTATATCGTGGGTACTGATTAGAATTGTATCGTTGAGACGATTCAAATGAATACCCACAACATAATTATGATTTGGACTTTGAAGAACAAATTTAGAATGTATTCACCTCTTAACTGCCGCTCTGCTAACACTACCATCCAATCCGAGAGACAATTTCTCCATTAACTAATGACACATGACGTTTGTCTTAAACCATTATCAGATGGCAAAATTTTAGACCGCTTATTAAAGATTCTGCAGACGACAATTTTACCTATAGGAAATCTTACATTTCTTCTGGTCATTCAGGGAAGAAAACATTGTGGGAAATGAAGATATTGCTTGCCACAAACAATTTTTTGATTTTCCACAATGTTTTCCAAAACCTGAATGATCTTGGGGGCGTCAAGAAGTGTCCTTGTGTTGGAATGGGATAAAGGGTATTGGCCATTCAAGGATTCATTCAGAGCCAGAATCTGGATGCATAAACACCACGGTGGGGATTGTGCAAGATGGGATGGATAACGAAATCGGACAAAATAATCTCGATTCTGGTAAGATTTTTTTGCAATAACTTCCTTATTTGTGCGTCAATTTTCAAAAGGTTTGTTGCATGTACCCCGCCTTACCGAGCTCTTTCATCGGATGTATGACTAATTAGATAAATCGTGGTACTTTTCCAAAATATTGTCCCAACCGACCAGAAAGCGAAATGGTAACGACTACGGCCAAATTAACCACGCTTCAGGTAAGCATTTGTGCAATAACTTTCTTATTTTAGCGTCAATTTTCATGCAGTTTGTTGCATATACTCCGTCTTACTGAGCCCTTTTCTCAGATGTATCGGACAACTCCTTGTACTTTTCTCAAAAATCGATCCCAACCGACTAGAAAAATGACCTGGATTTTTTGGCGTTTTTCTGATCGGTTGGGATCAATTTTTGGACAAAGTACAAAGATTCTACAAATAAGTCATATATCTGAGGAAAGAGCTCGGTAAGGCGGGGTACATGCAACAAACCGCTTGAAAATTGACACAGAAATAAGAAAATTATTGCACAATTTCTTACCTGAAGCGATGCAAATTTGTCAGTATTATTTATCCATCCCATCATGCACAATCCCCACCGTGAACACACTGTCTGATCAAGATCCGTGTTCTCAAATAGCTTCTTTCTGACTTGAATATGGACGTAGGTCGGTTCAACCGCGGCTAGTCAAGATGCAATGGTCATGATCAGACCGCGATTAACCCGCTACCAGACAGGAACATTTAAGACTGGTCAAAATTTGAAGAAATTGCAGATGGCAAATTCATAAAAGTTTACAATATTTAGTCTGTCTGTGTAGAACACTGTTGGAAATGAAGAAAATGCTTGCGACTGCTTGTCAAACAATTTTCTCTTTAACAACAATGTTTCAAAAGTCTTTATCTCGTCAGGCATCTGTAAGCATTATTAGCTCACCTGAGCACGAAGTGCTCAAGGTGAGCTATTGTGGTCACTCAATGTCCGTCGTCCGTCCGTCCGTCCGTCCGTCTGTCCGTCCGTCTGTCCGTCCGTCCGTCCGTCTGTCTGTCAACATTTTGGTGTTAACACTCTAGCATCCACAAAAGTTGGCCAATCTTGATCAAACTTGGTCAAAGCAAGTATGGTCATAAGTTCTCGGATGAGTTCGATTTTGGGCCTGATCGGACCTGGAAGTCTGGAGTTATCTGCCCTTGAACGTAAAAAATAGCTAGTTTTGACTTTGTTTACACTCTAGCATCTACAATTATTGATCAATCAGGACAAAACTTGGACATAATGTTGGAGACCATAAGATCTTGCTTGAGTTCGATTTTCAGTCTGATCTAATTAGAAAGACGAGAGTTATGTGCCCTTGAATTCAACAAAATTGCCATTTTCGGCAGTTTTCAACCTTGTTTACACTCTAGAATCTACAATTATTGACAAATCAAGACAAAACCTGAACACAATGTTGGGGAGCATAAGATCTTTAATGAGTTTAATTTTCAGTCTGATCTAACTAGAAAGTCCAGAGTTACATGCCCTTGAATTTGACAAAATTGCCATTTTCAGCTGGTTTCGACCTTGTTAACACTCTAGAATCTACAATTATTAATCAATGAAGACAAAACTTGGACACAATGTTGGGGACCATAAGATCTCAGATTAGTTTGATTTTCAGTCTGATCTGAACAGAAAGTCCAGAGTTACATGCCCTTGAATTTGATAAAAGTGCCATTTTCGGCTAGTTTCGACCTTGTTAACACTCTAGAATCTACAATTATTAATCAATGAAGACAAAACTTGGACACAATGTTTTGGATCATAAGATCTCGGATGAGTTTGATTTTCAGTCTGATCTGAACAGAAAGTCGAGAGTTATGTGCCCTTGAATTTGACAAAATTGCCGTTTTCGACCTTGTTTACGCTCTAGAATCTACAATTACTGACCAATCAAGACTAAATTAGGACATAATGTTGGAGATCATAATATCTCGGATGAGTTAGATTTTCAGTCTGATCTAACTAGAAAGTCCAGAGATATGTGCCCTTGAATTTGATAAAATTGCCATTTTCGACTGTTTTCGACCTTGTTTACGCTCTAGAATCTACAATTATTAATCAATAAAGATAAAACTTGGACACAATGTTTGGGACCATAAGATCTCAGATGAGTTTGATTTTCAGTCTCATATGATCAGGAAGTCGAGAGTTATGTGCCCTTGAATTTGAAGAAACTGCTGTTTGCAGCTGCATTCGACCTTGTTTATACTCTAGAATCTACAATTATTTATCAATCAAGACAAAACTTGGACAACAATGTTCACAGTTGGGTACCATTAGATCTCGTATAAGTTGGATTTTCACATGTTATTGACCATAAGTTTGTTCTTAGTCTTAAAGTCATAAATATTAATTGAATTGAACAAAAGAGTTGCTCATATCATTTTGGTTCAGGTGAGCGATATAGGACCATCATGGTCCTCTTGTAATATATAAATATGGATATGGATTAAGCACAAGTCGATCCAAATATATTCTGGCCCTCTTGTTTCTTTGAATTATTTCAATCCTCTTCTGGGCTATTGCTTCTTGTAAATGGGTAGGATTTCAGTATGAAAAGATCGTGAAAAAAAGACAACAAAATCTATTTAAATTTTTCTCACAATTCATTTATTGAACAAGATCCTATGTTCAAAAGTTGATGACTTCGATAAAAAGAGGAACTATTTAAATAATATATTAATGAACATTCAATGATAAAGTGCAATGCCACATTTTAGAACATTTGAAAGTATGATTTCGGAATAGCTGACAATAACTGACTTAGCAGAGCATATCTAGCTATTAGCTAGGGATGCTCTGCCAGGTCATTTATATTGAGCTATATATAATATACAAATGTAGATATGAAAATGTACAATGAACAACAGGAAGGACATGGTTTTAACCCTTTGCCAAACAAGACTTGCTTTTGATGTCCCACATAGAAAAGGCTGGGAAAACATTGAGACAAAAGAAAAAAATGCTGATACCGGTAAACAGCATTTTCTCCTTTTGCCTCAATATTTCGGTGCTTTAGTGGTCACAATTTCTATCTGTATTAACATCCATTTTGTCGTTTGTGGCTGCTTTCTACCTTAGATCTACCTTAGATTTTGAGAATTTTAAAGTTATAACATAGAAGACATACTTTGAAAAGGAGAAAATGGTGGTGATCAGCATTTTCGAATTAATTGTGAGGTGTCCTAGAATTCCTAAAACATTATGCGGGAGGGAAGTCTAATTTAGGATTGTTATGTTGGGAAAAGGGTCTAGGCACCACACTCTTTTGGAGACTGATACTCTTAAGGTTCTACAAACACTATTGCATGGTTATATTACTGTAATTTTTCTAATAAATGCTCGGGTAATCATTAGAAACACAGTCGATGGAAAAGTAGGGGGTTTATTAGATGTATTCTAATTTTGTTAGTCAAAATTTGCAAATAAATTGCCAATTCCTGCCTTTGAAGTTCAGTAAGTCAAGTTTGGCAAAGTTTTGTTATAAGGAGTGCAACATATGATTTTTCGATAAAACTCCTTCCATGCAAACTTATTGAGGGCTAGACATCCTCTTTCTCATTGGTTTTATAAATGACCTTCATTTATGACTTACATTATTTCAATCTGTAATCAGGGGATGGGTTTTTTTTATTACAATCACCCTTTTTTGCTAAAATTGTGCTTGAAATAAGCAGATTTTCAGCCCAGATTTGAGGGTGGGGGTTTGTTAGAATATGGGCTATGGGCGTTTATTAGAATAATTACGGTAAATATCTCGATCACAACAAACGGGCTTAATTTTTACCCATTTTTCAAACGGCAAAAATTAAGGGTGGTTAAACTTGAAAGCTGCCAAGACGAAAGAATTGAAGCAAATAAATAGTAAATTTGTGTATGTTGTAGCTTGAGGCAAAAGGAGAAAATGCTGACTACAAATATTTTCTACTTTTGCCTCAATGTTTGCCCAAGCCTCTTCTATTAGAGGCTTAAAAAAGCGCCACTGTTTGGGAATGGGTTACATATCTGGGTAACAATGAATATATACAACTAATTAACTAGGCCAGTCTAGACAATTATAATATTGCACATTTACACCGATTTGATTCGACAGCATTCTTTCTCCAGACTTTCTTAAATAAACCCTTTCCCAAACAAGACCTTGTTTTGACGTCCTTAATAGAAAAGGCTTGCGAAAACATTGAGGCAAAAGTAGAAAGTGCTTATAATCAGCCCTTTCTACTTTGCCTCAATATTTTCTGAGCTATACTTTACACAAACCTTTTCTTTATCAAGTTCCATTCTTTTTGTCCGTGACGGAATTGATTTGGACCACCCTAAACCACCCTAAATTGTTGCTGTTTGGGAAATGGTTAATTAACCATTCCTAAATAGCAAAAAATTGGACTTTTCACATTTGAAACCAGCTACAGACAAAATGGTGATAAATTACTGTAAGATATGTATACAATAAAGCATTGAAAATATTGAGACAAAAGGAGAAATGTTGGTTACTAGCATTTCTTCTTTTGTCTCAATGTTTTCCCAATCCTGTTTTATCAGGGATGTCAAACCCAGGTCTTGTTTGGGAAAGGAATAACCCTTTTGCAAGCAACCCGAAACTCAGGCATACATTAGAAATACACTGGCAATAACAATGAATTTATAATGTAAATATTTCAATCAAATGAAAATTTCTTAAAACCAGACAAAATTCTGAAAATTTACCAAAAATCAAAGCACAAACATCGAGGGTTACAAATTAGAATCTTTCTATCAAAATGTGTATTATACAGTTCAAGGGTTAAGCACAAAACTATTGTAAGTCACGAATATCAAAATAAATGAGCCAGGATCTGGAAAAACGTCCCTTATAGCATTTGAGAACAACATGGTTCCAGGTCAGCCTGCGTATACACACAGCCTGACCAGGAACCATATTGTTCTCCAATAGCTTTCTCGTGGTCTGTAGTAACCATTTAACAGTAACATGGATGCTGGCTAGACTGCATCTAGGCACAGATTGATCTTGAAACATGGCTGTCTAAAATGCTATAAGGGCCGTTTTTCCAGATCCCGGCTCATTAATGCATGTTCAACACTTTTGAACGAAGCTCTAACCCCTTCCAAAACAAGACCGAGTTTTGACGGCCCTAAAAAGTCTTAAACCCTTTCCCAAACAAGACCTGGTTTTGACGTCTCTAAAGGAATAGGCTTAGGAAAACATCGAGGCAAAAGGAGAAAGTGCTGATAATCAGCACCTTCTCCTTTTGCCTCAATATTTTCTCTGCTATAACATGCATATTTTCGCCTTTTGATTTGATTTATTTTGTCGTCTGCAACTCCTTTCAAATCAGACCACCCTAAAAGATTGTCGTTTGGGAAAGGGTTTAAAACATTGAAGCAAAAGAAGAAATTGCTCAATTCGCCTCAATATTTTCCTGGCTAGTATTGTATACTAATCATATCTCAATCCTCATTCTTTTTGCCATCTAAAGCAGTTTTGAAGTTGGACCATCCTAAATTTTTGCACTTTGGGAAAAGGCTAAGTAGTGTATAAAAAGATTAAGTCTGCATACAAAAGAGGCAAAATGCAACAACAGAAGCGCATGCTTTAAGGCAAAATTTTTCAATATTTCTTAAGCCTTTTTAAGATTTTTAGATTCTGACCGAGGTGTTCCAAATGCTCCATACTTCATTCAAATGATGTCATGATGCATTTGGAACACCACGGTTTGTAAATAATGGAGGATTCGGAGCGACTCGGTCAATTCTCTCTTATATTGTTTCGACAGAATGACTGAGGGATTCTGCATGAAGTATAGAGTAATGGCACCTCCCATTGAGCGGCTTAAAAATTTGGCTCTAAAGAATGCTTATCTTAAAATATCTTAAGATATCTTGCTATAAAGAACTTGCCTCTGGTCATATACAACCACTAGAAGGTTTGAGGGCATTTTATTGATGTGGTTTCAAAATATTCAGAGTAAATGTTGGTGACCTTTTCTCCTTTAACCTCCATGATTATTGTCCTAGTGAAAGAAAATTGAAAAGTTTTATCTTGCAAATATTGATACTAAAAGTTCCATTTCAAATCAAATCTTTCAATTGCATTTTGCACTTATAGAACTTTTTTAGACTAGTCCAATTTCAAACCTGCTGCAGATGACAACATTGTTGTTAAAAAGGATTTTTTTACAATGGAAGATAGAAAATATATACAGAAAAAAAGAGATAATGGTATTTTCCAAGCATTTGCTCAGATGGATGTAAAAATTATGTTTTGTTTAAGAAACAATTAAAACCATTTAAACAACTCCTGCATAAGACTCCTTTTGGCGCCAAAAAGATAAAGCATTGAGAAAAAATACATTGTGGTAAATGACGAAATTGCTTGTGACAAACATTTTCTAATCCAAATTACTCAGATTCTCAAAATTTTATCAACTTGTTATTGTCGTCTGTAACACCTTTCAAATTGGATTTGTCCAAAGTTTTGCCGTCTGGTAATCCTTTAACCTTTTCCAAAACAAGACCTGGTTTTGACATTCTAACAGATGAGGCTTGGGAAAACATTGAGACAAAAGCAGAAAATGCTGATAATCAGCATTTTCTTCTTTTGCCTCAATGTTTTCCGTTCTATAGTATTCACATTTTTCACCATTGAAATATCGACTATCTTTTGCAATAGTTTTGAATTTGGACCTTTTTAGAATTTCGTCGTCTGGTAATGGGTTAATATTTTAGACTGTTGTAACGATACATTTTCTTTTATTTTCTTCTTCCGTGTCACTCCGATCTTGCGATGATGTCGAATTCAACATTTGCTGTCGTCGTGCCAGTAGCATTTCCGTCTTTGTCGCATGCTGGTTTGAAGTCGGCGACTGTTTTAACGATTTATTTTGTTGAACACTAGATTGGTTTCGCGGAGGAGAATTAACAGAATCCACCGAATACATTGAATCACTAGAAATACTTGATTTACTTGGCGAGAGTCTTTCTGTGTATTGATAATCCATTGTTTGCGAATAAAAAACACTTTCATTTTTACCTAATGTACCATTTTCATTAATACTTAAAGAGCCTATTTCATTTTTACTTGGACTATAACTTGCATTTTTACTTGCATTTCTACCAAGAGAACCATTTTGAATAGCACCATTTTTCACAGATTTGTTGTTATTACTGTTCGTGGCTGCCGCTACCGTTACGCTTTCGTCATCTGATTTGTCTATATCTATCAAATCTTCTGCGCTTCTTTTTAAACTTGTTAACGATGAATGCAAGTTTTGACATTCAAAGTCTTTTTGCCTATTTTCAACACTATTTTGTTGTCTATTTTCAACACTGTTTTGTTGTTTTATTTCAACACTGTTCTGTTGCTGTAATTTGTTCCCTTTTTTCAAAGCTTTGAGTTCCGCTTTTTTCTGCTTTGCCTCAGCTTTTAACTGTTTTGCCTCAGCTTTTTGTTCGGCCTTTGCTTGCTTAGCTTCGGCTTTAAGCTCTGATTTACTTGGTCTAATAATTTCAGATTTATTCATGCGTAAGTCTTTTTCTTTCTTATTAACTTTAGCACTTGATTCACTCATCTTTTTCAGTTCTTTTTCGGTAACAAATGACTGACTTTGTTTTTCAAGTTCCACCACAGATTTAGACTGTTTATCCTTGTCAGATTTTTTTGACCCGAACACTTTACTCACGACATTCTTGATTGGTAGAAAACCAGATGAGCCCCTAAACCCCCTTTTCTTAGATTTCACGGACATGCTATTATCGGACATTCTCATTTTATCGTCTCGTCTTATCCACACGTCCTCCGGTTCAGAATCATACTGCGACATATTCACTGACCGACCCATGTTAAAGTTTAGACTCTCAGCTCGTTTCACAAGCGGTAGCGTGCGACTAGTTTCATCCGCGTTTGGAAGCAGACTAAAATCATTATGGGATTTCTTCTTTTTCCATGTATGTGAATGTATTCTACCATATTCAAACTCTATCTCACTCATACTGCCGCTCTTACTGAGTCGTTTAGCCGGAACATCGTTCAGATCCATCTGACTGAAGTCCACATCATGGTCACCGTAGTTTGTCCGTGATTTCTGCTGATTTTCTTCAATGCTACGAGACATAAGCTCTATTGACTTTTCTACCTTAGTTGCCCATGCATCATCTAAATTATATTCAACACCGATCTCAAACTCGTAGTCATTCCTCTTTGTTTTGTCAAGTTCAGCACTTTCATTTTTAGCACCCCTCTTTGACAGATTACCATTTTCTGCATGATCATGTGATGGTATCTGACTCAATTCATTGGTTGCTTTAAGTTTATCGTACGTAGAGCTACGACTTATTCCATCGACAACAGGGACATTGACGGACGACTCTGACAAGATTACCGTATTTCTATTTATAGCAGGCCTCGGTGAGGAATCCCTCTTGACTGATTCACTACTAACATTTTTCGACTTTGCCACTGGTAACTTTGAAGCAGATTTTCCCTTTGATTCTTTCCCATCTTTCTTTAGGAAACTTGAAATCTTACTAGTAACTGCCTTTTTACTTCCCTTTTTGTTGTTTTCTGCAATTTTCTGTGAGGTTACATTATCTTTGTTAGTTACTGGTGTCGATGGTCGGGAGTTATTCCGCAGACTGGTGTTACTATTGGACTTTTTCACATCCTGTTGACTGTCAACCTTCCTAAGACTAGAGTTAGATCCACTCGTAGATCCGCTGCTGTTTTTGACTAGAGATGATCCACTGTTGGTCTTCAACAATGGCGCTGGCTTGCTTGGTGTCTTCTTTCCATTACCAGAGTTCCCACTTTTATTCTGAACATTACGACTAGGACTGGGGATTTTAGATCCAGGACTATGAAGATTTTTCTTTGAATTGGACAACTGACTTGTTCCAATAGATCTTCTCAACTTAGAATCCTTTTTCTTTGGTGATGTTTCCATGGTTTCCTGTGTTGTTGATAAAGAATGTTCCTGTGGACTGTCATCAGATTCATGAGATACATTGTTACTATTTATAGATTTTCCTGAATCAATGGAGTTTCTGTTCCCTATGGACGACCCACTATCTTTCTTCTGCCGTAACTTGACATTTTGATTTGTCTTCTCATCAGGGGATATAACTGGGATATTCCTGGTTGTAGATTCCTTGATGAAAGTTCCTTGTTTAGACAAAGTTTTAGGTTTCGTTTCCCCACCTTCAGATTTCGATCTGGGACTGTTACTTTTCGCTGGTATTTTGGTTGGGGTCATGTACCCCGAATGGTTAGCAATCCTTTGAGCTGCTTCCTTTTTCACATTCTGTGGTTTCTGATCGAGCGATGATGATCGCTGTGGTTGGGAAGGTTTATTCGGTCTTGTTCTAGGAGTTTGGTTTGGATTAGATTTAACGGGAGTGCTACAAGCCTGTGGTAAGGTGCGTAGAGTATGAGTTTTCTTTGTGGTGTTACTGGTATTATTTGCAGCACCCTGAACACTTCTGGGTGATATTTTAGCACTGTTTACTGGTATTTTACCCTTAATTTGACCTCCATCCTTACCCATAGGAGAGACTGCTGCTGTTGGGACAGATCTACTATGATATAAAGGCTTTCTCTTTCCTCTGACAGCTTTTACTTCAGCCTCCGTCATCATCTTATTATCAAACTTGTCTTCTGGTTTAACGATGCGAGGCCGTCTCATTTGTGGACTTCCACATTCAGTACTGGCGAGACTCTCCGTACACTCACTGGTCCTATCAGAACTGAGGGACCAGGTTATTGAAGCCTCCGATGCAGTGTCTGAGATGTACTCATTGGACACGAGCGACAGAGTCTCGTGTTCAATAAATCTATCATCTTCAACTGTGCTACCTGACATCACCATTCTACTCAACGCCATTTCTGACATCACAATGTTCGCATTTTCAGCTAAAGCCTTCTCATCTTCAGACGTAATACTCAAGTCCATCGGCATCCTTTGTGTATGTTCCGTTAGAGTTGTATTGACAGACTGTACGCCCGTCAATGTTCTCTCATGACTTGAGATCATCATGTGTGAATCACCACCATCCCCGCTAAACCTAGATCGAGACAGGGACGAGTCTAATATATCGTCATCTGTATCGTATGGCACCATGTTACTGGGGATTGACGTCTTACTGATACTCTCGACACTTATCTCCGTCATACCACTACAAGTCATGAAGAAATTCTGCTCCGACGTGGGCGTATCATTCTTCTCATTCTCATGTTCGTCAGATTTCTCTCCGTGTAAATTAATTCCTTGGGTTTGGTACTCTATTTCTCTGACTTGGTGTTCTATTGATCGTGTCAGGTTCTGAGATTCTGAGATAATCTGTTGTCTTTGCCGTTCTAACTCCTCTGTGTTCTCATTTTTGTACATATCCCTTGGTAGAGAATCATAGTATCTCCCTGGAACATAATTCCCTACATTGATAACATACTGTTGTGCTAGTTCCTTGTTCGAGCTATCTTTATACTGCTTCAGCATCTTCTTCTCACTGTCTTGAGATCTAGATCGCCTGCAGGGCCTGCCTTTAGCATCCAGGGTTGGTTTTTTGAAGATTTCATCACAAGATTTGTGAGGTTGTTGTCTCCAGCTTGTGTATCTAGAATCATGACTTCTCGTACTCTCCAACTCATCCGCAGATGAATAATTCCTAGTGGCTGATGAGTGACCAGACCTGTGCCTTGAGTTGGACATATCCGTATCTGAACCCTTAACCTTTCTGTGACCAAGTGTATTTTCTGTTTTATGTCCATGAGAGCTTCGTCGCCGATCATTCCTACTTGGACGAGTCGGAGGAGGGAGGCCGGCACTCAAACAATCCTCTAGGAGAGCCAGATCGTCAGGGTCATCATCGTCATCTGAATGGATGCTGAGGGAACTTAACGAACTGTTCCGTGAAAAACTACCAGGAGTATGCTCAACTTTATAAACAGTCTTCTGATCCTTCAAAGCTTGTTTAGATTTGGATGTGTCCACTTTCTCCTCATGTTTCACTACCTCTTTCATGCTAAGATTTTCTGGTGCATCATTAATTGAGCTCAGAGACGAATTTCTGGAGAAGCAGAGCGGAGTATCTTCAACACCGAACTTCTTCATTTCATCAGCTGATGACCTTTTTGTACCGATTTCTTCCTCATGTACAGACTGGTCCTCGCTAGACTGACCGATCACATGACGTTCTAACTCCCGGACAGACTGGACAGAGTGGCTACTGTTACCTGATGCCGAGGACCGTGAATCAGATCTGGTATAATCCTCTTTAACCCTCATTGGTGGAGCTATACTGGTATTATTTTCATTCTGATTCATACCCTCTGTTGTTGTATTTGTGTTGTCCTTGCTGAGTTGCAGAGCTATCATTTTAATGTGTTTTGATACTTCATCTTTGCTGTCATCGTCTGTTAACATACTGAGTGTGCTCAGTGAATCATTGCAGGAAAATGTTTGTGGAGTACCTTCAGTTTTGAAAACCATCATAGAATTGCTTGCTCCCAATTCAGACTGTATAAAGACAGAATCGTTTGAGGTGCCATATGTAGCAGTGAGACTTGTGTTTGTGTAGTTAGAGCTGTTGTTAGGTAGGGAAAGATCAGCAGACATAGACTGGGATGAGAATTGTCTGCCCTGACCACCTGTATGTCCCTGTATATCTGTATCAACAGTGAGATCACTCAGGGATGTTTTGACAGAAGCATTGTTTGGTGTATCCTCCACAGCAAATGTCCTGACCTGGTCCTCACCTGTGTCTATCTCACTCTGCAATCTTAGTGCATGACCAATATTAGCTTGGTGAGCTAGACTCGAGGTCCTCTGGGGCTGGAATTTACCGGGTATATATGTAGCTGAGGTGTTGTTATTCGCTTTCCTTGAAGAACCATCGAAAGAAATTTTGTCCTTCCCTTCTGCTCCCTCAGCCTTTCTGTCAAGTGATCGTCGACTTGGTTTTCCTGATCTAGCAGCTGGCATGGCGGACTGCATGATTTCTGAAAGTAACTCTTCATTCTCTTCCATGATAGAGCTGTTGTCTGAATTAGTGTCATCAAGATTATCATTAGCCTTACTATTGTCAGCCACTTCAGGTTTCGCATCAATCTTCACCTTCTCTTCAAAGTTTGTATTTAAGCTACTGAGATCGCTGAATGAACCTGTTCTAGAGTAATTCAAAGGTGTTCCTTCCGTTGCAAAAGTTTTAATTTGATCCTCACTTGCTTCAAATCCATTTCTTATACAATCAATGTTTCCAAGCATACTAGGATTAAACTTGGGCTGGTTCTTTTGTGCAGCTGGTTTTGGTGATGGTAGATTTGACTGATTATATGGTGTTCCCTCAACTGCATAAGACCTTAATGTATCAGCTGAAGTATCAATAGATGGAAGAGGGTGGTTAAATGATTGAACATTTGACTTTTGAAATGTATTGCCCTTATTGTGACTGAAGTTTTGATTTAGTGGATGTGGAGGGTTGGTGGTGGCCACATTAGACATTTTTGTGCCTTGTTTTCTGTTTAGTTTTGGTGACTCTGGCGCTGATCCAGTAAATGGTGTATCTTCAGTGTTGTAACACTTGACTGTATCAGGCTCTGTGTCAATATAACCATAGTTAGCAGCTCGTTTTTGTTTCGGCGATCCTGGCATGGAGCCACTGAAGGGTGTACCCTCCGTCGCAAAAGTCTTTACCGAATCTTGGTTCAGATCTGCCGGAGGCTGTCCACCTGGAAATTTCCGATCGTTTCTGGGAGAAGCGGGAATAGATCCAGAGAAAGGTGTATCTTCTGTTGCATAGGTTTTTATACCTTCATCGTCATCCTCATCATAGACTGGCAGACTCTCAGCTTTCTGTAGTATGGAAGCACTGGAACTACACTTGTTGTCTCTACCAGCATGAGATGTGAACTTTTCTGTTGATCTATCTATGACTGACAGTGTATTTGATACATTAAATGGAGTCTCTGATCTGGATGAGTCAATACTGCTGTTTAATGAAGAACTCTCATCTTTCTGTAGCCTAGCTATACCTGGGTGAGCAGCTGGTTTAGGCAGCATAGACTTCTGCTTGGCTCCTACACCAACACCATTTCCTCTATTAATCATCATATCCTCTTTTTTCGGAGTTTTTCCATGTGGCCCGGATGTTGAGTTTGATCGCGATCCTTGTCTAAGTTGACCAGATTTACTAGCTGGCGAGTCTATGGGAGTTTTAGCTGGAGTTTTAGACCTGGAGCTGGACCCACTGTCTGCTTTACTAGAGCTGGACGATTTCCTCTTAATGGCGTTGTCTGATGAACTTTTCTTCATTTTCTTGGAATCGGGCATGGCCGAGCTCATGATGTCTGCAAGTAAATCATCATCTCCCTCAGAATCATCTGAAGGTTCTCCTTTTTCAACTATGTTTTTGTCTGGTTTTGTGGCATTCATTTCAGCTGAGTGATTATGATTAATTTGAGACTGTTCTTGGTATTTCGCATGTGCTGTGGTGTCGATTCTAGGCTGTTCACTTCTAACAGTTGGCTGAATATTCATCATATTAACACTCGGTTTATATTCATCTTGGCCACCTAATGAATAATTGGTTGGAATCTCCTCAATGCCTGATTTATCATGTTCTACCAATGTTTTGTCATTGATTTCGTATCTGTCTGTTGTGATTTCACTCAATGTACTCAAGTTATCCTGAAATGTTGGCGGAGTGCCTTCATCAGCATAAACAACAGGGGCTTCTGATTTGCAACTGGATGATGTCTCAATGTCGAATTGCCTGTTGGATGAGCCAAGTTGTAGGTTTGTTCCCATAGCAACAAAAGCTGTTAATGGATGCACTCGTTTTGCACTAGTAACAGCCTTATCTGTGAATTGTGGAGGAACAGGTTCTGGGAAAAGCTCCTGTCTGGCGGTTGATTTCTTGTCCTGGAATCGTTCAGGTGATTTTACACGTCCTGGACTTGATGGCATGCTTTCACTTGGTGAATCAGGGAGTTCACTTGGCGAGACATTCTCACTCGCCCGTCGACTGTACTCACTGAATACTGAACTGTGGACAGACTGGGTGTCAAAACTGCTTAGAGAGCCCAGTGATGTGCACCTAGAAAACATCATGGGTGTCTCTTGTATGTGCTCTTTGTCATCAAATGTCACAGTTTTATGCTCTTTTTCAGGATTTTCGTTCCCTTCCCGTGATTCAAGACCATCATTCTTCTGCTGAGAAGAATGTTGATTATAACCAGAGGATTGCATTTTGACTAGACTACTATTTTGATCATCCTTTTCTTCAATTCTTTGTAATGGACCATTGAGTTTTTTATCTTGACGATCATTGGCATCGCTGCTATGAAGACTGCTGAGCGAGCTGACTCGAGAGAAGCATGTCGGAGTTCCTTCTTCACAATATGTCTTGGTCTGGTCTGCCGGAGCATCCTCGCTACATGTGTTGTGGAACGATCGCTCCTGATGGTCATCCACTGACGACGTTTGCGACTCGGTTCTAACGTGTTCCAGTTTGTTCAGGTTATAATTGGCAATGACTGTAGTTCCTGTGCATGGATCTGTAGCCTGACTACCCGACCGTGAACTGTGATCAGTCTCCGACTTGTGACTCTGTGCTGTATATTGCTGCTTCATCTCTGATGATGTGTGCGTGTGCACGCTCCTCTCCTCCTTCTCGGCAAACTTGGTACCAAAGTTCTGAACCTCATCGCCACCTGTGTAATCTCTCTCAGTGCTGGAGAACTGTTCCTGAGCTTCCTCTAGGATCTTAGCTGCCGTACTCAGGTCAGTGAGAGATGTTGCTGTACTGAGATATGGTGTGTCCTCTGTACAGAAAGTGGTCACCTGATCGTGCTCGTACGTCTGTTCTAGTCGGTCATTGTAGCGTCTGGCCTCCTCTAACTTACAGTCCGCACAATTTGGATCAGATTCATCGTAGTTGTTCCCGTAACTCATCCCCTGGCCTGTATACTGATTCTGGTACTCTGCACCATATCGAGCACTGAAGTCTGTCAACTGATCTTGGGCATCTAGATCTGTTTCTGCATAAGCACTGTTATACTGATATCTATTGTTTATTACTTGTCTATCAAAGAACACATTTTTGTTTTGGTTAAACTGGTTACTGCGCAAGTTTGGGACTTTCTTAGCATTTCCAATGTAGTTATCAACCATTGGTTGTTGAGGCCCATTCTGAGATTGATTTGTCCTAGCATTGGCTTCACTATGCACATTATTTTCACGATATTTTAAACTATAGTCCAACGGTTTCTCGTCTTCCCCAGTTTGATTTTGGTTACCGTGGCTATGCTCCTGCATAGAGTTAGAATACTGGTTACTAGTCCCATTGTTAAACTGTTTACCATTTTGCATCACTAACATTTGGTACATGGCAGTTTTCTGTGCGTTTGTGAGAGTGGGGTTAGTGACATCTTGCATCTGGGACTGAACAGGTTGATGGCTAGGTGGATGGACACGCGAGTGGGATACAGGAAGTGGTGTTTTGAATACTGCTGAGTCATTGCTGTGTGAACTTTGACCTTCAATACCAGCATGCAATGCAACTTCCTGCATGACTTGCAAAATTCTGCTGTTTGGAGGACCTAGTGGATTTCTCTCACATCGACCATCACTGTTATAACGTTTACCAGGTGTGAGTGTTTCTTTGTTTCTATCTAAGCTTCCTCCCATGTTGACTTGACTGCGAGTTGTGAGGTTGGTCCGTGATCTGTCATGTGATATATCTGAGTGTGTGCTACCCACACTATCCTGACTGCCTGACCTTGACACCCTCTGTTGATTGTTTATCTGATTCTCCAGCGACATTGTATTGTCTCCTCCGCTCTGACTTCGAGGCATGACTTGTCCTCGTAACAGAGATCGTCTCGTATCATTGTCCTGAAGTTGATACACAGGATAAACAAAATGGCCGTTTTCTGTTTTTTTAGATTCTACTGGACTATCGCGAGGGCTCTCCACATTTTCACAAGTTTCTGACAGATTTTGGTCAATTTCTGATTCCAATGCTCTCTGTTTCCTCACATGTAATGTAGGCCTGTTCATATTCCCTTGTTTATTGAGTTCCAAGTTTTTCATTGCAGGCCTTGCTGCAAGCAAGTTCTTCAAAGCTGCGCTACTTCCCATTGAAATCATTTTATGTTTTGAGTTCACTAAATTCCGTAGCATGTTTACAGCACCCATTTCCCATAATGCTTGTTGATCTTCGGCACATCTTGCCGACAAGTTCCATAGAGTCCCACATGCATTGCTAACAATCGTCAAACTCGGCGAACGTAAATGTTTTAGTAATATTTGCATACAACCATGTTGACGTAAAGTTTGTCTATAGTCCTCTCTTACAGCAATATGGCTTGAAACATTCCTCAGTATACCGCCACCGTTCTCAATAATTGCAGTCGTTTTTGATGGGCTTTTGTATGTTAATGAAACAATCAGGAAGATCAGAGCACCGTCAACAGCACAAATATCCGCCTTATTCTCACTACAATGAGCTGACAAATTCCACAACGCACTCAAAATACTTTTCAAGGTTGTTTCTTTCGTGACACGCATTGCGGCCTCCATTAATGAAGTCACAGCTCCAACCTCTCTCAGAGTCTTTTTACTCGCTAAATCCGCTTTCCATGACAGATTTCTCAAAACACTCGCAGCTACTTGGCAAAGTTCCTCGTTTGAGCTGAACAATTGAGACACAAGTGCCCTCATGGCAGGTTTCATAGAGCATAACGATGCCTTGTTGGTGCCGTCCCCGAATGTTAGATTGGTTAGCGCCATACAAGCGTATCTTCTCATGGTGACATTATACTGTTTGTTTGTGTCACTGTTTACTTCATGGTCGACTTGTAGTAACTCGGCTATGGCATGAAGACCACCTGAAAAGTACAAATGACAAGAGTTTATATTGTCACTATACACTACATTAAATAAGCCTTCCTAAAAAATCCCAAGTTTTGATGTTCCTATAACAGAAAATGTTCTACTTTTGCTTCAAAATTTTCAAAAGGTTTTACAGACAGGGAGGTCAAAACCAAGTCTTTTTTGGAAAAAAGGTTAAAAGGTCATATACAGTTGAAACCTTGTTCTAAACCTTTCCCAAATGGCTAAATTTTAGTGTAATTTGTTTAAGGTCTTTTCCAAAAGACAGGCGAGATGAAGCCAAGAACTAGCCATCACTTGATTAGATGAAAGAGATTTAATGCAGCGTTTTACAATTTTCCAGTTATATTGTAGATGCTGATACACCTAACCATGTATTCCTGGTATTTCTTGCACCAGAATAAACACAACATCCAATCTGAGTCACCAGCTGAACTTAGATCATGAGATGATTCAAAAGTTGTTTATCCATGGCTCAGAGGCAAACTATATTTGTCGAGTGTCTGAAAGGGTATTGGCTAAGTCTGAGTGGGAAGGCAAGACCACTGAGAGCCAGAGTAGGAAGCCATAAGCCTGAATGGGAAGCATTTAAGTAATCAATATAGAAAGATAGGCATTACTGACCTAGTGTACATATAGCATGTCTGTGTTCTTCATCAAATGGTTAGAGACAAATGACAAAGTCCAGAAAAGAATATTTGGCTGAGCCAGATTTAGAACAATCCAATGACCATAGAAGCCATGACCCTTGGGGCCTGTGTGGGAAACTCTGAATGTTACCAAATGAACTATCTGACTGAATAAAAGTCACCATTTCCCAAACAACAAAATTTTAGGCTGGTCTAATTCAAAAGTTGATACCGAGGATAAAATGGGTGATGATAAGCATAGGCTTTGTGTAAAATTAAGATCAGAAAATATTGAGACAAAAGGAGAAACTGCTGGTTATCAGCAGTTTCTTCTTTTGTCTCAATGTTTTCCCAAGCTTTTTCTATTAGGGACGTCAAAACCAGGTCTTGTTTGGGAAAGGGGTAATAGATCATGATGTAAGAAGATAGGCTTTACTGACCTAATGTACAAATAGCATGTCTATGTTCTTCATCAAATGACAGCTTCATCAGGGCAGCTATAGCATATCCTGGGTGATGATCCATCTGAGCCGAGGCTGGTACTGAAAATAGAGGCAAAACTCGGTATTTACCCGTTACCAGAGGCAAAATTTAGTATCAAGGATTACAACCAACCATTAGATATTAGATCAAAAACACCTTGTGCATCTTCAGGAGTCATCTGTGACGAGAAAATGAAAAGATACCCTCGTCAATTACCCAGCATCATCCGTGGCAATGGCAATTGACGAGTGTATCCCTCATCAATTTCCGTTGCTACGGATTATGCCCCAACAGATTTAAAGTGTTTTGTAGGTAATGATGGGTTGTAATCCTTGATATCAAGATTTCTACATATATCATCAAATGACAGCTTCATCAAGGCAGCTATAGCATATCCTGGGTGATGATCCATCTGAGCTGAGGCTGGGACTGAAAAATAGAGGCAAAATTTAGTATTAACCCATTACCAGGGGAAAAACTTAGTATTAAGGATTACAACCCATCATTATAAAGTACATGCCAAACATTTTATGTATCTTCCGGCATCATCCATGACAACGCAAATTAACGAGATACCCTCATCAATATCCTGGCATCATCCATGGCAATTGGAATTGACCAGGGATGAGGGTATCCCTCGTCAATTTCCATTGTTACAGATGACGCCCAAAGATGCACAGTGTTTTTGTAGTTTAAGATGGGTTGTAATCCTTCTTATTAAGATTTCTATGTATATCAAGCTTTGAAATTGCCTAAAAATATTCACACAAATAACAGGGAACCACAGCTTCAAAGCAAATTGTGTTGATGAAACACAAATGCCCCCCCCCCACCCCATGGATGTTTTTCCTAGTATTGTGACCTTGATATTTCACTTTGGCCTTCATGAATGACCTTCAGTTTGCTATAAATGTTGCTGAGATATACATACATACCAAATTTGACAGATAATTGTAGAGAATTTTCAAATGTTAAGTGTATGTGTTTCCATATTCAGTTGTGTTTTAAGGGTTCACAATGATAAGGGCTGAAAGCTAACCATGAGAAAAGTCATATTGTGTGGAACAGACAGATTATTGAAGGAAAGTTACCCATCAAATCTTTGTGTGTTAAATACTTTGGAGAAAATTCCTACTTTAAGTCTCAGACAAACAGATGGACTGATGGGCAGGCAGACAGACAACGGTAAAACAATATAACCCCAATCTTTTAATACAGAGGCATAACTATGGAGAAACAAGAGGACCATGATGGTCCTATATCGCTCACCTGAACCTAAATGATATGAGCAACACTTTTGTTCATTTCAATTAATATTTATTACTTTAAGACTGAAAAAGAACTTATGGTCAATAAGGTTGTGAAAATCTAACTCATCCAAGATCTAAATTATGGTGCCAAACATTGTACAGGGCTCCAGATAAGAGGGGGTGGTGACTTTTCAAACTGCAATAATGCTGTCAGTGATCATCCAACCCTATGTTGTAGGTACATGTACTCATTTGTATCGTCTCGTCGAGACGATTCAAATGAGTACCCACAACATAGGATTTGAATTCGAAAAAACAATGTTAGTATGTCTTTACCTCCACTTATCTGTAGCCCTGATTGTATCCAAGTTTTGTCTTGATTGATAAATAATTGTAGATTCTAGAGTATAAACAAGGTCGAAAACAGCCGAAAACAACAATTTTGTCAATTTCAAGGGCACAAAACGCTCGACTTTCTGATCAGATCAGACTGAAAATCAATCTCATATGAGATCTTATGGTTCCCAACATTGTGTCCAAGTTTTGTATAGATTGATCAATAATTGTAGATTCTAGAATGTAAACAAGGTCGAAACCAGCCGAAAAATGGCAATTTTGTCAAATTCAAGGGCACATAACTCTCAACATTCTCGTCAGATCAGACTGAAAATCAAACTCATCTGAGATCTTAAAGTCCCCAACATTGTGTCCAAGTTTTGTCTTGATTGACCCTTTCGCACACATTGGCGCTTTTGGATGCCCCACAAAATAAAGGCTTTGGAAAACATTGTGACAAACAATTTCTTCATTACCCACAATGTTTTCTACCAAGAAAGACCAAAAAATGTTAAATTTTGTTCAATGGAACTTGTCGTCTGCAACACCTATGATTTTGGACTAGGCTAAAATTTTGTCGTTTGGTAATGGGTTAATAAGAGTGTAAATCTATTTATATCCTCTATCAAACTAGATAACTCTACTTATATTGAAGTAAAGTAGTGTCAGAGTTCCTTCCCTTAGAATCTATTTATATCCTCTATCAAACTAGATAACTCTACTTATACTGAAGTAAAGTAGTGTCAGAGTTCCTTCCCTTAGATTAACTCTTTTTTGAATACAGCAAAAAAGTGGCAATTTTGCCCAATTCAAGGGCACATAACTCTCATCTTTCTGGTCAGATCAGACTGAAAATTGACCTCATCCAAAATCTTATGGTCTCCAACATAATGTACAAGTTTTGTCTTGATTGATCAATAATTGTAGATGCAAACAAACTTAAAAACAGCATTTTTTGACATTCAAGGGCAGATAACTCCGCACTTTCTGGTCCGATCAGGCCCATAATCGAACTTGTTCGAAAACTTATGATCGTATTTGTTTTGGCCAAGTTTGATGAAGATTGAGTAACTTTTGTGGATGCTAGAGTGTAAACACCCCAAATGTTGACGGACGGACGGACGGACGGACGGACGGACGCCGGACAAAAAGTGACCACAATAACTCACCTCGAGCACTTCGTGCTCAGGTGAGCTAACAAGGGCTTTGCATAGCAGCACATATACGCTGGGATTTTCAGTAACATTTACCTTTTTCTTAATTCAAGGTCAGATAACTCAAAAATGAACAAGGTGTCAAACTGTCACAAGATACGCCCGTAACACTGCTTTATGTCAACAGGGGGAGCAGGTTGGTAAAAGTTTCATGGTCCTAGCTATTATTCTTTTCGAGATATGCCCTGGACGATTCAAGTATGAAAACAACAAAGGGCAATAACTCAAAATATAGGCTAGGTAGAGTTAAAATTCTTGTGCACTGCACTCCTCTTTAGTGAGATCTATACACCCATGAAGTTTCATGATCCTAGCTATAATACTTTTAGAGATATACTCCGGACAAGATTCAAGTATGAAAAACAAGAAACGTCAATAACTCAAAAAATAAGCCAGGTAGAGTTATGGTTCTTAGGCACTGCACTCCCCCTTGGTGAGATCTATACACCCATGAAGTTTCATGATCCTAGCTATTATACTTTTAGAGATATACTCCTGACAAGATTCAAGTATGAAAAACAACAAAGGGCAATAACTCAAAAAATAAGCCAGGTAGAGTTATGGTTCTTGTGCACTGCACTCCCCCTTGGTGAGATCTATACACCCATGAAGTTTCATGATCCTAGCTATTATACTTTTAGAGATATACTCCGGACAAGATTCAAGTATGAAAAACAACAAAGGGTAATAACTCAAAAAATAAGTCAGGTAGAGTTATGGTTCTTGTACAATGCACCACCCCTTGGTGAGATCTATACACCCATGAAGTTTCATGATCCTAGCTATTATACTTTTAGACATATACTCCGGACAAGATTCAAGTATGAAAAACAACAAAGGGCAATAACTCAAAAAATAAGTTAGGTAGAGTTATGGTTCTTGTGCACTGCACTCCCCCTTGGTGAGATCTATACACCCATGAAGTTTTATGATCCTAGCTATTATACTTTTAGAGATATACTCCGGACAAGATTCAAGTATGAAAAACAACAAAGGGCAATAACTCAAAAAATAAGCCAGGTAGAGTTATGGTTCTTGTACACTGCACTCCCCCTTGGTGAGATCTATACACCCATGAAGTTTCATGATCCTAGCTATTATACTTTTAGAGATATACTCCGGACAAGATTCAAGTATGAAAAACAACAAAGGGCAATAACTCAAAAAATAAGCCAGGTAGAGTTATGGTTCTTATGCACTGCACTCCCCCTTTGTGAGATCTATACACCCATGAAGTTTCATGATCCTAGCTATTATACTTTTAGAGATATACTCCGGACAAGATTCAAGTTTGAAAAACAACAAAGGGCAATAACTCAAAAAATAAGCCAGGTAGAGTTATGGTTCTTGTGCACTGCACTCCGTAATGATGAGAAGAATATAACTGTCAAGTTTAAAGTCAATCGGACTTAAGGTGACAGTTATGCTCCGGACAAAGAAGTGGACGCCGCCGGACACCCGGACGCCGGACATCACGGGTGATCCCATAATATGTCCCGTCTTCGACGGGCGTATAAAAAGTTATCAGCATTCTGTAAGTGGTGTGCACAATTAGACAACATTGACATTCATTGTGGCAAGTTTGATCTAATTCCGATAGAAACTGTAGGAGTTGCGCACACAAGAAACTGCAGACAGACAGACGGACAGGAGAACAACCAGAGCCATAACATAATACGACCCTTTGGGTGTATAAAAAATTCCTTACCCTCCTCTTCAGAAGACATCATCTCTCGGAGTTGATCACAATGAGCACGGATCTGCTCTAGAAGTCGGAGAACCCTGGCTTCCCGTCGCCCGCGCTTATCGTCCGGATGTGAGTGTACAATGTTGTGTAGGGCAGCTGCTGCACGAGCCCGAGCTGCCTTGCTCCCCCGTGTGTTCCCTAGTAACGCAGAGTCCTTGTCTGAACCATGGAGTAGCTGGATTAGTAATGGTAGGCATCCTGTAGAAAAAATTAGAAGTTGAATTCTTCATTAACTTCAACAAGTTAATAGTCAACAAAGAATGGTTAACCATTTAACTAGAATCTTTCAACGGTTGAAAAATTCAAAACAAGAACAAAGTAAATTGTTGCTTTCATCCATCTTTTTTAAAGGCAATATCAAGGGGAATTATATTCAGTATGGACATTGGATAAGCAGCCATTTACAATGCTGGTATTTTGTAAACATATATTTCTTACCCGATTGCCTCATGGCTATGCAGCTGTCTTGAGAACTTGACATGACCAGTAGTGTTCTACTCATGTCGTCCTTATCATGGGTCCCTAACATTGATAAGGGCTTATTTCTGGAGATAATGGCTGACAAAGTGGGTGGGATACAACACAAAATATATTGTAAACATATATCTCTTACCAGATTGCCTCATGGCTATGCAGCTATCCTGCGAACTAGACATTGCCAGCAGTGTCCTACTCATGTCATCTTTGTCATGTGTCCCTAACATTGATAGTAATCCATATACCATCTCAACCTGAAACAGGGTTCAATTTTATCAAATAAACTGTGACTTAATTTTGGACAAACAATAAGTATTTCGATAGTGTTTTTTCTAAAATCTCACAACAGTTACTGCAGCTTCATTGAAGCTTTAGTTACAAGATTTCATAACAACCTCGACTGTTTATCAATATATGATAGTAAAATATAGTAGTCTATTTTGAGCAAAAAATTCTTATCTATTGGAAACATTGCATCTTCTGTGCATGTCATATTCTACCAAGGATTGACCTGTCTAGTTTAATGTATCCCCTTATCCATATTAGGATATTACAATTGATGAGAGACAAAAAACTTTGTCAAATATCAGAAAGAAAATTGGTCGAGCCAAGTTTAGTACCCATGATCAGTGTGTTGATGGGCTCCTACATCAATTACCAAACTACATGACTTGTATCTAGGCTTTTTTCCTTCCAAGTTTTTTTCTTTAAAAAAAAAAGTCAAAACCAGTTTGTCTCACCTTGGTTCCCAGTTGTTGAGCAGCTAGAGGCTGGGGTACCGGCTGCTGTGTTTGTTGTTGTTGTTGTGACCTTTGACCCCGTGACCCCTGTGAACTGCTGGTGTTGGTAGAATTAAAGCTCATGACACTGGCCAGGTCCTGATGGTTCGGGGATGATTGAGTACTGTCATCTATAAGAGCAAGTAAATGAATGATTGAACAGGGTCTAAACCCATAACCAGGCGGCAAAAGTTTGGACTGATCCAATTTGAAAGCAGCAGCAGGGGACAAAATGGATGTTGATAGAATATTTGATTTTAGTATGATATAGCTTAGAAAATATTGAGACAAAAAGAGAAAATGTTTATTATCAGCATTTTCTCTTTTTGCCTAAATTTTTTTCACATGCCTTTTCTATTATGGATGTGAATACCAGGTCTTGTTTGGGAAAGGGTTAACCCATTACCACACAATAACTCTTTTTGACTCCCTACAAAATCATGGCTTTGGAAAACATCATGGAAAATGAAGAAATTGCTTGTGACAAGCAATTTCTTCATTTCCCACAATGTTTTCTACCTGAAAAGACAAAAAGTTTAGAATTTCATTCTCTTGAAATTGTTGTCTGCAATATCTTTGAATTTGAACCAGTCTAAAATCTTGCCGTCTGGTAATGGGTTAATAATGCTGTCAGGGGCCATTTCCTAGATCCTTACTCAAATTTCATATTAACCCTTTCCCAAACAGCAAAATTTTAGGATGATCCACTTCAAAAACTGCCAAAAATGACAAAATGGAGGTTATTAAAGAAATAATTTGTGTAAAATATGGCATAGAAAATATTGAGACTAAAGGAGAAACTGCTGGTTATCAGCAGTTTCTTCTTTTGTTTCAATGTTTTCCAAAGCCTTTTCTACTAGGGACGTCAAAACCAGGTCTTGTTTGGGAAAGGGTTAATAGAGAACAATTCTATCCACTTAACTGTGACATAAATTTCGGACAAACAACAGTATTCCGTCAGTGTTGAAATAGAATCTCGTAACTACTGCTTGATTCAAGCTGTAGTTACAAGATTTTATAACAACACCCACAGTTTATCAATACATAAAGGTTAACCCCTTCTATTTTAGGCACAAAATTCATTGCTATTGCCTACCAGTTTCTATGGGCCACGTCCCGTGATACATGGCAGGTATATTGGGATTTCTGGAATCCGTCCCGTCCAAGCCATTTTGGTCAGCTTGCATTGCCATAGCAACCGAATCCATATCATCTTGATTAATATTGTGGTGAGACTTTTGGGTTTGACTTTCACTTCTTTTCTGGGCCTGAAAAATGGTTCATATCATTGATTTCTACCAGACGACAAAGTTTATCCCAATTTGAAGATGCTGCAGACAACAATTTCAATAGAATTTTGCATTTCTTGGTCATTTCAGGTAGAAAACACCATGGGAAATGAAGAAATTGCTTGTCACAAGCAATTTCTTCATTTTCCAAGATGTCTTTGAAAGCCTCTATCTTGTGGGGCATCAAAAAGCATTAATGTGTAGGAATGTTTACAGATGGTTTGAGTTTATTGGGGTTTTACGCCGTTTTCAACTGCCAGGGTCATATCGCGGCGGCTGGAGCACCTACCCATGGATTCCTGTTGTTTCTCAAACCAGTACTACCACAACACCCTTACCGAGCATCCAGCTGCTCGCCCACTTAGGTTAACAATTTCAAACCCATTGGTGGGTGACAATTTTGTCAGAAAGGGTATTAGCCGCGGCTGGATATCGAACCCGGGACCTCTCGAATGAGAGACAGATGCACTACCAACTGCGCTAAGGCCACGGCCTTTTACAGATGGTGTTTGAATGTTCTGACAAAAAGCAGTATCCGTAAAAAATATCCAAAACTAACTTGTTCCCTATGTTGTTGTTGTAGTACAATAAGTAAACAGTGAGGTAGTTTCAGACAAACAATAAGATTTTGTCGGTATAAATCTAAAACGTCGCAACTACAGCTTGATTGAAGCTTTTATCATGAGAATTTAAAACAAAAGTGACGACATAATGGTAAACCTAGTCTATTTGTAGCACAAAATCCATTACTATTATCTTTCTTGTAGCATTAAATTCTTGACAAAGACAATGTTCCAATGTTCTGACAAGTCTTGTTGTTGAGCATGATTAGCTTTTTCTAAATCTATTGTATTCTCTGTACCTGGGGAACCCCTATGCTGCTCTATCTTCTTGTTTGTGAGTATCAAAAGGATGAAAATTTGATGAAAATTTAAAAATCTTTCCCTTTTGTGTTAGAAAACATTGCGGAAAATAAAGAATATTGCTTGTCACAAGCAATTTCTTCATTTTCCTCAAAGTTTTCCTGAGCCTTTATCTTTTAGGGAGTCAAAAAGGTCATTGCATGGAAATGGCTTAACAATCCCAGACCAACCTGCTCCCTGTGTTGTTGTTGTAGCACAATAAGCTCCGCCTCAATCTGACGTATTCTCTGTACCCGAGCTTCTCGACGCTGCTCGATCATCTCGTTCGTACCAAAACTGGCATGCATCGTCTCACGTAGTCTCGATATCTCAAACTCAAGATGCTTTCTGGTCAAGCCTGCAGCAGCCGGGTTAGAGTGCTAAAAATAGAAATACCTCGTAATTATTCTAATAAACGCCCATATTCTAATAAACGCCCATCCCCCAAATCTCAGCTGAAAATATGCATATTTCAAGCGCAATTTAAGCTGGAAAGGGTGATTCTAATAAACGCCCATCCCCGATTCCGGATTAAAATAATATTAGTCTTAAACAAAGATCATTTCCAAAAGCAATGAAAGAGCCGTTTTCCTGTCCATAATCTGTTTACTATGAATGGATTTCACCCAAAAATCGTATTCTACAGTCCTGGTAACAAAGCTTTGCCAACTTTTACTTGATTAACTTCGAATAAATGAATTGACATTTGATTCCCATGTTTTGACTAGCAAAATTAGAATACCTCTAATAAACGCCCACCCCCAACTATTCTAAAGAGCAATTTTCTAATAAACGCCCGGGCGTTTATTAGAATAATTACAGTATACAAAATATTATTTTCCAACCTTATCTAAAACAAGCTTTGATGAGCAGAGCTTTAGATAAGAAAGCCTTTCAAAATGCAACATATCATCAATAGTTCATCAAATCCCACGTTGTTGGTACTCACAGGAATGGTCTCATTAATCATCAACATTTTCCGCCTGTACCTCAATGTTTTCCAAAATCTTTTATAAAAGAGACATCAAAACAGGCCCCGGTTTCTCGTAAATACTTAACTACGTTCTCAGGCTCAAATCTGACCACCGTACTCAAATCACACGAAATCCACGTGCACGTCAATCGAATACCCTTCAACATTGGAGAGTATTCCATTGAAGTTGAGCACGTACTCATGAGTATTGTACTCAAGTTTTTTTTTGAGAAACCAGGGCCTTGTCTTGCTTGGGAACGGGTTAAACCTTTCCCAAACAAGACCTGGCCCCGGTTTCTCGAAAAAACTTAAGTATTTTCTCATGCTCAAATCTGAGCACCATGCTCAAATCGCACGAAATCCACGTGAACTTCAATTGAATACCAATCAACGTTGATTGGTATTGGATAGAAGTTGAGCATGAACTCATGAGAATATACTTAAGTTTTTTCGAGAAACCGGGGCCTGGTTTTGACGTCCCTGATAGAAAAGGTTTGGGAAAACAATGAAACAAAAGAAGAAACTGCTGATAACCAGCAGTTTCTCCTTTTGTCTCAATACTTATATTTTTCACAAATCCTATCTTAAATAACATCTATTCTGTCTTTTGTGACAGTTTTTGAAATGGATCACCCTAAAATTTTGCCGTTTGGGAAAGGGTTAATTAAGGGCCCATTTTCCAGATCTCCGCTCCAATAATTTCAATCATGCATAATGATTAATGTTGTATGCTAATAAGCCTTATTACAATAGATTATTGAAGAGATAGCTTCACATTATAATGTCAAAGCAGTGTATTGTCTGGTAATTAGTATATAAACTAATAAGTGACAATTATTACCCCATTTACAGAGGACAAAATTGGCTTTAACCAATTACAAGACGACAAAATTTTGGATTTGTCCAAATAAAGACGTTGCAGACGATAAGTCAAAGTTAACAAGAACTGTCGCAAAGCGGACAAATACACCCACTACCGTTGTCACTGAAAAAGTGTTATAAGTCAAACGGTTCTTGACTTAGAGCATGGAAAGAGATTCTAAACAAAGTCCAATTGTGACGATGACCTTTGACCTTTTGACTCAAAAACAATAGGGCACCTCCTTGGGTCAAGGGCAACAACTGTATTAAGTTTCATGGTCCTAGGTTAAAGTATTCTTGACTTAGAGCAAGGAAACAGATTTTAAACAAAGTCCAATTGTGACCTTGACCTTTGACCTCCATGACCCAAAAACAATAGGGCACCTCCTTGGGTCAAGGGCAACAACTGTGTAAAGTTTCATGATCCAATGTCAATTGGTTCTTGACTAAGACCATGGAAACAGATTTTAAACAAAGTCCATTTGTGACCTTGACCTTTGACCTTCATGACCCAAAAACAATAGGGCACCTCCTAAGGTCAAGGGCAATTAACAACTGTGTAAAGTTTCTTGGTCCTATGTCGAACAGTTCTCAAGTAAGAGAACGGAAACGAAAAAGTCTACTGACGGATTGATGGACGGAGAGACAGGCAGACATGGTGAAACCAATATACCCCCTATACTTCAATGGTGGGGGGGTGTAATGAAGTTTTACATAATATGGTCTTTTGTGTAGGAAAAAATTGTGTGGGGACATCAAAATCAGGTCTTGTTTGGGAAAGGAATAATAATTTAGATCTGTTTGCAGTTGCAAATCATCTATTGGATAGATTTGAATGTTTTTGTTTTTTCTCCCGTAGAATCTACTTTACAGCCTCTATATTGTATTGTAGCATTTAATTTCTCATTTTGTCACAATGTTTCCCAAACATTTCTTTAATAGAATTGTGGAAGTCAGGCACTTATTGGAAAAGGTTTGATTTAGTGATTCACATCAATTTACAAAGGGAATTGGAATCTGGTATTTCTGCACTATCTATGTATCCCATTAATGCACATTTTGTGTATGATATTGCAGTGCATTGGAGCATATTTCCAGACATTTTGGACACCTTCCAAAACTTTCTTTACTTAACTCTTTCTCAAACAATCCTTGGTTTTGTCATCTTGAAATAGTTATGGTAAACATTGAGAGAAAAGAAGAAAATGATGATCATCAACATTTTCTTTTTTTTTTTCCCTCTCTTTATTTTCAATACAATTTTCTGTGATATCTTTAACCATTTCCAAAACAAGACTTGGTTTTGACATCCCTAATAGAAATGGCTTGGGAAAACATTGAGACAAAAGAAGAAACTGCTGATAATCAGCAGTTTCTCCTTTTGCCTCAATATCTTCTGTGCAATATCGTACAAAAATCCTATCTTTAATTTTGTCCATTTTGGTGTCTTCCAAATTCGACCACCTAAAATTTTGTCAAAAATTTGGGAAAAGGTTAAGTTATTTTGTCATTTGCAACATCTTTCCCGTTGTTTATGAAAGGGTGAAACAACACTACTGTCTGATAAGACTTGTAAAATTTCTTGTAGTTTTCATGTTAACACCTTTCCTAAACAAGACCTAGATTTAACCTCCTTACCCCTTTCCCAAACAAGACCTGGTTTTGACGTACCTAATAGAAAAGACTTCGAAAAACATTGGGCCAAAAGAAGAAAGTGCTGATAACCAGCACTTTCTCCTTTTGCCTCAATATTTTCCATGCTATATTCCACACGTATCCGATCATTATTAACATCCATTTTGTTGTTTTGCAACACATTTTTAATTAGACTACCCTCTAAATTGCCGTTTGGGAACGGGTTAACGCAAAACCCATATGAAGTTGCAGTAAGTCAATAACATTTTGAAGTTGTATTCTCCGACTGTGCTTTATTTACTTTCACCTGTTTCAATCTTTGTTTTTGTTTGCCTATCTCTCTCAAGTCATGAAAAGAAGCTTTCTCTTTTAATTACGAAACAGCAGTTTTCATTTATCTGTAATCTTGGTTTATTTTTGTTTCTAAAATTAGCTGGTAGTGATTGATCTTAACCCTTTCCCAAACGGCAAAATTTTAGGGTGATCCACTTCAAAAACTGCCACAAATGACAAAATAGAAGTTAGTAAAGATAGAATATGCGTACAATATAGCACAAAAATATTGAGGCAAAAGGAGAAACTGCTGGTTATCAGCAGTTACTTCTTTTGCATCAATGTTTTCTAAAACCTTTTCTATTAGAGATGCCAAAACCAGGTCTTGTTTGGGAAAGGGATAAATCCTTTCCCGAACAAGGCCATGTTTTGATGTCCTTTATAGAAAAAGCGTTGGAAAACATTGAGACAAAAGGAGAAAATGCTGATAATCAGCATTTTCTGCTTTTGCCTCAATAATTTTCTGTGCTATTTTGTTCTGAATTCCTTTCTTTCTTTTCATTCTCTTTTAATTATGCAACACCAATTTTCATTTATTCTGTAATCTTCAGTTTATTTTTGTTTCTAAAATTGGCTGATGTTGATTGATTTTAAACAGATATAGTGATTTGGTTCTTATCTTTTGTATCCTAGCATTTTCCCAGAAAACAACATTTTCAATTACATCAAATCCATTAAAGCCAGTGCTTGTCATAATATTATGTGGTACTAACAGTAACTGTATATATGTTACATTTTGTCTTTGTATGTTGTAAATATGTTGCAAATATATATGTGTTTATGACGAGGAACGCCCAATTGAATTGAGTAACAGATTTGTATGTTGTGGTATGGAAATCATTCATGGGAAAAGGAGAAATTGCTGGTAATCAGCAGTCAAGATATCTTCTTTATCTGAAATCATTTATGGGAAAAGGAGAAATTGCTGGTAATCAGCAGTCAAGATATCTTCTTTCTCTGTCAATGTTGTTTTTGTATTGGCAATTTTCTTTAATCTGTAAACATCATTTATTTTGGTTTCTTAAATTGGCTGAAAGCGATTGACGTTAAACAGGTTGTGATTTTGTTTATGTTTTAGAGGTTTAACCTTTCTAAGAGAAACTTTTTCATTTACTTCAAAAGTTTAAATTTCATAGTCATTGCATGCAACACTGTATTATTATGTACCTAAAGGCACATTTTTTTTTTGCCTAAGCCCATTGCTAGACAACAAAATTTTGGACTGTATCAATTTGAAAGATGTTGCAGAGAACAATTTCAAGTTGATGAAATTTTAAGAATCTTTCCATTTTGGCTTAGATAACATTGTGGAAATTAAAAAAATTGCTTGTCACAAGCAATTTGTTCATTTTTCACAATGTTTTCCAAAGCCAATTCTTGAGAGGGAGTCAAGAGGCGTCATTAATTTGAAAAGGAGACATTGCTTTTTTCAACCATGGCATCTCTTGTTATCTGTCAATGTTTTTTCTCTGTTGTCTATTTCATTTTTGTTTTCTCCACTTGGCTGATAGCCATTGATGTCAAACAGTTGTGATTTTGTTTATGTTTCAAATGTTCATCTTTCAAATGTTTAATCTTTCCAAAACTAGACTGGTACAAAATTAAAAAGATGTGTTTGTGAAACACTAATGCTCCCCCCCCCCCCAAAGGGCAATGTTAAGTTTTCATGGTAAGTTTTCTGAATGACAGACAGACAGATGAACAGACAGAGAGACATGAGTAACACAATATGCTATCGATCTTTCGATACAGGGGTCATAAAAAGTTATTCACATCAGGGAAATGTGCATGCTGTGGTTTGGAAAGAATTGAGGGAAAAGAGCATCATTTAAAAGAAAATACATGTATACGACTATCAAAAATACATAATATTATTTCTCTGGAAAGACTTCTTGAGGGCGTATATAAGCAGCTTGGCGAATAATTCTAAGAAAATAAAGAATTGGCATGGCAGAATAATGGAACAAGAAGTTGGCATTTAACCCTTTCCCAAACAAGACCTAGTTTCACATCCCTAATAGAAATGGCTTTGGAAAATATTGAGACAAAAGAAGAAACTGCTGATAACCAGCAGTTTCTCCTTTTGTCTCAATATTTTCTGTGCCATATTTTACATAAATTCTATCTTTAACAACGTCCATTTTGTCATTTTGTGGCAGTTTTTGAAGCTGCAAGGTCACCTAAAATTTTGTCGTTTGGGAATGGGTTAAAGTGTTATGAATGGTTGAGTAGACTGAAGTAACAAACATATGGAAGCCTAGTTTTTGTACCTGAATCATGGCTGGATTACAGCCAAGTAGACTCACAGGAAAAACTCTGTTATGAAAATTAACCCTTTCCCAAATGACAAAAATTCAGGGTTGTCATATCCAAAAGCTGCTGCAGACGTCAAAATGGGTGTTGGTAAAGATAAAATTTGTGTAAAATAAAGCCAAGAAAATATGGAGGCAAAAGAAGAAAATGCTGGTTATCAGCATTTTCTTCTTTTGTTTCAATGTTTTCCCAAGCCTTTTCATGTAGGGACGTCAAAACCAGGTCTTGTTTAGGAAAGGTTTAAGCCATGGTTTTAGTGTCCTGAATAGTAAAAGTTTGGGAAGACATTGTCTGACGCATTGAAATTGAAAGTTGTGACAGTCTGACCCAAAATCTAACTCATTCCAGAACTTAGTGTCATACATTTTTGACCAAGTTGGGTCATGATTGGTTAATATTTGTGTATACAGTACTACTACAGTTGTCGCAACATCGTATGGCACGTGTTTATGTTTTGTTTAACGTTCAATTACATTTAAACAAAATATAAACATTGTGCCATACGATGTCGCTCCAACTATAGAGCATTGACATCAAATTGTGAACAGACGTAAGGAAGGGTGACCGACAAAAAGTGACAACAATAGCTCACCTTGAGCACTTCATGCTCAGATGAGCTAGCAAGAGTAGACAGGAGGAAAGGATAAATACCAAAGCAAAAATTAGACTTGTCTGATACCAGAAAAAAATAACATGTTATCCTTTAGGCAGTTCCTGAAGCCAGATGCTCCTCATTTGTTCAAAGAGTTTCTATCAATATTTTGTTAACATCAAAGCTTCTTCGACTTTTTTCCACAAAACTCCTAGTTTTCATGTCTTCTATAAATTAAACTAAAGCCCAGCAAATAGAAATCTACATTTGATTCTAAAGAAAAGTGATATCTGCTCCTTACAAAAAACACCCTGTTATCTATAGACAGTAACTGATGCCAGATGCTGCTAGTTTATATCAATGTTTTGTAACATCAAATTCCTTATCACCTTAAACCTATTACCTAACAATCTCTGATTTTAAAACATTGTTGGGAAAACTTTACAAACCAAAATCCACATTAAGGTATAGTTATTAAGGAAAGGTCTGATACTTGCGAAAAATGACAAATTATGTAGAAACTAACTGATGCCAGATGCTGCAGGCTTGCTCAAATAGTTTACATCAATACTTTGTAAAATCAAATTCATTTGCACCTTTAACCCTTTCCCAAACAAGACCTGGTTTTGACATCCTTAATAGATATGGCTTGGGAAAACATTGAGACAAAAGAAGAAACTGCTGATAATCAGCAGTTTCTCCTTTTGTCTCAATATTTTACGCATTGTATTATACAAAAATTCTATCTTTCACAACATCTCTTTTGTCGGCAGCAGCAGCTTTCGAAATGGACAACCCTGAAATATTGTCGTTTGTAAAAGGGTTAATAAACAATTTTCAAACAACCCCTGGTTTTCAAACATATATGAGGGCAAATCAAAATCTAGCTAAGTTTTAGTTATAAAGGAAAGAAAAGTCTGATGTAACAAAAAATAACATGTTATCTTTACACACTAACAAATGCCAGATGCTGTTTGCCTGTTCAAAGAGTTTTTATCAATATTTTGTAACATCAAAGGCCCTCTGCCTCTTTTACCTTTCCTCAAACAATCCTGATTTGGATGTTTTTTATAGATCAATTTCTTTTAATTAAACCCTTTCCCAAACAATTATAGTTGTAATAGAAAAACTCCTTTTATCAACTTTAAGTTCTTCAATCCCTTTCTTAAAACATTACAATTATGAACTACATGTATTCCAAATTGAAAGCTGCTCGAGAGGACAAAATTTTTGTTCACAAAGACAAAATTCATAAAATTTAATGATATAGCATAGAAAATATCAAGGCAAACCGAGATAACGGTTACATGTATCAACTTTTTACTTTTTTGCTCATTCTTTTCCCAACTGTTTCTTAAACTCTTTCCCAAACAAAACCTGGTTTTGACGTCCCTAATAGAAAAGGCTTGGGAAAACATTGAAACAAAAGGAGAAACTGCTGATAACCAGCGGTTTCTCCTTTTGTCTCAATATTTTCTATGCCATATTTTACACAAATTCTATCTTTAACAATGGCCATTTTGTTATTTGTGGCAACTTTTGAAGTGGATCACCCAAAAATTTTGCCGTTTGGGAAAGGGTTAAAAGGCATCAAAAAGCAGTTTTGTGTGGGAAAGGATTAACACTCTTATAAGACTAGACTATCAAGATTCAGCATTACCCAATAACTTACAGGATCGTTTAGAGGTAGAGAGCGTATTTTCCGTGTTGCCATTTCTATCTGATCGTAATACCATTTCCGATTCTTTTCTTCGGCTTCTATCTGTTGTACAAGATTGGTCCTGCAATACAATGAATTTAAGTTAACTCTAGTCAAGCCACAGTATAAACATGTATACAAATACCGTAATTATTCTAATACCGTAAGGCGTTTATTAGAAACATGGTCGATGAAAAAGTAGGGGGTGGGCGTTTATTAGAGGCATTCTAATTTTGCTTGTCAACATTTGCGAATCAAGTGTCAATTAATGGACTCGAAGTCCAGCATGTCGAAATTGGCAAAATTTTGTTATAAGGGCTGTGAAATGTGATTTTTCTATGAAATGCTTAGCTTGCAAACAGATTGAGGGCTAGACATCATCTTTTTCATTGCTTTTGCAAATGATCCTTGTTTATGACTTACATTATTTCAATCCGGAATCAGGGGATGGGTGTTTATTAGAATCACTCCTTTTCGCTAAAATTGTGTTTGAAATAAGCAGATGTTCAGCTGATATTTGGGGGATGGGCTTATTAGAATATGGGTGTTTATTAGAATAATTACGGTAAATGCCCATATTCTAATAAACGTCTAACCCCCAAAATCTGAGCTGAAAAAATCTGCTTATTTCAAGCACAATTTTAGCAAAAAAGGGTGATTCTAATAAACGCCCATTCCCAAATTAGAGATTGAAAAATAAACGAAGATCATTTCCAAAAGCAGTGAAAAAGGATGTCTAGCCCACAATCTGTTTGCATGGAAGGAGTTTTATCGACAAATCATATTTTACAGCCTTTATAACAAAACTTCAACAAATTTTACTTACTGAACTTTGAGTCCATGAATTGATACTTGATTAACAAATTTTGACTAACAAAATTAGAATACCTCTAATAAATGCCCAACCCTTACTTTTCAATCAACCATGTTTCTAATAAACGCTTGGACGTTTATTTTAATAATTACGGTAATCATTATCTATGTAAGCAAGAAAAAAACGTTCATAAATTTTCGACATAATTTTACATGATTATGTACCATCTGCTCTATGGCCGCAGCCTGTTTGAATTAAATGTTTGATGTGAGTCTCAAAAGGCACAAACATATTGTTTACCAGCATTTCCTTCTTTTGCCTCAATATTTTCTCGGACATTTTTCTATAAGGGACTACAAAACCAGGTCTTCTTTAACCGTTGACAAATGACCTTGACCTTTGGCCTTACCTTTCTTTGTCATATTGGTGCATACAGGACAGTAGCTCTTCCACATCTTATCTCAGTGAATCTGTGTCAGCCTGATCATTGTTTGTCGACCTTGAATGACCTTGATATTTAACAAATGACCTTGACCTTTGACCTACCTTTCTTTATCATATTGGGGCATACAGGACAGTGGCTCTTCCTCATTTTGTCTAAGAGAATCTGGGTCAACCTGATCACTGTCCGTTCACCTTGAATGACCTTGATATTTAACAAATGACCTTGACCTTTGACCTACCTTTCTTTATCATATTGGGGCATACAGGACAGTGGCTCTTCCTCATTTTGTCTAAGAGAATCTGGGTCAACCTGATCATTGTCTGCTGACCTTGAATGACCTTGATATTTAACAAATGACCTTGAACTTTGACCTACCTTTCTTTATCATATTGGTTCATACAGGACATTAGCTCTTCCTCATTTTGTCTCAGTGAATAAGGGTCAACCTGATCACTGTCCGTTGACCTTGAATGACCTTGATATTTAACAAATGACCTTGACCTTTGACCTCACCTTTCTTTATCATATTGGTGCATACAGGACAGTAGCTCTTCCTCATTTTGTCTCAGTGAATCTGGGTCAACCTGATCATTGTCTGGCGACCTTGAATGACCTTGAACTTGACTGTTGTCATGGATACCGGGATCTAGAAGTGTCTGTGAGTCATTGACCTCATTCCCATCATCTGAAACGACATGTTAAACACAAATAAAGATGGCTGTTTAACCTTTTCCCTATTATTGATGTCCTTCATAGATGAGGCTTGGGCAAACATTGAGGTACAATTCAATAGGACAAAGGCACACTGATATTGGCTTAAGAAAAACGGCTTTTCGTATTTCTATGTGACTATGGCACATTGCGTTTTTCCAAGACACTGTTTATAATCTGTATTTGTAAAATTTCCTATTCTTTGATTTCTACAAATATTTATCACAAAGGGATCTTACATAGAAGAAATGATAAATCTTCCATTTCCAAAAGAAAACTTGTAACTGCAGCTTGTTCTAAGCTGTAGTTACGAGGTTTTTGTTGAAAAGCAGCGAAATATTTCCCGCTGAAGCCACAAATCTCACCTTCGCTATTTTCAGACGATGTATCACCTATAACAAGATCTGCGTCGTCAGCGTCAGCATCATCTATTTCTACAAACTCATTGTCAGACATTGCCTTTATCTTACAATCTGACCACTTTAACTTTTGCAGATCATCAATACCATGATATCATATTCAGAATGTTTTGTCCTTTCCATAATCCATTTTTGGCTTTACACAATGAACAAAAATTTTAACAGTACCACCAATGCAACAATACTGTATAGTATTCTTTTGTCCTTTACATAATCAATCTTCGACTTTAAACAACAGTACCATCAATGTCATGATACTATATTATTCTGATGTCCTTTCCATAACCCATCTTTGACTTTACACAAACTTTAAACACTTCTGCAGTAGCAACAATGCCAAAACTATACTAGTTATGTTCAAAATCCATCTCCAACTTTTCATGTCTTGTTTTGCATCCTTGCATCATTCAACAATCCAACTTGTGCTACAAATTTACAATGATATCAACATGTTATAAACTTTTTTCCAACTTGTATCTCCTTTTAACAGTTCCAAAATCTATCCAACTTTGGTAGACAATTCACTCCACATTTTCAAGTAAATATCTTTCCGATCCATTTCCAATTCAAAGTAATTTTCATGGCACAGTTCTCCATTGTTTCCTAAATTTAAAAATTTCATCCATCTGTGCGATAAATGACAAGTTATTGCAAAAACCTTGTAACTCCAGCTTTATTGATCTAGCTGGAGTTACAAGGTTTTGCAGTAACACTGATGATTTACATAAACCTCAAATCTAACATCTACCCAAATGACAAAATTTGAGACTGCTTCAATTTGAAAGCAGCTGCTGACAACAAAACAGATATTGACGAAAAAGGATTTGCGTACAATATTTCCAATAAAAGATTGAGGGCAAAAGAGCAATCCCTGGTCAGGATCAGCATTTTATTCTTGCATTGTTAATCACCATTTCTTTATACTCGTGTTCTAAGACCTAGAACTGACAGTGAAGAGGGTATTTTTTCCAATGCTCCTAGAAACTAATGACAAACAGCATTATTGAATCTGAGGCACTGGTATATAGTAAAGGGGGACTATTTTTTCCACTGCTCCATCTTGAGCTATAATCGTTGATCCGAAAGGTAAAATTTCCCATAAAAGTACATTTAAAGAGACATTCATGGGATCCAATAACAGGAGGTTGCCTAGCAACCAGAATTTACTGAGTTTTTTTGAGAGACATTTTTATGACAATTATTGCTCTTTGGGAGTAGAAATTAAAACTGGAATCTGATCGTAGATACTCTAACTATCTTGTTTACATTCTTTTGCTACTCTGTGGAAGAGCAAATTAACTGAGTAATGTCTTGGGATCCCCTGTAGAAAACTCATCTCATTACTTAACAAGCCCTCGCTTTGACATCCCCATTACAAGAAGCATGGGAAAACTCTGAAGCAAAAGAAGAAAATGTTGATAATTTGAACGAATATGAAACATTATCCCAGCGAAAAAAGTTCAAGATCGCATTTCTAGTTCTAGAACTGTTCTAGAATGTTAAATGACACTTCTAGAACTGTTCTAAAACAGTTCTGGAAGTGCCATTTAATGTTCTAGAACAATCTAAAACAATTCTTGAGCATTACCCATTACTACACAGTAACGCCTGCTGACTCCTTATAAGAAAAGGCTTGGGAAAACTTTGTGGAAAATGCAGAAATTGCTTGTGACAAGCAATTTCTTCATTTCCCACAATGTTTTCCAACCCAAAATGGAAATAATTTTAAAATTTCACCAACTTGATATTGTCGTCTGCATCACCTTCCAATTGGAAGAGTCACAATTTTGCCATCTGGTAATGGGTTTAATGAACTTTTTGCATGAGTCATTTTGCCATCTATAGCACCTTTTAAATTGGAACAGTCAATGTTTTGTCGTCTGGGAAAGGGTTATTCAAGAGTTCTTAAAATGCCGCCCATAATAACTGAAGATGTTTAAAGCAGTTTGCCCTTTCACAAACAACAAAAATGTTTTAATTCTCCATAGCTACTTCCATGACGTGCTTGTTGAAGTCAAAAAATGATTTAAATTAACAGCATTTTAATCAAGACTTAGTATTGTTGGGAAATTTGGCTGCGTTTAATTCCCAACAAACGACATTCAGGACAATAATGTAAATCAATAAAATGTTGGATGAATAAACTTGCAGAAAATCTGTTGGACTGCATTTTATTGAACAACTTCTGCACCAGTAATCAATACTCCGTTGTTGTATTGACAAATTGAAATTGAACACACTTATTTTAGATTGGTCCCAACTTGGGCATAAGCGCTTTTGAAAGTGCCCTGTCAAGACTTCCAAACCATTTCTTGGTTGGGAATGTGTAAGGATAGAGCTATCTGCAGACTGGAGTCTTTACCTAGATTGAACACAGCAGAGAATAACAGTACCCATCAATTTCAGAAAATCGCCATATAATTTTGTAACAACTTGACTAATTTGAACTTAGTTTGAGAGGAAGGGAAATCAGCTGATGAAAAAGTTCTTGATGATCAACCAAGATTTGTTAAAGATCCTTCGCATACAGCAGCTAGGTACCTGGCGTTTTACCCTTTAAATCCCTGCTTCTAATCATTTACAAATCGGTCATACCGGTATGTCAACAGAATCATTTAGAAACATCAAAATGCTGTATCATATCGCTGCTTTTCTGCCAAAACCACGTATCTGCAGCTTAAAACAAGCTGCAGATACGAGGTTTTCGCAGAACAGCGACAATATGTGATTCCATGCTGTGTAATTGCAGAATGAATTCTTTACATAGGACTGAATGAAGCCTCTGACCCTAATGAAACCAATATGCTGATCATAATTACTGCCTACAGTGATGTTATATAACATACAATTTGTATAATTACTAGGCTAATTGTACTTTCCCTACTCATTATGTTTAGTCCCTGATCAAATAGCCCAGACTTTGTGACAGAAAATATGGAAATTTACATGTAGGGCATTAACCCTTCCCCAAACAAGCCCTGGTTTTGACTACTCTACTAAACAAGGCTTGGGAAAATATTGAGGCAAAAGAAAGGCTTTTTTCTCCTTTGGTCTTAGTATTTTCTGTGCTATTTTGTACATAAACCTTATCTTTATAAATCAACATCCATTTTGACATCTTTCTGCAACATTGCAGTAGTCCAAACTTTTTCCATTTTGGATTTGATTTATTTGTGGGTTTAACGCTGTTTTTAACTGCTATTGTCATATCGTGGCTACTGGATCAAGCACCTTATATTGATTCCTCTCGCACCAGTACTAACCACAACATCCAAACCAAACCTCCAGCTGCCCTCTCAAATCTAGATGATTCAAATCCAATTTGATGAGAGACAAAATATTATTAATGACTGTTGTCAAAATTTTTACAGGCCGAGCCGGTGTTGGAGCTCATGTGCACAACCCCTGGATTGACAGACTCTGACATTACTAACTGAGCTATATTGGCTACTGGCATTTGCCATTTTGGAAAAAGTTATTTGAATATCATAGCTCAAGTAATTGGTTACCAATAATGTAACATAATATAATATATACAGGCACATCTGGCAAAGATTTGTCCATATGATAAACCAGAAAATTAGCATTTCGTTGGTTTTGCTAGAAAATGTTGTAACCATAGCTTGAATAAACTGCAATTAGGTCATTTTAGAATATTGCAAATAATTTGACATTTTCCCAAACAGCAAAATAAGAAAAGTCCTAATATTTTGAAAGATCCAGTTCAAAAATATGAATGTCACAAGCAGACAATAACTTGTGCAAATGTCATTACAAAGAAATTATTGAGGGAAAAGAAGAAATTGCTGAATATCAGCAATTTCTTCATTTCTCTCAATATTTTCCAAAACTATTTGTACTGGGGAAGTCAAAACCAGGTCTTGTTTGGGAATGGGTTAACCCATTACCAACGCAGTGACACCTTTCGACTCCCCAAAGAAAAAGGATTTGGAAAGTATTGTTGAAAATGAAGAAGTTGCTTTTGACAAGTAATTTAATCCTTTCCCACAATATTTTCTATCCAAAAAGTCAAATATATGTAAAATTTCATTCACTTGAAAATTGTTGTCTGCATCATCTTTCAATGTGGAGACTAGTCTAACAATTTGCCGTTTGGGAAAGGGTTAAATCCAAATTCATTGATCACTGATACAAACAGAATAATAATGAGTTTTTGTTACTCAGTTGTTATTGATTGAATTTGATTACATAAATTAAATTATATTAACTTTTACATGCAAATGATAATCAATTTTGGTTGGTTGTCGATAACTTATGGTTTTTATTCATTTTCAACATTTTTCACGGTATACATTCTTTTGTCCCTTGACAGCCAGAAGTGGCTATCAGCAGTTAAAATTTAACTGCTTATAGCCACTTCTGGCTGTCTATATATAGTCTACCCCTACTGAGATTCCCGCCATGTCTGAATTATTCGCGCAAAAACGAAAACATTCGACTGTGGAACTTTCCAACACCGAATGTTTACGACCGAGCCCGAACAAGTTCCTATACCACACATGCAGCTTAAAACAAGCTGCAGTTACGAGATTTTCGTTGAAAGACATCGATTTTTTTTAACCCTTTCCCAAACAAGACCTGGTTTTGACGTCCCTGAAAGAAAAGACTTGGGAAAACATTGAGACAAAAGAAGAAACTGCTGATAACCAGCAGTTTCTCCTTTTGTCTCAATATTTTCTGTGCCATATTTTACACAAATCCTATCTTTAATAACTTCCATTTTGTCAATTGTAGCAGTTTTTGAAGTGGAAAACCCTAAAATTTTGTTGTTTGGGAATGGGTTAAATTGTTGTGCCACAAGATTCCCCACTGTGAGACAGTACAAGTTGTCATTCCTTGCTTGTAGGTTTCTTCTTTGTGGTTTGCAAATGATTGAAAATAATGAGACTTTATCCTAAACCACAAAAATTTGACATTTTTTTCAAAATCACTTTAATTTCAACATTTACCTTTCCCTATATCAGGGTTCAACACTAAGGCACGTCCGACAGACATTCACTGCCTGTTGCTTCGTACGGGCTAGTAAGACCCGCAAGATGCTAGCCCGACTGGTCGTCCTTACTCCAAATCTAAATTCACTTTCACCGTAATTGAATGGTAGAATACATTCATTTGAGATTTTTTAACTTTACTTTTTTTCGCTTATTTAGAGTTTTCTGTTTGGTTTGTTTACATTTTTGCAATATTCGCTAACAATGCGCATGAGCAAGGAAGAGATCATGAGAAATTTGCATAAATGGGCGGAGCTTGTTACCACCTGACATCTTGAGTAGGTGATCGGACAATTTAATCAGAGAGGAAAATTCCGAAACCTACAATTGTGCTGAAAACGATTGAATACCCTTCAAATTCAGTTAGTTTCTGAAAGTTAAATCTATTTTCTACAAAAGCAAAATACGTTTTGTGGATGTTCCTGTGTGCAAAATGCCTTCATTGGTCATTTTTCTAACCCGATTTTACTTGTTTCAAAATAGACCCTTCCATGCATCTGTCAGAAGATTGGAAAACTACTGCCCGAGTAATTGATCAATTAACTTCATTTAGATTATCCCTCTAGGACAACAGTAATCTACTCATGATCTTTGAAACGCTTGTTTTATGCATGTTACTGAGAATCAAGCGTTTACTGGACTCTGTTGTTGATTTTGGTTCTACTTTCGTTTTGAAGGAAACTGTCGTAAGCAATCTTTAGTCGAAAGAACTATTGTGATATTTATTGACTTTTAAAAGTTCTATAGAATTGGAAATTTTTGGTCAGGACTAGTGCACATCTGGTCCGCGCTAGTAGCATCTGGCAGCAGCAAGCCCGGCGGTCTTGTAGCCAAAAAAGTTAATGTTGAACCCTATATATTGTTCCAAAGTTTAAACATGTTTTTTTAAAATTACCATTGCCATAATGATATTTCGTAAGAATTCTTCAATGTTTGACAGCAAGCAATAATTGTAGAGTAGACTAATATATTCAATTCCATGAAATTTGCAGTTGTCCTTTTCATATGATAATGCTACCAAGTGTATGTATCCCTTCCTCTCCAGTCTTTTGGTTGAGACTTTAAACCGAGGTCCCGTCTCCATATGACCTTAGCAGTTGAGGGGGACGTAATACCCCATTAGCCTTAGCCTTAACTATGCAAATGGTATAAAGGATTGTATTGTATGGAGTTTTACGTCCCACTCAACAGCTAAGGACATATGGAGACGGGACCTCGGTTTAAAGTCTCATACGAAGGACTGGTGAGGCGGGGGATCGAACCAGCGATCCCTGTGTTTCAAATCCAGTGCGTTACCACTGCACCACATCCGCCCAAATGGTATAAAGGAATAAGGGAAATGAATCAAAAACCACAGACTTGATAAGTGACAAAATTATCTTGTTAAATTTAAATCTTCTACTGATGCATTTCTTTCTTCTTCCCTTTGAACATTTTAACCCTTTCTCAAAACAAGACCGGGTTTTAACGTCCCAGATAGAAAGGACATGGGAAAACATTGCGACAAAAGAAGAAACTGCTGATAACAGCAGTTTCTCATTTTGCCTCAATATTTTCTGTTCTTTATTGAACACAAATCCTATCTTTATCTACCCCTTTTGTTGTCTGCATTACAGCTTTCCAATTGAAGTAGTCTAATTTTTTGCCACTTGAGAAAGGGTTCAATCTAAATCCCTTCCTGTGATACATTTCTTTATTCTTCCCTTTGATGACTGTTTAATAATCAATTTCATCTCTTTCTCATAATACAAAAATTTTAACCCTTTGCCAAAGGTCTTTTAATCCTTTCCAAAGCAAGAGAGGGTCTTGACGTTTCCCTAATAGATTGGATTGAATGAAGTTTTTAATTTTACGTCCCACTCAACAGCTAGGGTCATGATGGAGACAGGATGTTGGTTTTAAGTTTCGTCCGAAAGACTGGAGAGGCGGGGGATCATTTCCCTAATAGAAATCCTTGGAAAAACATTTAGGCAAACGAAGAAACTACTGATAAGCAGCTGTCATTTTCTCCTTTTATCTCAATACTTTCATTATAGGTTTCAATGTGCACAAATTTCATAATCATCATCATTCTTTTTGTCATCTGTAGAAGCTTTAAAAGAGGAACAATCCAAATGTTCAGTGTTTAGGAAAGACTAGTGTTAATCCTTTCCCGAACGCCACAATTTAAGAGTTGTCCAATTTAAAAGCTGCTGAAGATGACAAAACGGACAAAAATAAGAATGTGATATGTGTATATCAAACCAAGGAAAATATTGAGGCAAAAGGAGAAAATGCTGGTTACCAGCTTTTCTCCTTTTGCCTCAATGTTTTCCAAAGCCTATTTCAATAGGGACGTAAAACCCGGTTTTGTCTGGGAAAGGGTTAAACCAATACATGGTCAAAATCAGTTTCCATTTTTTGTTGTTTTTGTTTGGGAAAAGGTTAAGCAAATAGTGTTTTGAAAATTATTGGCACTTCAGACCAAAAATAAGAGGAAATTTGGCTTTCAACTGTAAACCATCAGATGTATGTCAAACATATGTTGAATGATGCCAAACATTTGAAATGTTAACCCTCTATAGCTCATGATAAATGGCCTGGCAGACCATCTCTATTGATAAGCTAAGTATGCTCTGCCTGGTCAATTATTGAGAGCTATACCAAACAAGACCCCGATAGAAAAAGCCAGGGAAGACATAGGGGCAAAAGAAGAAAAGGTTAATGATCAGCATTGATTTACTCCTTTTGTCTCAATATTTTCTGATCTGTATCATACACAAGTCATTATATTTATCACCATCCATTTGGACTGCAGTTTCTTTTGCCTTAATGTTTTCCCAAGCCAATTCGAGATCTGTAAGGGACATCGAAACTTGGTCTACTTCTGTAAAGGGTTAATCAAATTTCGAATCTGTGTGTGACGATTATTGGCAGATAAATGAATTTACGGCACCAGTTTAAGAAGAAAATTCTAACAACATCAAAATATGACACAATTATAAAATCCAATACCCGTCAACAATTCAATTCACAGAATATTTAAACACAAAACATTGACCGTAACTCCATATTTTTATCAACCAATTTAGTTCATTTAACATAGAACTTGGTTAAGAAAAACGAAATTTATCATCCTACACTGTGTATCAAAACTGATAATTTCACAATACTCTATTCCCCTTCCAACCAGATAGAACATGATATTCCAAGCAGTAATGCAGTAAGCCAAAATCTATATTTCAGTTACACAGTTATATGCCAGCGGTGAGAGAATTGAGAAAACAATATTCACAATATTCCGTGGAAACTCACTCCATAGAATGATTCACTCAACTAGTTCAGCATCAAACAAACTGCCAACTTTACCCTAGACAGTCACTGATATGCAGGAATATTTTTTCTTTTTTCAACAAAAACCTCGTAACTGCAGCTTGTTGTTCTTCTTTTGGTTCGATGTTTTTTGAGCCTTCTTTATTAGACGTCAAAAGCTGATGATGGTCGAGCGCGGACATATTTGGGAACGGGTTTAGCAATATATGGTAACTTGTTTTGAACTCTTCTGTTGAGCGTGCTAAACAGAAATATTGAGAGAAAAGAAATCGCTGATAACCAACAATTCCCCTATTCCATCAATGTTCAATCATACATATTTTCTTTTCGGCAAAATCACTTTGTTTTGACATTTTTCAAACCAGTCTTAAGTTTTGTTGTCTTGAAAACAATACCCTTACCCAATCAATACTTGATTTTGACTTCCCGAATGGAAAATGCTTAGCAAAACATCAAGGCAAAAGATGAAAATGCTGATATGCAATATTTTCTACTTTTGCCTAAATAGTTTCTTATACACATTACACAAGTCTTATTTTTGTGAACATCCATTTTGTTGTCTACATTCCAAAGGAAAAGTAGAATTTTTGTTGTTTGGGAAAGGGTTTAATGAATGTTTTGGAAAATGTTGAAATAAATTGTGTCACATTATAATAAGGACAGATGGTACTTGTGTTATCTTAATCAGATAGGGAAATCAATGTTTGATGCAAAACTAACCTAAATGCACATAAATCTAAAGACAGTTGAAACAGTTTTTAGAATAACCATCAATATGTTCAAGATAAGTTTGAAGTCTTCAGAATTTGAAGAACAAATACAATATCAATCAGCTCTTTCCCAATTTTTTAACCTGTTTTGATGACCTTTAAAATTATAGCAACAGCGTTGAAAAAACATTATAGGAAAAGATTGGATTAAATGGAGTTCTATATGTCCCAAGCCAGGGGTTGAAAAATCCACTCGCCCGCTCGCATTGGCGAGTAGAAAATGCCGTAGGACGAGTAGATTTGGGGACGAACTAGTCCGACGGGGCGAGTGCAAATTTAGGACTTGAATCACGCTGATTGAGGGGAAAAAATAAAGGATAGAAAAGAAAGTATTTATTTTAAACTTCATATCTGAAACAATAATATTCGCTGTAAATACGACCTTTCCCTGTTTGTGTCGATCAATCCCGTAAGTGAAACTAAACAAGGAAACTAGAGTAAATCTGTGTTACTCATATGCGATGATTTGAGTGAGATCAAAGAGGCCGCAAACACAGTCAATTGATGACATAGTCATTCCAGTTTCAATATAATCACGTGATTTTTCCGCACCCAAATAAGGTTACGTTTTACTATGATTAGTTTACAAAAGTCGCGCGTGCCAGAAAAGTGCGGGAAAATTGGATGACGCAATGAAAACAAAACGCTATCTACGTAGTAAATACACTGACGTTAGATGGTTTTAACACAGACGCGTTGTCTCTTTCTGTTATGCCGCCTCGCGATTACACAAAGAAATTCTTTCACATTTACCGGGTAGTTGTACATATTAAAATGGTGTGCTTACTGGACCATTTCGACAGCTAATCTATCTTTCGAATTAAATAAAAAGTAAGTGTTTACAGTAATGTTAATCGGTGATTGATTTATGGTAAAAGATGGAGTCAAGTCTGAGCCACATTCGATTTATTGACCATCTTTTTTAATAAAATTGTTGCCTTATTCGCATAGATGACTTTTGAAGTGGCGATCGCCAGTGCGAGCCCTGTCTGTCATTTATACCGAAGGAACTTTACTTGTAGAGTCAAAGAGTTATGTCATTTGCATATCAATGCATCTGTAAGAGCCAACAGTCTAAAATTTTCTTCGTCTTTAAGGGCGAGTTGGGTTGCCGTAAGGGCGAGTAGAAATTCAGAGCTACTAGTCCTACAGGACTAGTAGGTTTGAAGAAATTTTTCAACCCCTGCAAGCAATATCCAAGACCATAATGGAGATCAGACCTATAGGTTTAACCCTCTCCCAAACAACATAATTTCATGGTTATCCACTTCAAAAACTGCCATAAATGACAAAATGGAAGTTATTTAAGATAGAATTTGTGTAAAATATGGCATAGAAAATATTGAGACAAAAGGAGAAACTGCTGGTTATCAGCAGTTTCTTCTTGTGTTCCAATGATTTCCCAAGCCTTTTCTTATAGGGAAGTCAAAACCAGGTCTTGTTTGGGAAAGGGATTAAGTTTTTTCCAAAAGACTGCAGTCAATGGGGAGAATCACGTGATTGACAATGATATTATACACGAAACAAGAGGGCCAAGATGGCCCTGTATCGCTCCACTGGCTTTTAGACAATTAGACTACAAACTTCTTCAAGGAATACAATAGAGGTCTATCCAAAGAAGATTCATGCTACGCCAGAATGAAATCCAATTAGTAATTAAGGAGCAGAAATGTTTTTAAAATTTTGTTAAAATTACACTATTTCATATAGCGAAAAATAAGCCTAGCCCACAGCGGCCAGGCTTTTCATCCGATCGTGAAGGAATTTGGGAGAGATTCGTGCAAGGAAGATTCCTGTGAAGTTTGGTTGAAATTGGTCCTGTAGTTTTGGAGAAGAAGATTATTAAACAATTATTCGAAAATTCAATTTAATTAAATTTATTAAAATTTAAGTTCTACACGGAATTTTTTTTAAGGAATTTAAATGAGATTCATGCAAGGAAGATTCATGTGAAGTTTGGTTAAAATTGGTCCAATAGTTTTGGAAAAGAAGATTTTTAAAAAAATTAATCTAATTTCATTAATCAAAATTTAAGTTTTACACAGAATTTATTTTTTTGGAGGAATTAAGAAGAGATTCATGCAAGGAACATTTCTGTAAAGTTTGGTTGAAATTGGTCCAGTAGTTTTGGAGAAAAAGAATTTTTAAAGATTTTTTGAAAATTTAAATCAATTAAATTAATCAAAATTCAAGTTCTGCGTGGATTTTAATCTTTTGAAGGAATTAAGAAGAGATTCATACAAGGAAGATTTCTGTGAAGTTTGGTTGAAATTGGTCCAGTAGTTTTGGAGAAGAATTTTTTTTAAAGATTTTTCGAAAATTTAAATCAATTAAATTAATCAAAATTCAAGTTCTTCACGGATTTTATTCTTTTGAAGGAATTTGGTAGAGATTCATACAAGGAAGATTTCTGTAAAGTTTGGTTGAAATTGGTCCGGTAGTTTTTGAGAAGAAGAATTTTTTAAAGATTTTTTGAAAATTTAATTCAATTTAATTAATTAAAATTCAAGTTCTGCGCCGATTTTAATCTTTTGAAGGAATTTGGTAGAGATTCATGCAAGGAAGATTTCTGTGAAGTTTGGTTGACAATGGTCCAGTAGTTTTGGAGAAGAAGAATTTTTAAAGATTTTTTCTAAAATTTAAATCAATTAAATTAATTAAAATTCAAGTTCTGCACGGATTTTATTCTTTTGAAGGAATTTGGTAGAGATTCATGCAAGGAAGATTTCTGTGAAGTTTGGTTGAAATTGGTCCAGTAGTTTGGGAGAAGAAAATTTTTTAAAGATTTTTCAAAAATTAATTCAATTAAATTAATTAAAATTCAAGTACTGCACAGATTTTATTCTTTTGAAGGAATTTGGTAGAGATTCATGCAAGGATGATTCGTGTGAAGTTTGGTTGAAATTGGTCCAGTAGTTTTGGAGAAGAAGATGTTTGAAAATTGTTTACGCACGGACGGACGGACGGACGCACGGACGCACGCACGCACGACGGACACAGGGCCATGACATAAGCCCCGCTGGCCTTCGGCCAGTGGAGCTAAAAATGGCGACGAAATGACCGCTTCGGCGTGAAAATCCAAACTTTAGAAAGGTATGTATTCAACCTACTTGGCTTCTCAGACAAACCACCTATCCTAAAGTACCCGCTAATATCTAAGGTTTTCACAGATTCCCAACTTTCCTCTATCCGTTCGCTGTATTTAGAGAACACTTAAAGAATATTTTCGAAATTCGGAAAATTTTGGCTGTGTGTTAAGCACGTCGCATCATATTTTCAGCTTTATTTCTTACCCAAAGAAATCTCTGTTCACACGGCATATTTCCAGACCATTTTTTATCGATGACATTTCATTCTAGTCCTTTAAGAAGGTCCGTGTTGTCTTTTTTAAGCGTATTTACGAAAAAAGATGTTAAACACACGTACAGTACTGTAGTGTTTGGCACGCCGAATTCTTGTGATTGTAATGTTAAACACGCATACAATTGCTAGTGTACTATGGATGCCAAGGATATTGGACAAATTGATTATATTCATGACCCAACCCGATTGAAATCTGGTGTTAACTTACAGTAACATGTGACAGACATCGTATGGGGTAATCTGTTATCAACTTGGAAAAAACGAAATCGGCTATAATAGCTTTAACTAATCAAATCTCCTGTTATATATAATTTTCCATGATAAATATGTGTAAACACAAAGATTCTGAACTGAAATGTGATGTCTTTGTTTCCTAGTTTACGGTCAAAATCGCTTTCAGAGTATTGAAAGTGTTTTTTTTAATTGGTCAGAAGAAAATATTGTAGAAGATAACCCTTTATTTGTCCCTGTCAGATGTTTTTTTTCTTCAGATAATTACATCATAAACAATGTTTTACATGATACTATATGTTACTTTCATGCCAGACACCGGATTTTAAGTGGATTGTTCATAATATATATGTCAAATTCTGATAAAACGGTTACATTTTTAACTGCTTTTAACATATACCTTTACAATTTTCTTCAATTTTTAAATTGACTCGAAAGAAGTCTCGGCTTTCTTTACGCAAGTCAAAAGTCTGGAATCAAAAGGAAGCATGCAACGCCTTCAAAATCGGATAAACTCAGATAAAAAAAAGTCATTAAAAGTCTCCAATGTACCGAGCTTCACCTAGTAAATCATCGTTAGATAGTGCTTCACTATTGGAGAAACATTTAAATAGGTCATGGCAGGAACTCAGTTAATATACAATTCAGAACCAGATGAAATCAATTCGAATAATCACAATCCTTCTAATTTACATTTATATTTTTAAGTCAACATTTTAATTTCTGGCGCAGGAAACATGATGCTGAAAGGAAATACAAATGCAACTTATAAATTTGTGAAAATTCGTTACTCCTGGCCTGTGCCCTGCGATTACATCAGAGGGATCACAGAAGGGAGTCAAACGTGACATGCCACATGTGTTCTTTTACGACAAATTACAGACACACCAGGAAAGATCACCTTGATTTCCATGAAGGTAGAAGAGAGTATGTGTGTGATTGTGGTAAAACTCTAATTCACAGGTCCAATCTCCATTGTCACAAGAAGAATTTCAATAGATCTACTAGTAAAAGAGCTTGAATGACTTTCTCAAAATGATGGGTTGCAACAATGAATCAATAATTAGATTTTCGTCAAAATCTGTGGATTGATAGGGTTACTACCGTTACATACTATCTTTTATTTACTTGTGTAAAAATCGGATTTTGGGCTTATTTTTAGAGTTTTTCACAAGAAATCACACCGGTAACAATTTATACAAAAAATAAAGGTTGTAGAGATGGTTTCGTAAATTGAGTACTTCAATAGAAAACACATCTTGCCAGTGTCCAACAGAAATTACCATCTTCTTATCAGACTCCTCCTAGTCAATGTAGAATTGAACCCGGGACCCAGAACCCCAAGATGGCCTTGTGGTTCCTGTGGAAAAGCAGTCACATGGAAGTCTAAAGCCCTAGAGTGTGACTCATGCAAAACCTGGTTCCACCTAGATTGCCAGGGAGAGATGCCAGATACCATGTACTCAGTAATGGACAGTAGCAACATCTCTTGGCATTGCCTCAAATGTGGACTACCAAACCTATCAAGCTCATATTTCAACTCCACAAACCCAGCCACATTTCTTAGCAGTAACTCCTTCTCACCACTCAGCCCAGACTTCCCTGGCAAACCATTTGCTGCATCATCACCCAAATCAGCATCAGACAATGTCTTACATTATAAGAAACCTGAACATCCAACAACAAACAATAAGAATCGCAAAAACAACAAAACTATAAACCGCCCTTTAAAGCTACTAACCATCAACTTCCAGTCAATAAAAAATAAGAAACCAGAATTAGACTTCCTGATAGACTCTACAAATCCAGATATCATTATTGGTACAGAAACGTGGTTAGACCCGTCTATTTCCTCTTACGAGTACTTCTCGCCCAGCCTTTTCACTGTTTACAGGAAAGATAGGCCACCAAATAAAAAGGGCCAAAGTCATGGCGGTGTTCTTATCGCAGTAAACAATGATTTTCAAAGTACAGAGGCCAAAGAGTTGCAAACTGACTGCGAAATTATATGGGTAGAACTAACAGCACAAAATTCCAGAAAATTACTACTTTGCTCCTTCTACAGACCACAGCCAAATGATGAAATATCTCTTGGAAAACTAAACCAGTCACTCAGCCGCATTAACACAAACTCAAAATCAATAATCTTGTTGGGCGGTGATTTTAACCTAGGAAACATTGACTGGAAAACATCAAATGTTATCCCTGGGAAACCAAATGTAAACCATCACCAAGAACTGCTAGACATAGTAGCAGATCACTCGCTCAACCAGGTTGTTGACAAACCAACACGAAATAACAAAACATTAGACCTTATTTTTACAAACTATCCGGCCACTATCGACAACATTGAAACTATACCACCTATTGGAGAAGCAGATCATGACATCATCCTTTTGGAAAGCTCAATTTCATTAAGACGATCAAAACCTAAACCCAGAAAAGTGCTACAATATGCAAAAGCAAATTGGGAAAACATCAAAAAAGACTTAACTGAAACACGAAAAATCATAACAGAATCTGAACATATACAAGATATAGATTACCTTTGGAATACTTTCAAAAATGACCTACAAAGCTCAATTAACAAAAACATTCCAACAAAACTAATAAAACCTAACAATAAATTGCCATGGATCACTAACGAACTACGTAAGAAAATGAATAACTACAGGCGAAAGCTATTAAAGAGTAAAAATTGCCACAACCCTAAATCAGATAAGTTAAAGAAAATGAAAAGTGAAATTCAAAAAGACCAAAGACGTGCATATTGGAAATACATTGAAAAAACTATCTTCAATATCCCTATCCCCGAGCAAGACAACACAAAATTTACAAAACCTCCAAAAAACCTATTCTCATACATAAAGACCCAAAAAACTGAAAGCCAAATTATTCCTCCCCTCAGAGAAGATGGAATTCTAAAAGCAGATGCAAACAGCAAATCAAACATCCTCAACAAACAGTTTCAGAAAGCCTTCACCCCACTAACTAACAATACTATACCTGATAAAGGACCTAGTCCTCACCCTCCAATGCATGACATAACCATCTCAGAAAACGGCATAACCAAACTGCTCCAAAATCTTCAACCCCACAAGGCTGCTGGTCCCGATAAACTGCAGGGTAAAATTCTAAAAGAGTGCAGCACCTTCATATCTCCGATACTTACCATCATCTTTCAAAAATCCCTGTCACTTGGTAAAATCCCCTTAGACTGGAAGCATGCAAATGTATGTCCAGTCTTCAAAAAAGGAGACAAACATGATGCCATCAACTACAGGCCCATATCACTGACGTGCATTTGCTGCAAACTTCTAGAACATGTAATATCCAGTAATCTAATGTCTCATCTTGATAAAAATAACATACTCTACGATCTTCAACACGGTTTTAGACCTGCCCGCTCTTGTGAAACTCAACTCATTTCCTTCCTTCAAAACCTAACACAGTCAAACAACAACAACACTCAAACAGATGTAATCATTATGGACTTTGCTAAAGCCTTTGATAAGGTATCCCATCACCATCTTCTCTATAAACTACAATACTACGGAATCAACTGCAATGCTCTCCACTGGATCTCTGATTTTCTTACTAATAGGACCCAGACAGTTGTCCTGGAAGGTGAAATGTCTGACAGAGTACCTGTCACCTCGGGAGTACCCCAGGGCACTGTTCTGGGCCCTATCCTATTTCTCATCTACATCAACGACTTTCCAGACTATCTCCAACACAGCACACTTAGACTCTTTGCAGACGACAGTATCATCTACAAAGAAATCCATAACATCACTGATGCCAAAAACCTCCAATCAGATCTAGAAGCTGCAGGTAGGTGGGAATGCGATTGGCTTATGCATTTCCACCCAGATAAATGTAATATTTTAAGTGTAACACAAAAAAGAAACCCAGTAAAATTCACGTATAAACTCCATGGCCACTCCCTCGAAAATGTTGAAAGTGCAAAATATCTTGGTGTCACTCTACAAAATAACTTAAAATGGGACAAACACATTAACTCTATCACAAATAAAGCCAACCAATCGCTAGGATTTCTAAGACGTAACCTTAAAAATTGTAACTCTACTGCCAAAGACCACGCCTACAAAGCCCTCGTAAGACCTAAATTAGAATATTCTTCTTCCATATGGGACCCCTACACTAAATCACAAATTAACCAAGTTGAAAAAGTACAGCGCCGTGCAGCTAGGTATGTGTCTAATCGCTACCATAACACCAGCTCCGTGTCCAATATGTTAAACAATCTAAACTGGCCAACTCTCGAAATTCGACGCATAAGATCTAGATTAATAATGTTTTACAAAATTACCCACTGTATCGTAGCTATAAGACCCCCGGACAATCTCTTAATTCGCACTGATATTAGAACCAGACACAGTAATCCTTACACATATAAACATATCTATGCAGCCAAAGACTCGTATAAATATTCTTTCTATCCCAGAACAGTCTCCCAATGGAACCTTCTACCTCTCACCGTACAGTCAGCAGACACTGTTGAAGCTTTTAAAGCACTCATACCAGTGTCGGCCCTACCACCAATATTCCTTATGTAGACATGATTGAATGTACATAGTTTTATCCCTGCATTGTAAAGTATGAGCACCATATTACTTTGACCATTAACACTATCACGTGTATATATGCATCTTTTCACAGCTATGAATAACCATCTTACTAACAAGGCGCCGGCACAGAATCTTCAACAATGAAGGAGTGCTTGTACATAAAAGAAGAGAAGAAGAAGAAAGTAAGCAAAATCTGAAATTGACAGAAGAACGAATACAGATGTTAAAAAAACTGATATGATAGATGGCTCGTTAAAAATATTCTGTCCTTGGTCTATTGAAAGTACATGCAAAATTTCATTTTGATATGATCGATACAGAAAAAGTGATTGAACTTCAAAGTAAAAAATTGCTTCACATTTCATTTTACCCCACCCACTTTGTCAACCATTATCTATAATTTTCAGATTTTTTACACATACAATATAAGATACTATGTAACACACCGTAAACTAGGAAACGAGGACATCACATTTCAGTTCAGAATCATTTTGTTTGCACGTATTTGTCATGGAGAATTTATATAACAAGAGATTTAATTAGTTAGAGCAATAATGTTATAGCCGATTTCGTTTTTTTTTTTTCCAAATTCATAAAAGATTACCCCTTACGATGTCTGTCATATGTTTGAACTTTCTGTAAGTTAACACCGAATATCTATCAGATTGGGTTATTAATAAACAACCAATTCGTCCAATATCCTTGTCTTCCCTAGTACACGAGCAAGTGTGTACGTGTTTAACATTACACTCACAAGAATTCGGCGTGCCAAACACTACAGCACTGCACGTGTGTTTAACATCTTTTTCTTAAATACGCTTAACGAAGACAACACAGACCTTGTAAATGGACTAGCATGAAATGTCATCGATAAAAGATGGTCTGGAAATATGCCGTGTGAACAGTGAGTTCTTTGGGTAAGAAATAAAGCTGTAAATATGACGCGGCGTGCTTAACATACATCCAAAATTTTCGCAATTTCGGAAATATTCTTTAAGTGTTCTCTAAATACAGCGAACGGATAGGGGAAAGTTAGGTGTCTATGAAAACCTTAGACAATAGCGGGTACTTTAGGATAGGTGGTTTGTCTGAGAAGCTACGTAGATTGAATACATCCCTTTCTAAAGTTTGAATTTTCACGCCGAAGCGGTCATTTCGTCGCCATTTTTTCGTGTTCAATACCATTGTCAATCACGTGATTCTCCCCATTGGCAGTGCAGCGGCGATCAAACCTGTGATATCACTGTATTACAATTCTACTTTTGAAATCCTGCAATATAGCACGGATTTCTGTGGCGGATTCAAACATACAACTAAATAGGGTTGGTTTTCCTAGTTTTACACAATCTTGACTGAATTTCTGCGTGAAAATGAAATAATCAAGCTCCCTCAGGATTCGCCACTAAAATAATTTATTTCGTCATCTGCAATTCCTTTCAAATTGGGATATGGTCTTAATTTTTCGTTGTTTGGGAAAGAGTTTCAAAATACAAGATATACTATTGTCATTTTTTCAACAAAAACCTCATAACTGCAGTTTGATTTAAGCTGCAGTTATGAGAGTTTTGTTGAAAAGCAGTGATATTTAGGGTTTTTGAAGAACTACAACATCCTGCTTTTCAAGGAGCACCAAAATTCAGAATAGGGAACGATTTTATCCAACTAATTGTGATGTAATTTTCGGACAAACAAACCTTTTTCGTCGGTGCTGTTATAAAATCTCGCAACTACGGCTTGATTCAAGCCGTAGTTACGAGATCTTGTAACAACACCGACAGTTTACCAAAACATAACCGTAAACAAAGTCTATTTTTAGCACAAAATTAAGAATTGCCCCATCATAAATATTCAAAGCAGACAGGAATATGGATTTTTCTCTCCCAAAAAAGAAACCAGAATGATGTACTGTTTGCTGGTTACTCTCACCTAACTTAACTTTTTCCCAAACAAGACCTAGTTTTGACGTCCCTAATAGAAAAGACTTGGGAAAACACTGAAACAAAAGAAGAAACTGCTGATAACCAGCAGTTTCTCCTTTTGTTTCAATATTTTATATCCCATATTTTACACAAATTATATCTTTATTAACATCTATTTTGTCATTTGTGGCAATTTTTGAAGTGGATCACCCTACTTTTTTGCCATTTGGGAAAGGGTTAACTTAACTTTTTCCCAAACAAGACCTAGTTTTGATGTCTGTAGTAGCAGGCCCGTAGGAACAGGGGGGCTAGGAGGCTTAGCCCCCCCCCCCCCCCAAAGTTGGCAAAAAATGTCAAATTTTCTTTTTTTTTTACACGAAAAATTTAGGGAATATCCAATTTAGCCCCCCCCCCCCCCCCCCCAATATTCAGACAGAGGGGCTTGAGCCTACCCAATATGAAATTGTTCCCTACAGGCTGAGTAACAGAAAAGGGAAAACGTTTGCAGAAAAGAATGTCGACTGAAACTTATTTAAAAAAGCAGCCTGAATTTATTATCTTTACCCCCTGCGAAAAAGTTCATTGAAGTTCAAGAACTGTTCTTTGTTCTACAACATTAAATGGCACTTCTAGAACAATTCTAGAACAGTTCTAGAAAAGTCATTTAATGTTCTAGAACAATCTAGAACAATTCTTGAACTTAATTTAAATAACTTTTCGCAGGGGTTGGGTAGTGTGCAAAAGACTCAAAAGTTTTTTGAGGTTATATTTTACAAAAATGTAGGTTCTTAACCAATTACCAAACAAAAAAATTTTTAGCCTAGTCCAAACTCATAAGTGTTGCAGACGAAAAGTTCCATTGAACAAAATTAAAATTTTTTGTGTCTTTATTGGTAGAAAACATTGTGGGAAATGAAGAAATTGCTTGTCATAAGCAATTTCTTCATTTTCCACAATGTTTTCAAAAGCCTTTATTTTGTGGGGCGTCCAAAAGCGTCAATGTGTGGGAAAGGGTTAAATACCATAACCATCAGTTCCAATTAAGGCAATCAAGGGAAGTTAACCCATTTCCACATAATGACGCCTTTTGACGTCCAAAAAGTAAAAAGATTTTCATTTTTGGAAAACATTGTGACAACCAATTTCTTAATTTTCCATAATGTTTTCTACCTACACTGACTAAAAATGTTAATTTTCATTCACTTGAAATTGTCGTCTGAAACATCTTTGACTTTGGACCAGTCTATAAATGTGACCCGTCGCGCTAAAAGGGACCTTATCCGAACTCAAAAATACAAATTTGGACAAACTTGTCAGACCCAGCACATGTCAACCAGATCCCATATGCGAGAAATGAACATATAGTAAGATAGGGGCATCATTTCGGATTTAGAAAATTACATAAAAGTGAAAAGTGTCGGCCCTAGTCTGGCTGCGCGGACTGCGCAGACTGACTAGGGTCGATATTTTTCACACATCCGATAAGGTCACTTTTAGCGCGATGGGTCACAAATGTGTTTTCTGGTAATGGCTTAACAACAAGGCTTACACAATAAGAACAATACACTAAGTTGATCAGACCCCTCCCTAAATATGCTAATTAGCCTTCAATTAAGACATTAAAGAAGATCATTTGCATAATTTAAAAGTTGGCTGTTAAATTGCTCATTAACCTGAACTTCAAAATCAATAGTCCTTTTAACAACCAGTCTGCATAAATCACATTTTATAATTTATGGTAATGAATATAGCACTACTGTTCTTCTAAAACCATGCAACTACAGCTTGAAATTAGCTGAAGTTGCAATACTTTTGCAGAAAAGTGGCAATAAGTCATTATGCTTTATGTTCTATCTACATGTACAACATGTAGTGCAACTAAATAATTTGTTGCTATTAAGAACACTGTGTTGTAAGTTGTACCTTAGATTTGTGTAGTTTGTACGGAAGTTTTGAGTGGTCAATCAAAGATGGCGTCGGTGGAAAATCGTTAGAGGTAGGTGTCTTAGTTTTTCGTCGATAATTTCATTAACCCTTTCCCAAACAAGACCTGGTTTTGACGTCCCTAATTGGTAAGACTTGAGAAAACATTGAAACAAAAGGAGAAACTGCTGATAACCAGCAGTTTCTCCTTTTGTCTCAATATTTTCTATGCCATATTTTACACATATCCTATCTTTAATAACATCTATTTTGTCATTTGTGGCAGATTTTGAAGTGGATCACCCTAAAATTTTGTCGTTTGGGAAAGGGTTAAATGGCCGTATCTTGTCTTGATACTGATATCATTGTACAGGAGAAATGTATACCTATTCACGGTGCTATATAGCCAAGTACCAGTGTTGTCCTATCGTACTCAGTCGTTGTGCAAAGACAGCCCAACACGGAAAACTTTTTTCGAAGCGAGAAAGTTAGTCTTTTCAGGATGATTACATAGTAAACAGCGAACTAGGGAACAAACTATTGCTCTAACTTGGATGTTTTTAACATGCTCTTTTCTATGGTTACTGTTATTTTACACACAAATGTCTAGAATGACCACAAACGCTGTGTTTACTAAATGGCCAAACAACGGTGTAGTCACAGTGAAAATATGCAGACACAACGGTGCAGTTTCTGTGTTATCTGTACGGTGTAGTTATTATTTTCACAACAAATTGTGAACGGTGTAGACTGGGTATGTTGTATAGGGCGAACTAGCTCTAACAGATAGCAGATCAAATAGTTCAAATACTTTGGTCTTAGAAAACTCAGATGAAAATGCCGCCATCCTCAAAGTAAATGAAAACAAAAGTTAAGGAAATATGTTTTCTCTTTTCTTCATTCACCTTAGCCTTAAACAGTTCAATGTATGTTTGATTTAATTTTCGGAAGACATTTTTGTTATTTGTGATTGAATAAACATCTGACGGAAATGATAATCAAAAGGAATACCATCACAAAATATAAAACAAGACATACGATAACCGTCATTTTGAAGCCATGCTAAGTGCAACGGCAAATTTCTTGTTCATCCGTTCATTTGATTTGTAGATTCGAAATTTCGGCTCTGGCTTTGAATTTTTCTTTGTAACTGTTTTAATTGGTTATTACAATCAATTATTGTAATTAATGAAATGATTTCAACTCATGGAGTATGATAATTATTGATCGAAATGTATCCTGTTTTCAAATTGACCCCTCATTGAAAAGTCTGATTTTACCCAAAATAAAGGATTCAATCAACAAAACATAAATTATAAATAACAAAACATAAATTATAAATTTGTTTCATAAACATTTGGGCCTTTTTTTTGTCTTGTTCGACTTAAGTAAATAAGTCTTGAAAATAGAATTCTGGAACTGCAAAATTCATTTTGGAATTTTCATACGTAATGAACTTCTTCTTCAGGACTGACAATTTTCTGACCAAGATTTTTTGGGCCCACTCATAAAATGTAACCATTTGCAATGAAAAAGACAATATTCTATTCGCCAAAACTGTTTGACTATTGGAGTAAAACGCATTGAAGTACTCCCAAGACAGTGTAACTTACACACATCCATAAATAAATGAAATGTAATGTTTTCCATCGAGAGCCGACCTTGACTGACCAAGATAAACAAATACAAAGTTGATCAACGCTTCTCAATGACTTTATCACATCTGGGAACATACTGTTCATTTCAGCCACTGTTTTCATGTTCTCGTGGGGAAAGAGAAGAGACCCTATCCGTTTCATCTGTTTTAGCACGTCCAATGGAAATATCAGGAATTAAGGTCGGGGCTTTTTGAACGACTTTATGGGTTGTTGAACTTCGTCATTTTTTATGTTCAGGACTCATGCATTCAAAATCGGGGATATCATCGATAGAAAGAATCTTGTTAACTCCAAAATCCTTTTTTCTACGTTGATGAGGTCTATCTTGTGTATTCTTTGCTCGCAAATGGGGATGATGTCCTAGTCTGACTTCTTGATAATATCAGGAATAATACTAAAGTTCAGAGTTTTCAAATCTTTTTGACCTGTCTGATCATTGATCTCCCCCCCCCTGCGCACTTTTAATATCTGACTGGAATGGTCCTGTTCCGAATGCTTCACAACCTTTTCGAAACTCCCTTCGAAATGACAGTAGTAATAGGTGAACAGCATGGAACTGAAAATAAAGAAAAAAAATAAATAAAACAGACGCCAGTAGATTCTTAGTAATTTCTACTTTTTGACCCTTACGGAATTGCTTTGACAAATAGCAAGGAAACTAGATTCTGATATATTTTGATTAAAGTATATTTTGTAGACATATTGTCACCTTCTTTGCTGCAAAGCATTTACAAGTCAGTCACATACTAACATAATTGTTGAAGAATTTCGGTAGAAATTGTAAAACATGATTCACAGCCGTGAAAACGTTATCATTAAACATAACAATATTATCATTCCAGAAATGATAAGTTCTGTATTACTTCAAGTCTACACCGTTCACAATTGCATTATGTCTACACCGTTCACAATTTGTTATGAAAATATAACCACGCCGTACATAAAACACAGAAACTGCACCGTTGTGTCTGCATATTTTCACTGTGACTACACCGTTGTCTGGCCATTTAATAAACACGGTGTTTGTGGTCATTCTAGACATTTTTGTGTAAAATAACAGTTACCATAGAAAAGAGCATGTTAAAAACATCCAAGTTAGAGCAATAGTTTGTTCCCTAGATCGCTGATTACTATGTAATCATCCTTAAAAGGGCAACTTTCTCGCTCCGAAAAAAGTTTTCCGTGTTGGGCTGTCTTTGCACAACGACTGAGTACGATAGAACAACACTGGTACTTTGATATATAGAACCCTTGATAGGTATACATTTCCCCTGTATAATGATATCAGTATCAAGGCAAGATACGACCGTTTAAGAAATTTATCAATGAAAAACTAAGACACCTACCTCTCATGCTGTATGGTTGTCGCCATCTTTGAATGACTACACAAACCTAACGTACAACTTACATCACAGTGAAGAAGCAATATCTAGGTGTGTATATAATGGTGCATCATATGTTTTACAAGAAATATGTAAGTCTCTGAATCATGCTTATCATAAAGACATTGATGGATTGATTGATGTTTTAAAACACCTCTTTCAACTGCTATGGTCATATCGCAGTAGCTGGAGCACATAACCATGGATTCCTGTCGTTTCTCAAATACCAGTACGTATATACCACAACAATCTTACCGAGTCTCCAGCTGCTTGACCACAGAGGTTAACGAATATCAAAATTGGTGGATATGACAATTTTTTCAGAAAAGATTTTTGCCACTACCCAGGGTCGAACCTATGACCATCTCAAGTGAGAGTCTGAAGCGCTGCCAGCTGCACCAATTCAGCGGTGAGCATGAAAACATGTCCAGCCCCTTTTCCGTACATCATAAGAGTTCCTTGAAAATCTGAGACTTCTTTATATATATAAGTTTTTGTGAATGGATCTAATATTACAAGGATTATGTTTCATATACCCTGTCAAGTTACATACTAAATACAGGCCAGTCACTCAAACTTTGATAACGATCTTACTCAATGAATGACTTGGCCTATGAAATGTCCAAAATGATACCTCTCATAACCCTTGAATCTCAAACCTTTTAAAACAAGACATGGTTTTGTCATCCAAGAAAGATTGATTGATTGATTGATTGGTTGGTGTTTGATGCCGCTTTCAACTGCACCTACCCGCCTCCAACCCCACCCCCTTTGTTCATATGTGCCTTTGTAATATAGTATTAAGGCAGTCCGTTCCTACTGAGATTCATGTGACGTGGACATCATTTATATTCAAAAGTAGCAATTGCTATTTTCAAAATCGTAACATCCCCTGTGAAAAAGTTCAAGAACGCATATAAGTTCAAGAAATGTTCTGGATCGTTAAATGGCAGTTCTAGAACTAGAACTGTCATTTAACAATTTAGAACATTCTAAGAACAGTTATTGAACTTAAATGCATTCTTGAACTTTTTTCGCAAGGGATGTCCATATAGATCCGATATGATGCAATGGTTATGATTAACATCACATGAAAAATGTTGACGTCACATGAATCTCATTATAGGTGGACTGCCTTTAATATGTTCACTTTCTAATTAACCCTTTCCCAAACGGCAAATATTTAGGGTGATCCACTTCAAAAACTGCCACAAATGACAAAATGGATGTTATTAAAGATAGGATTTGTGTAAAATATATGGCATAGAAAATATTGAGACAAAAGGAGAAACTGCTGGTTATCAGCAGTTACTTCTTTTGTTTCAATGTTTTCCCAAGCCTTTCCTATTAGGGACGTCAAAACCAAGTCTTGTTTGGGAAACGGTTAAGATAGCTTTGCTGAGTCAAAACTTTCTATTTATTTGCTTCTTACCTCTGTGAAAAAGTTCAAAAACACATTTAAGTTCAAGAACTGTTCTAGAAAGTTCTGGAACGAAAAATGACACTTCTAGAACAGTTCTAGAACTGTTCTAAAAAGCCATTTATTGCTCTAGAATGTTCTAGAACAATTCTTGAAATTATATGTGTCTAGAACTGTTTTAGAAGTGCCAATCATCATTCTGGAATGTTCAAGAACAGTTCTTGAACTTAAATGTGTTCTTGAACTTTTTTCGCAGGGGTCTACTGCCTTCCAGTTCAAAGATAGTCCTTTTTGGTATGGCAAAAACTCAATTAGGCAGGTGAACAGAAATAGCATGAAATTTCAATTCTAAAATCTTGTTATCGCAATAATCTGAATTATCCATTGTAAGAAAATAAAGACACATCAAATTGAAGTCACCAAAATTATGATTTATTTCTTCAGTTATTATCATTATAATTGATTATGAAAACCGTGTAATTTGATTATTTTGGAATAATCAGTATAATACTTATTGTGTTATATCAGAACAGAATAGGGCTTATTGAATGAGTTAACCATTCCCAAACAGTAACACATTTTAAACCATTACCACATTGACTCTTTGTGACCGCCGAAAAGATGAAGCCTTTGAAAAACAGTTAATTGAAAATGTAGAAAATGCATGCGACGAACAATTTCTTCAGTCACAAGCAATTTCTTCATTTCCCGCAATGTTTTCTACCTGAAAAGACCAAAGCTTTTTAACCCTTTCCCAAACAAGACCTGGTTTTGACGTCCCTAATAGAATAGGCTTGGGAAAACATTGAGGCAAAAGAATAAACTGCTGATAACCAGCAGTTTCTCCTTTTGCCTCAATATTTTCTATGGTATATTGTACACAAATTCAACCTTAATCAACATTCATTTCGGTGTCTAAAGTAGCTTTTGAATTGGATCCCCCTAAAATTTTGCCATTTGGAAAAGGGTTAAATTTCATGCACTTGAAATTGTTGTCTGATACATCTTTGAGCTTGATAGATCACTAATCTTGTTGTTTGGAAAAAAAGCAAGACAATTTTAGAGTGATATATCGCTGCTTTTCTGCGAAAACCACGTATCAGCAGCTTAAAACAAGCTGCAGATACGTGGTTTTCGCAGAAAAGCGACGATATCTTATATCTGTCATTAAATTGAATAAAGTTGATTTATACTAAATGGCTTAAAATTCTACCTAGGTCAAAGAATATGCTGACTCTGAAAAGAATTTTGACAAGTTAGATTTATAGGTTGTAAATGTACAATGGTTTTCGAAACCCTTTCCCAAATAACAAAATTTTTAAAGTTTCTTTTTCTGATTTTTTTCACATATATATTAATTCCAAAATTTAAGAGAACCTTGAAAGAAAGAAATACTTTCTCTTTTTCAGTTAATGTTAGTAAATTTCTTATCATGTGAAACTCCTTTGAATTTGGACCAGTCCGAGCAATAGATAAGAGGGGGTAAAGGCATTCTTCATTTTCTATTTCAAATCCAAAGTCTATGTTGTGGGCACTCATTTAAATTGTCTCAATGAGAATGACAAATGAAAATATTGCAGTTTGAAAAGCCATTACTCCTTTCCCAAACAAGACCTGGTTTTGACGTTCCTTATAGATATGGCATGGGAAAACATTGAGACAAAAGAAGAAACTGCTGATAACCAGCAGTTTCTAAGATCTCCTTTTGTCTCAAAATTTTCTATGTCATATTTTACACAAATTCTATCTTTAATAACTTCCATTTTTGTCGTTTTGACAGTTTTTGAAGTGGATCACCCTAAAATTTTGCTATTTGGGAAAGGGTTAATTACCCTCTCTTATCTGTACCTCTGCCAGTCTAAAATATTGTCATCAAGGATTAAGCCTAAAATATTCAGTGTCCATGTTGAAATGTAAAGATATGATAAAGATGTTCTGAGTTTGATCCCCAAACAGAAGTTCATCTTGGATTTTTCATTGGCTCATAATATACATACAGGGTACTTATAAAGGGCTAAAATAATAATATGATTATCAAATAAAAAGACTCATATGCACTTACCTTTTTTCAAGTTGAATTTAAGCACATAATTTTATCTGATTTTTCTTTTAGTATATTCCTTGTCTATAAAACTTTAATATCACAATTTGAATTAATTTCAATTAATTAAATGAAATATTTGAATTTATATAGTATCTCCCGCTATAATATTGTACAAGTGAGTGTAATATTGAACAATGACAAAAACACCTGAACAAAATACTGGGTCGTGTCATTTTGAAAAGAGCTTATTAAAAACTGTCATTTATAAATTAACTGTTTGATGGTTTCCCAAACAAGACCTGGTCGATGTCTCTAAAAGAAAAGACTTGGGAAAACATTAAGGCAAAAGAAGAAAATACTGATAATCAGCATTTTCTTCTGTTGCCCCAATATTTTCTAAGCTATATTGTACAGTCAAATCAAATCTTTGACAGCATCCACAAGTGTTAATGTTGATGCTACTGCATTTAGGATTTGTGTATAAATTAAACAGAAAATATTAAGGCAACAAGGTGTCAAACTGTCACAAGATACGCCCGTAACACTGCTTTATGTCAACAGGGGGAGCGGGTTGGTAAAAGTTTCATGGTCCTAGCTATTAAACTTTTCGAGATATGCCCTGGACGATTCAAGTATGAAAACAACAAAGGGCAATAACTCAAATAATAAGCCAGGTAGAGTTATGGTTCTTGTGCACTGCACTCCCCCTTGGTGAGATCTATACACCCATGAAGTTTCATGATCCTAGCTATAATACTTTTAGAGATATACTCCGGACAAGATTCAAGTATGAAAAACAACAAAGGGCAATAACTCAAAAAATAAGCCAGGTAGAGTTATGGTTCTTGTGCACTGCACTCCCCCTTGGTGAGATCTATACACCCATGAAGTTTCATGATCCTAGCTATTATACTTTTAGAGATATACTCCGGACAAGATTCAAGTATGAAAAACAACAAAGGGCAATAACTCAAAACTATGATCAGCAGAGTTACAGTTCTTGTGCACTGCACTCCCCCTTGGTGAGATCTATACACCCATGAAGTTTCATGATCCTAGCTATTATACTTTTAGAGATATACTCCGGACAAGATTCAAGTATGAAAAATAACAAAGGGCAATAACTCAAAAAATAAGCCAGGTAGAGTTATGGTTCTTGTGCACTGCACTCCCCCTTGGTGAGATCTATACACCCATGAAGTTTCATGATCCTAGCTATTATACTTTTAGAGATATACTCCGGACAAGATTCAAGTATGAAAAACAACAAAGGGCAATAACTCAAAAAATAAGTCAGGTAGAGTTATGGTTCTTGAGCACTGCACTCCCCCTTGGTGAGATCTATACACCCATGAAGTTTCATGATCCTGGCTATTATACTTTTAGAGATATAATCCGGACAAGATTCAAGTATGAAAAACAACAAAGGGCAATAACTCAAAAAATAAGCCAGGTAGAGTTATGGTTCTTGTACACTGCACTCCCCCTTGGTGAGATCTATACACCCATGAAGTTTCATGATCCTAGCTATTATACTTTTAGAGATATACTCCGGACAAGATTCAAGTATGAAAAACAACAAAGGGCAATAACTCAAAAAATAAGCCAGGTAGAGTTATGGTTTTTATGCACTGCACTCCCCCTTTGTGAGATCTATACACCCATGAAGTTTCATGATCCTAGCTATTATACTTTTAGAGATATACTCCGGACAAGATTCAAGTTTGAAAAACAACAAAGGGCAATTACTCAAAAAATAAGCCAGGTAGAGTTATGGTTCTTGTGCACTGCACTCCGTAATGATGAGAAGAATATAACTGCCAAGTTTAAAGTCAATCGGACTTAAGGTGACAGAGTTATGCTCCGGACAAAGAAGTGGACGCCGCCGGACGCCCGGACGCCGGACATCACGGGTGATCCCATAATACGTCCCGTCTTCGACGGGCGTATAAAAAGGGCAAATGCCGGTGTTCGTTTATGCCACAGGTACGGCAGTTATGTATCTAGGGATAAGCAACTAAATCTATTTAACAGTTGAACAGCCATTACTGCTATTTTTGTTAATTTTCTTTTTCAATAAGCGCAATACTAAGGTGCAAAACTTAAGTTAGTGAACATCATATAATATTAAATGCAATTCAAATAGTTTTGCACTTACCTTCAAAGCTTGGACTGACTTAATTAAAACTATGTTTCAACACCCTCCCCTCTTTCATGTGCACCGAAACATATTCATTGCGAACAAAGATGAATTTTACTCTTTATATCTATAGATTGAATCTTTGCGTATTTGAAAAGTGAAAAATTGGGAGTAAAAAGATCAAAGGTAGGAAAATCATTGTAACAAAAGAGATATTATGAATCATGCCTTACTACTAAACAAACTACAAAAAGAAATTTGTCAAATATTGAACCAATTTTTTTATATTCCTGTTTCTACAATGTTTTCAGATTCAGAGGAGACTTGCTAAACAAGATAAGTGTGGCCAGTATTTCCCTGCTTTTCAACGAAAACATTGTAACTGCAGCTTAAAACAAGCTGCAGTTACAAGGTTTTCGTTGAAAAGCCAGTATTTCATTACTTGTCATCTTTAACCGGTGATTGCTCAAAAGGTAATAAATACATCACCTTGTAAAATAACCCTTTTTTTATCCCTTTGTGAATGAACCCTTTCAAAAATAACATTACCTCTTTCCCAAACGTCAAAAATTTATGTTAAACTTGTTTGTAATCATCTAAAGACAACAGAATGGTTGTTAATGATGATGGTATTAGTGTACAATATAGCATAGAAAATATTAATGCAAAAGCAGAAAATGTCATGATTTAAATTCTGTTAAAAGATCACATCCTATTCAATCAACCATTACATTTTGTAACAGACAAACTTGCTAATCACCAACAGATATGTAAAATCATAAGCCATCTCTGCATGCTAAGTTGTAAAATCATTCAACACAATATAACACATACAATCAGGATTAATCTTTGCTTATACAAGACCTGAGGCGCGTTCTTTAGAGCGAGATTTTTTAATGTTTTAGATAAAGCGTTTTTAAGACCTAGATTCTGAACGAGGCGTTCTAAATACTCCGTACTCCATACAAATGAAGTCATCATGACGTCATTTGTATGAAGTATGGAGCATTACCAAGGTACCAAGGAGCATTCGGAAGAACTCGGTCAATTCTCTCTTTCCGCACAGTATAGGTCAATGGCGGCTCCCATTGAGCGTCTTAAAAATCTTGCTCTAAAGAACGCTTTATCCTAAAACATCTTATGAAATCTCAAAATATTTCAAGAAATCTTGCTCTAAAGAACGTGCCTCAGGTTATGACATTGGTGATAGAAAAGACATTGAATTTGAAGCATGGGAAGAACCTACTGATAACAAACATTATTTTCTCCTTTGACCTCAATATTTTCTGTGGTATATTGCACACAAATACTATATTTCCAACATCTATTTTGTCTTCTGAGGAAGTTTTCAAATCATATTTCCGTAAACTTTTGTGGTACCATTTGGGAAAGATTTTTCACTAGTTACATTTGAAGCTCATCATTATTGCCGAGATTTTCGCATTCAGACAGTAACCACCTGCCCTATTTAATTATTGCTCTATGTGACTTACATGCTTTTATACTACAATCAAATGATCCATGTCAAAATTAAACACAGTGTAGATCCTTATCAGCTTGCAAGGGTCATTAAATCAAGATCATATTTCAGACTCAGTGCCTAAATGTTAGGGTCAAAGGTTTTAACATTAAACTTGTATGAGGTCGATGTGGAACCAATCTTACAATCCTTTTCCCTGTACTGTATATATTACATGTATAATGCTAATTCACCAAAGACAACCAGGCCCCGGTTTCTCGAAAAAACTTAAGTATTTACCTATGAGAACATGCTCAACTTCAAAGGAATTCTCTCCAGCATTGAAGGGTATTCGATTGAAGTTCACATGGATTTCGTGGACGAGACATATGTCTCGGCCAATCCAATGAGTTGTTGTGTAATTTTAAAGGTACAATTTGTAAAATTGTCAGGACTTAAACTGGATGGGGAGTACCACACTAGTTCTTATTTGGGAAAGGACTCTACATGTATGTCTAAATGTGTATAATTAACTCACCGAAGACAGCGAGATGCTCCCTACAATCGAGGTCATCATCGTTAAAGCTGTACTCCGCCTCGCCATCCTGAGACTGATTTAACGCCTCTTTAAGGCTCGAACCCTCCACCTCCAGTTTGCACAACTGGGACAAGTTGTCGCGCAACTCCTGCTGTAAATGGGAGTTCTCGCGACGTAAACTTTCAACCTGCTTCAGCAACTCATCGTAGGATGACATCGTAGCTCTCTTTTAACGCTCATCCTAGAAAGAAGGAAAAGAAAATATATCTTAAAATCATTAAATCATAACCAGACAGCAAAAATTGAGAATAGTCTAAGTTCAAAGATGTGGTAGACAACAATTTCAAGTGAAAGAAATTTTACATATTTTGGTATTAACCGGTAGAAAACATTGTGGGAAATGAATAAATTGCTTGTCACAAGCAATTTCTTCATTTTTCACAATGTTTTCCAAAGCCTTTCTCTTGTGCACCAACCATCAAAAGGTGTCAATATGTGGTAATGGGCAAAGAAAGAGTTGACTTCTCATGACGTAAACTTTCAACCTGCTTCAGCAACTCATCGTATGATGAAATCGTTTAACGCTTATCCTAGAAAGAAGGAAAAGAAAGAGTTGTTTCCACCATTAAGAAAGCAGGGTTCAACATTAACCTGTGCCCGACAGACATTAACTCTCTGCTGCTTGGTCAGGGATAGTTAGATCCCCAAAATGCAAGACCGACTGGTCAGCCTCATTTCAAATCTCAGTCACTGTTACCATATAATGAAAACACTGGATATGTGACACAACAAGAACATGGGCCCTTCAAATTTTCAATCATTTGTGATTCAAAACTTGTCTTTTAGCTTATGAGAGGATTATTGTTGTTTACACCTTTTCCCAATTATCCAAATATTTGGTCAGGGCCAGTGCATATTTGGTCAGGGCTAGCATCATCTGGCAGCAACAAGCCCGATTGTCTGGTAACCAAAAATGTTAATGTTGGACCCTGGAAAGATGTGAGTTTTGTAATGTTAACTTTCTACAGTAGTTGCTTCAGCAACTTATTGTATGAATATCAGTGACATCATATTACTCTTGTTTAACGCCCATCCTGAAAAGGAGAGAAAACAAGATGACTGTGTTAGTGAAACGCTTATGCCCCCGAAAATGCTAATGTTAAGTTTTCAAGTTAAGTTATCTGAAAGGCTGACAGAAAGACAGACAGACGAACAGATAAAAAGACAGATGGACACAAGTAAAACAATATATGCCCCTGATCTTTCGATACTCTTCAAGGGGCATATAAATGGTTGGTTAAGGGTTGAGAAACAAATACATAACCCTAACTGGAACTGCATAAACTACATAAACCTTGCAGTCTGGCCTAATTTTCTAAGCAAGGATGCTGAAAATAAATGTACCAGTTTTGACTGGATTTTGTTTGTAAACAACAGCAAAACTGTAGCTGTGACAAATTGTGGACTGGACAAAACTGTTGTAAGTGCGTAAAATAATCCTTTAAATTACAATATTCTTGCACAAACCTACCAAAATGGAGTACTCCGAGAGGAAACCTCGTAAATCTTAAGGAGAAACAATTTCTCCAGAGAAAATTTTATCCTTTTCCCACATTGCAAAATTCTATACAATATCCTATTTCAAAGAAGTTGCAGGCAATAAAAAAATATTATGAAAAGAACAAATTTAAAATTGTATCAATTGCCATAGAAAATATTGAAACAAAAGGAGAAAATGCTGTTTATCAGCATTTTCTTCTTTAGTCTTAATGTTTTCCAAAGTCTTTCTTAATTCAGGACATAATAAACAAGGTTTTGGTTGGGAAAGGGTTATAATGGATGGAATGGGTGACAATTCCAATAAAATGAATCCACAACAGTGACTCACAGCTAATTAGTTCACAAATAGCTCATGATAAACAACCTGGCAGAGCATACATAGCTAATAGCTAGAGATGCTCTGCCAGGTCATTTATCGAGAGCTATACTTGAAGGTTAGCTAGGTTCACTGTACAAGCTTCAAAAGTTTGACTTGTTTGTCCCAAAGTCATGGTAAGTGATTCCTTGTTTTTAAAATGTTGACTTCATCTGTTGTTCGTTGGACCTGACCACCCCAATATTTTTCCATTTCCGAAAGGATTATCCCTTTCCAAATCTACACCAGTCAGACAATCACAATTTTAGACATCCCTGACAGAAAATGGCTTTAGAAAACTTTTCAGGACAAACAATTTAAGAAAATATTACAAACTATCATATCCAACCTTTTCCCTCAATGTTTTAGGTTTTCTCATCTGCATCACCTTTAACTGAACTAGTCTAAATGTTGTTGTATAGGAAAGAGATAGAGATCTATATAGACCCATTTCTCAGGGGCTTTGAGCTTGGAAATAAACACAATATTGGATGGTCTATGTGACAGTTCTAGTAAATAATCAACCCATAGCAGTGACTCACATTATTGACTTTACTATGGTACTATAGTTTAACCCTTTCCTAAAATAGACCTGATTGTGTCGTCCCTAGAAAATATGGCCTGGGAAAAGATTAAGACAAAAGAAGAAAATGCTGGTATCCAGCATTTTCTCCTTTTGACTGAATATTTTCTAGGCTGAATTGGACACAAATCTAATCAATATCAGCATCAAATTTGTCGTCTACAGCAGCTTTCAAATTGGAATAGTCCACATTTTCGTTGTTTGGTAATGGGTGAACAGAAAGCAGAGATCGCTGTTTTATATAATAAATACATTTAAATAGTGGTCACTCCCATCTGTCAATGAGATAACAACTATTCAAAATTCAATGTGTCATTTATTGATGATCAATTCCTATATTGTGTGTAGTCATTAGAATTGTCTCATTGAGACCATTCAAATAAGTGCCCATATCATAGGGCTAGAGCATGAACTAACAAATTTAGAATGCCTTTACCTCCTCCAAACTGTTGCTTTGTTACACTTTCTGAAACTTAAATTGTTCTAACAGTGGAGTATCATGGAGCCTGTTTTTTAACCTAAAATCTCATAACTACAGCTTTAACCCATTACCAAACAACAAAATTTTAGCCTAGTCCAAACTCATAGGTGTAGCAGACGACAATTTCCATTGAACAAAATTTAACATTTTTTGGTCTTTCTTGGTAGAAAACATTGTGGGAAATGAAGAAATTGCTTGTCACAAGCAATTTCTTCATTTTCCACAATGTTTTCCAAAGCCTTTATTTTGTGGGGCGTCCAAAAGCGTCAATGTGTGGGAAAGGGTTGCAAAATTTTGTCATGTATTAATGGGTTAATATTTTTGATAATTAATTTAATATTTACCTCAATTCCAATCAAACTCTGTCCAGGTGTAAAATTCTCTTGTTTACATTCTCCGAATCACCTGAAACAAAAGAAAGAAAATTTCAAACCACAAAATTTAATGACCAAGGAATTTGATAATATCATGTTGATATTGATTTCAACTCATCCCCACACATCAACCAAGCACGGATCCGGAGGTGGGGTTTTGGACTTCCGATCTTTAACCCCTTTTTTCACCAAATTCCAGCGGGATCAGGCCACTTGACCCCCTCCCCCCCCCCTGGATCCATTCAGATACATGTTATACCATGAAGGACTAAATGTCATGGCACACAGGCACAAATGCCGCAGCTTACATGGGACATGATAACAAGTAATCTTTTTGATAACCCCTTTTTTTGCCAAATTCCAGGGGGGGTCAAGAGTCGATGACCCCCTGACTCCCCCTCTGGATCCCCGCACATCAATGCCTTTTGATGCACAAAAAGACAAAAGGCTCATCAGTACTACGCGGGGAATCTGACATGCCTTGCCCCAGGACTTGCCTTGCCATATCACTAATGGTGCCAGTAGCATTCGAACTAACACCAAGATACATAGTGTTTGAGAGGAATTGATCTTGCTTAAAACCTTTTCAAAATGAAAAAAAAAATCAAAACTGTACCAATGATCACATCAGCTCATATTTTTTCGTTTCACAGAATTCAAACACAGTTAACCGTTTCGCTGCCCCGGGCCGGTATACCCGTCCTGCGAAAAAAGTGTCAGCGTGCCCCGGGACGGGTATACCCGTTTTTCGTCAAATAGTTTTTTTGCAAAAACATCTGAACATGAGACTAAAATGGTGGATTAAAAGATTGAAAACAATACTTTGGTAAGTTTTATATGGTTTTCATAAAGAATTATATATATTTCACGCTGATATTTAACGAAAACATTTTTTTTTTCAAATTTCCTAGAAATGGCCTGGCAAATATGGAGCCATTTTGAAATAAATCTCTGGCAGCGAAGGGGTTAACTCACTGTAAAATTACATCCTGAAATTCCACCAATGTTGCTCAATCAATAAGAACATTACAGAACATTATGACAACCTGCAATTAGAAGCCAGGTAACTTGTAATTAAAGGCAATGTTCTGTAGAAACAGTTTAAATGACAAACCAAAATTTCATATTCTCAGAGATTTTAACTAGAGCTTATAGTATGCTCGTCATGGATTACAATAATTTTGGTACATGTTCTTTTTTTTAACATTAATTTGGTACATTAAGGGGGAATGCTCCAGTTTCCTTAATTTTTTCCCAATAATAGAATTTATTTATATTTTGTATGTTGAAATTACATGTTATTACCAATTGAAAAATAAAACAAGAGGACCATGATGGCCCTAAATCGCTCACCTGAATCAAGATGACAAGAGTGATAATGGCAATTTTGTCAAATTCAAAGGCATGGAACTTATAAGGACTTTCTTTTTGGAAACAATTAAGAAATAATTTTGTTCCAATCGATCCTGTAAGGTTGGGTATGAATTAGCACAATTGTTGAGTTAGTTAATTTTCAACAATTATTTCATGATTTCGCAGTTAATTTTCAACAATTATTTCATGATTTCGCAATATACAACATAGGGCTAATTTTCAAGGCATACTGATCTGTTAGAGATTAACAAGATTTTGTCTGTTATTGATAGAATATAGTGAAAGATTACCATCTGATAAGCTAAAGCTAATCCCTTATTTGTTTACATAAGATAAACATGGGGCCAGCCTGAGAGCAACAGATAAGGGAAATAGAAAATTGGCCCAATGTTTTATTTTTAAAGAATTTTCTTATGATTTCTCTAAGTCTGATAAGCCCTTCCTCCCTGCCATGCCCACATTTTTTGACCAATGGAAAAATTTGTGAACACATTTTGAAAAGAGTAACTCAAGGAACATTCCAGTAAAGTCTGGTTCAATTGGGCACAATGGTTGATTTTTAAAGAATTTTCTTATGATTTCTTTAAGTCCGATAAGCCCCTTCCTCCCTGCCACACCCACATTTTTTGACGAATCAAAAATCCGCGAAAAGATTTTGAGAAGGGTCACTCAAGGAACCTTCCAGCAAAGTCTGCTTCAATTGGGCACAATGGTTGATTTTTAAAGAATTTTCTTATGATTTCTCTAAGTCTAATAAACCCCTTTCTCCCTGCCACAGTCACAGTTTTTTACAAATGAAAAAAACTGTCAACAAATTTTGAAAAGAGAGACTCAAAGAACATTCCTGCAAAGTCTGCTTAAAATTGGCCCATTGGTTGATTTTTAAAGAATTTTCTTATGATTTCTCCAAGTCTGATAAGCCCCTTTCTCCCTGCCAAGGCCACAATTTTTTACAAATAAAAAGATTTGTGGTCAAATTTTGAAAAGAATGACTCAAAGCACATTCCTGCAAGGTCTGGTTCAAATTGGCCCAATGGTTGATTTTTAAAGAATTTTCTTATGATTTCTCTAAGTCTAATAAGCCCCTTTATCCCTGCCACGGCCATGTTTTTTTTTTTTCAAATGTAAAATTTCTGAACAAATTTTGAAAAGAATGACTTAAGGCACATTCCTGTCAAGTATGGTTCAAATTGGCCCAATGGTTGATTTTTAAAGAATTTTCTTCTGATTTCTCCAAGTCTGATAAGCCCCTTTTTCCCTGCCAAGGCCACAATTTTTGACAAATGAAAAAATTTGAGAACAAATTTTGACAAGAATGACTCAAGGCACATTCCTGCAAAGTATGGTTCAAATTGGCCCAATGGTTGATTTTTAAAGAATTTTCTAATGATTTCTCTAAGTCTAATAAGCCCCTTTCTCCCTGCCAAATAAGCCCCTTTATCCCTACCACGGCCATGTTTTTTTTTTTCAAATGTAAAATTTCTGAACAAATTTTGAAAAGAATGACTTAAGGCACATTCCTGCCAAGTATGGTTCAAATTGGCCGAATGGTTGATTTTTAAAGAATTTTCTTCTGATTTCTCCAAGTCTGATAAGCCCCTTTTTCCCTGCCACGGCCACAATTTTTGACAAATGAAAAAATTTGTGAACAAATTTTGACAAGAATGACTCAAGGCACATTCCTGCAAAGTATGGTTCAAATTGGCCCAATGGTTGATTTTTAAAGAATTTTCTAATGATTTCTCTAAGTCTAATAAGCCCCTTTCTCCCTGCCACGGCCACATTTTTTGACAAATATGAAAATTTGTGAACAAATTTTGAAAAGAGTGACTCAAGGAATATTCCTGCCGAGTTTGGTTCAATTGGGCCCAATGGTTGATTTTTAAAGAATTTTCTTATGATTTCTAGTCTGATAAGCCCCTTTCTGCCTGCCACGCCCACATTTTTTGACAAATCAAAAATTCACGAACAAGTTTTGAAAAGTATCACACAAGGAACATTCCTGCCAAGTTTGGTCAAAATTGGTCCAATGGTTTAGGAGGAGAAGATGTTGAAAGAAATTGTGAACGGACGGACGGACGGACGGACGGACGGACAGATGGACGGACGGACAGACGGACGGACGACGGACAAAAAGCGACCACAATAGCTCACCTTGAGCACTTCGTGCTCAGGTGAGCTAATAAAAATGGATGGTCAGCGATCTTGTTTGAATTTTATAGGCATTCGTATCACATACCCCTACAGCGAAAAATGCAAAATTTCTTGCACCTGTCCAAGGTCACTAAAATGCTAATAAAATGCTGTATATTCACCGTTTAGTCCCGTACACGGATTTAAAGTAACGTCTTACATTTAATAAAAACAGAAAACCCAAAATATGTGCTACTTTAAACGCATAAATGTATAAAACAGCATGCTCACGTGTTCGGTTAGATCGACGAAGCTGGAGTGTTTTTATGTCAAAATTTGCATATTTTTGGAAATATTTCAAGTTCTACATAATAGAATTTGATAAAACTCCCCCATTGTATTAAGCAACATGTCCTGGTAATAATTAAAAAGGAAAATGTATAGGTCAGCGCGCTTATTAGTGAATTACAGCAATTTTTAACAGCTACACGTGAACAAAATGACACAAAACAGTGGTAACTGCATACATACTTACGACTGTCTTGCTCCGAATAATCGATTTCCAACTTAAGGAAATCAGTTTCGCATAATTAATACACTTTTACCCTCGAAAATCGTAAATTGTAATGATGTCTTTTATTATTGAAAATATGGTAGCGAAACATATTGGTACGAAACATTTAATTTACCACAGTAAAGACCGAGTGTTCCGAAAAACTGGAGCATTCCCCCTTAACCCTTTCCCAAACAAGACCTGGTTTTGACGTCCCTAATAGAAAAGGCTGGGAAAACATTGAAACAAAAGAAGAAACTGCTGATAACCAGCAGTTTCTCCTTTTGTCTCAATATTTTCTCTGCCATTTTTTACACAAATCCTACTTTTCATAACATCCTTTTTGTCATTTGTGGCAGTTTTTGAAGTGGATCACCCTAAAATTTTGCTGTTTGGGAAAGGGTTAACATTGATGTAAAATTTCACACAACATTTCAAACTCACTATATAATTTCACCCAATAATCCCATCAATGTAGCTCAATCAATAACTACCATACAGAGCCTGCAATTAGGAGGCAGGTAACTTGTAATTAACCCTTTCCCAAACATTACCTAGTTTTGATATCCCTAATGGACAAGGCTTGGGAAAACATTGAAACAAAAGGAGAAAATGCTGATAACCAGCATTTTCTCCTTTTGTCTCAATATTTTTTATGTCATACTTAACACAAATCCTATCTTTAATAACATGTATTGAAGTGGATCACCCAAAAATTTTGACGGTGGGAAAGGGTTAAAGACAATATCTGTAGAAACACTCTCACTGACTGTAACCATTACAAGTCCATGATTGATTTTTACATCATTTTCTCCCCATAAAATATTCAAACACTAATCATGCTTTTACCCCCAGCTTCCAGTAGGCACTTCAGAATGTGCAAATTCTCGCTTCTTATGGTTGCAAAACAGGGAAATAATCCTGCAAAATATTGTTCCATTCTTACTTTACAAAACCATACAGTGTGGGTGTTTGTTAAAAGTTTCATTTCCAAAACATTTCTCTCAAATAGTTATATCAGTTTATGAAAAGGAGGTACACATGTGCATTATTATACTTAGATCAATCAGATTCACAATCAATTATTTATGCTTTTTCCATTGATTAATAATCAAGGGTGCATTAGTCCAGAATTGAATCAATTACTTTTTAAAGTATGATCAACACCATGTCTTTGAATGATATTAACCCATTACCAAACTAGAACTGTCGCAAAGCGGACGAATACCCCCCACTAGGGCCTTGTCACTGAAAAAGTGCTATAGGTCAAAATGTTCTTGACTTAGAGCATGGAAACGAATTTTAAACAAAGTCCAACTGTGACCTTGACCTTTGACCTTGGTGACCCCAAAACAATGGGGCACCTCCATTGGTCATGGGCAACAACTGTGTAAAGTTTCATGATCCTAGGTCAAACGGTTCTCGAGTTAGAACACAGAAACCAAATTGTAAATTTTGACCACTCCCCCCCCCTCGTTAAAAACTTCAAAGTGGCATAACTGTAAGACTAATGACTGGATCATGATGAAAATTGCAGGTGCACAATTTCATATGATAGGAAACATCCTGATAAAATTTCAGAAAAATTGGTCAAAAACTGTGGGAGGAGAAGAGGACACAAGATTATGTCCACCACCCCCCTTAAAAACTTCAAAGTGGCATAACTCTGAAACTACTGACTGGATCAAGATGAAAATAGCAGGTGCACAACTTCATATGATAGGGAACATCCTGATAAAATTTCAGAACAAGAGGGCCATTGGCCCTGAAGCGCTCACCTGATATAATAACTTTTTTGTAAACCAATTTTCAGGTTGATTGGACAAAGAATGTGACCTCTAGGGTGCACACAAGGTTTATCTAAGATTTGACCTCGTGACCTAGAATTGATCAAGACAATCATTCTGATCAATTTTCAGGTTGATTGGGCAAAAAATGTGGCTTCTAGAGTGCACACAAGGTTTTACAAAGATTTTACCTCATGACCTAGTTTATGACCCCAGACAACCCAATTTCAATCTTGTCTGAAAATTGATCAAGACAATCATTCTGATCAATTTTCAGGGTGATTGGGTAAAAAAATGTGGCCTCTAGAGTGCACACAAGGTTTTTCTAAGATTTGACCCCGTGACCTAGTTTTTTACTCCAGATGACCCAATTTCAAACTTGTCCGAGATTTCACCAAGACAATCATTCTGATCAATTTTCAGGTTGATTGGGCAACAAATGTGGCCTCTAGAGTGCACAAAAGGTTTTTCTAAGATTTGACCCCATGACCTAGTTTTTGACCCCGTATGACCCAATTTCAAAATTGTGCGAGATTTTATCAAGCCAATCATTCTGAGCAATTTTCAGGTTGATTGGGCAAAAAATGTGGCCTCTAGAGTGCACACAAGGTTTTTCTAAGATTTGACCCTGTGACCTAGTTTTAGACCCCAGATGACCCTATATCAAACTTGTGCGAGATTTTATCAAGTCAATCATTCTGAGCAATTTTCAGGTTGATTGGGCAAAAAATGTGGCCTCTAGAGTGCACACAAGGTTTTTCTAAGATTTGACCCCGTGACCTAGTTTTTGACCCCAGATGACCCAATTTCAAAGTTGTCCAAGCTTTCATCAAGACAATCATTCTGAACAAAATTTCAGGTTGATTGGGCAAAAGATGGGGCCTCTAGAGTGCACACAAGGTTTTTCTAAGATTTGACCCCGTGACCTAGTTTTTTACCCCAGATGACCCAATTTCAAACTTGTCCAAGATTTTATCTAGACAATAATTCTGATCAATTTTCAGGTTGATTGGGCAAAAAATGTGGCCTCTAGAGTGCACACAAGGTTTTTCTAAGATTTGACCCCGTGACCTAGTTTTTGACCCCAGATGACCCAATTTCAAACTTGTACAAGATTTCACCAAAAAAATCATTCTGAGCAAATTTCAGGTTGATTGGGCAAAAAATGTGACCTCTAGAGTGCACACAAGGTTTTTCTAAGATTTGACCCAGTGACCTAGTTTTTGACCCAAGATGACCCAATTTCGAACTTGTCTGAGATTTTATCAAGACAATTATTCTGAGCAAATTTTAAGTTGATTGGGCAAAAAATGTGGCCTCTAGAGTGCACACAAGGTTTTTCTAAGATTTGACCCCGTGACCTAGTTTTTGACCCCAGATGACCCAATTACAATCTTGTGCGAGATTTCATCAAGACAATTATTCTGAGCAAATTTCAGGTTGATTGGGCAAAAAATGTGACCTCTATAGTGCACACAAGGTTTTTCTAAGATTTGACCCCGTGACCTAGTTTTTGACCCCAGATGACCCAATTTCAAACTTGTCCGAGATTTTATCAAGACAATCATTCTGAGCAAATTTCAGGTTGATTGGGCAAAAAATGTGGCCTCTAGAGTGCACACAAGGTTTTTCTAAGATTTGACCCCGTGACCTAGTTTTTGACCCCAGATGACCCAGTTTCGAACTTGTCCGAGATTTTATCAAGACAATCATTCTGAGCAAATTTCAGGTTGATTGGGCAAAAAATGTGGCCTCTAGAGTGCACACAAGGCAAAGTTTGACGGACGACGGACGACGGACACCGGACGCCGGACGACGGACACAGCGGTATCACAATAGCTCACCATGAGCACATTCGTGCTCAGGTGAGCTAAAAATTGGTCAAAAACTGTGGGAGGAGAAGAGGACACAAGATTATGTCCACGGACGGACGGACAGACGGACGGACAACCTGATTCCAGTATACCCCCCCATAACTTTGTTGTGGGGGGTATAATGACAAAATTTTAGGGCAGTCCAAATTGAAAGATCACGCAGACAACAATTTCAAGTGAATGGAATTTTTAATTCTTATGTCATTTTGGATAGAAAACATTGTGGGAAATGAAGAAATTGCTTGTCACAAGCAATTTCTTCATGTTCCACAATGTTTTCCAAAGCCTTTATTTTGTAGGGCGTCCAAAAGCGTAAATGTATGGGAAAGGGTTAATTGCTCCAACTGAGCAAATAAGTACCTACAGCAGATGGTTTAAACCTAAATTGCCAAACAAAACTTGGTTTGATGTCCCTGCAAGAATAGCCTTTGAATGATATTAAGGCCAAAGAAGAAAATGTTGATAATCATCATTTTCTCCTTTTGCCTAAATATTTTTTTTACTATATTGCACACAAAAACTAGAAGACCTGAAGGTCTTGAGTCGCTCCACAGGCCTGAATTTCATCTAATATTTAATCCAAGTTTTGATTAGATTGTTCAATGCTTGTGTTTCATAGAGCAAAAAGAAAGTTACAAAACTAGATTGTTCAGAATGTGTGGTTCTTGAAGCAAAGAAAGTAAAACTATATGTTTGCCATTTGAGAAAGGGTAAAAGGAAATGGGAGAATATTCCAGCTTAGGATGATAGAAGCAATTAAAATTTTCCTTCTTCTAGACAGATCTAAATCTAAATTGACAGACAATTGATTACTCCAATATATTTCATATTTCTAAAAATAGATTTTGAGCTAAAAATAGATTTGGGGAAAACCCTTTTCAAAAATTAATGCAAATGGCTATTCAAACATGAATTTCTACTACATGTAATATAAAGTCCAAGTTTTGACTAAAATTTTCAATACTTGTTGCTCTTAAGACCTAGCGTCTACTAGGGCACGGACAATACGCCGAATGTATTCGGACAGAAAAAGTAATGTTCTGCAGACCTTCCGCACGTTCCTAATGCCTTCTTAATGCTATCACCAAACCTTCCGAAAGATTCGTAGTCTTCTGGACCTCCAATTTTGTCCGCGTCGAAATTTTGATCGAGAGCAAAATTTCGACGCGGAAATGATTGTCCGCATATCTTCGGCAACTTGTCTGCGTTGTCGTAAGGACATCGTCATGATATCCCGAATCTTTCGCGATTGACCCGGACTACTTCAGTCACGCGGACAGCGAGCAGACACTCAGTAGGTTGCACGGAATATCCGGGTTAACGGTACGGAAGAGTTTCGGCACGAATTCAGGACGATGAGAACGGTTTCAGTATAGTCACTGAACTCATGGGGAACACCCCGCGATCTTTTAAAAATAAAATTATTCACTGAATCAGTCATTTTTGGCTACAGAGTAAATGATACGGAATTCATTTTTTAATTATTATTATTATTATAATTATTATTATTATTATTATTATTATTATTATTATTATTATTATTATTATTATTATTATTATTATTATTATTATTATCATTATTATTATTATTATTATTTGTATAAAAACATCGAGGAAAAGTAAAGGTATTTTCTTCATTTTACCGTTTTACATTTTAATCTAATACCAAAAACAATACAAGTTTGATAGCTAGCAAAATCCTTTCCAGAAATGTTGCCTCATTTGACGCATACATGTAAATGTTATAGTGTCGAAATAACTGAAGCACTTTCTTCCTCAATTTTTCCCACCTCATCGCAGAGATTGTTCATTCTGGCAACACTACAACGCCTTTGAATTTGACTTATTTAATGTTTGCTTTTTTGCAAAGTAGAGTTAAAAAGATAGTTGGTTCCAAGTCAAAGTTGGTTGGAGGAAAGGAACATTAATTGAATGCGTCTAAATATATGTTCCATGGTTACAGAATAACATTATAAACATGCATAGTACAAAAGGCATTCAGAAAAATAACGATAATCGTAGTAGAATTTCTACTATTCTTGAATAAAATAAAAATTTAAACATACGAAAATCTGCGATGTGTTTGATATGGCCTAGAAACAATAGTGAAAGGAAAGGCACTAATTAATGTCGTAACCAATATCATTTTATAATTATGTTTTCTACAGTTTTATTCTCTGTTTGAAACGTCTTCAATCCGAAGATAGGGTTTCATATTGCCCTAACTGACGCCGTCTTTCAATTGTAAGCCATGGCCAAATCCACCATCTGTATGGCGTCGTCGACGTCTATAATTGTTACAGTACGACGTCCTCATCGGAAGATAATATTCAATAGTTAAGCAGTCTGTATACATTCGACGTCCTTGATGAAACTCCATCTAATGAAAACGAATAAAAACACGTGACAGTCGTGTGAAATTGGCATTTCATTTAACAACCAACTCGTGCATGTTTGATCTGGATTTCTTAAATCCTTCCGGATGCAATTCTAAACTAGTCTGCGTTGTCTGGACTATGTCGCCGTTTATTCGGCACAATTGCGGATTGTTTACGCGGACAATACTAGGTATGCATGCGTTAAGTTCAGTGACAATGCGCTGATAAATTCATAACGGTTAAAAAAGTATAGTTTCGTCGCGGATGGTATGCCGAAATAAGATTATTTGATTCCGCATACCTTTCGCGTCCTAGTGGACGCTAGGTCTAAAGCAATTATAAAGTTACTAGAAAGCTGAAAATACATTCACATAAGATCTATTGGTTACCAAGCTTTGTCTTTATTTGAGTGAGTTTGGCTGTTAGAGTGAAAACGAAGTCACAATTAGCAATTTTGTCAAATTGAAAGGCATATAACTGAGGATTTTATATCCCTATCTAGCTAAGAATAACACTAAAGCAAGATCTTAACTTCACCTACATCTTGTTTAAGTTTTGACCTGATTGTTCAATATTTGTGGATGTAAAGAGTCCAAAATCAAAGTCGAAAACAGCAATTTTGTCAAATTCAAGGGCAGATAAATCATGATTTAAGATTCCTATGAAGCTGAAAATTACACCAATGCAAGATCTTATGGCCAGTAAGATAACATGAAGGTTTTGTGATGATTGGTGGATATTCATGATTGTTTGAGTAAAAATAAGGTCAAAAATGGTAATTTTGCCAATTTCAAGGGCACATAACTCAAGACATAATATTCAGATCAAGCTGAAAATTGCACTCAGGCGAGATCTTATTAGCACCAACATTCTGACCAAGTTTTGTCTTGATTGATCAATATTTGTAGTTGCTAGAGTGAAAACAAAGTCAAAACAACCATTTTTTAATTCAAGGGCAGATAACTCCAGACTTTCTGGTTCAATCAGAATTAATTGAAGGAATCTGAAAGAGGACTACCTAAGGATCATTCCTGTGAAGTTTGATTGAAATCCATCCAGTAGTTTCTGAGGAGAAGATTTTTAAAGAAAAAGTTGACGACCGGACGGACGGACGCACGGACGCACGCACGACGGACACAGCGCCATGACAATAGCCCGCTGGCCTGAAGGCCAGTGGAGCTAAAAATCTTTATAAGCATCCATTATGCCATCTACAGCAGGTTTCAAAGTGGAACACCCTCAAATTTTCTCTTCCTATGTAGAGTTAAAATTTGAGCAACAAATTTCCAATTCAAAATCCCACCTCTTGTACATAACTCCACCAACAGTTGCTCTCTTAAAATTTTGTCCATATATTACAAGTGCCCATATATTACAAGTGCTCATTGATTTCTCTTTTATTTCAGTTAAATTGAGGACACAAATTTCCAATAGCAACGCATTTTGTGCTAGAAATAGACTGAGTTTATCATTATGTTTTAAACCGTCAGTGTTGTTACAAAAAAATCTCGTAACTACAGCTTGAACTAAGCCATAGTTACAAGATTTTATGACAACACCTACAGAAATTCTACTGTTTGTCCGAAATTTCTCAGAAATTACATCTCAGATACCTGGATAAAATCGTCCCCTTTTTAAAATTCCACCTTCTGCATATAACTCAACAGTTGCTCCCTTAAAATTTTGTCCACATATAACATGTTCTCATTGATTTCTCTTTTGTTTTGTTTTAGTTAAAATTGAAGCAACAAATTTCCTAATGAAAATCCCACCTCTCGTACATAACTCAATGGTTGCTCTTAAAATTTTGTCCATATATAACAAGTGCTCATTGATTTCTGTCTCCTATACGGACAAATTTTACTACGAAACAACCGTCGATACAACAGTCTACAAAGCGGCAATCTATCTTTCAGTCTTTCAATGCAGTATGCAAAAGTTGGCAGCATTTTCCTCTTTAGCCCCAATGTTTATCAAAGCTGTATCTTTCAGGAATGTCAAAACAAAGATATGGGATTAAAAGCTTGTGTCTGTGGTCAAGAGGTAGAGCGTCATCCTTGCGACCAATAGGTTCCAACTTAAATTGATCCGATGTTCTTTTCGGCCCACACATTCTGCGCAAGTACAGATAAAGTTTTCAGGAAGCAGAATCCAGAGAGATTTACCCAAGTTGTAATAACTTGTTTCCAAATCAATGTAGTTATTTAAACCCATTTTTAAACCCATTAGGTGTAAACTAAGGACATGGGAAAGTGTTAGTTAAAACGACCTTTCTTAGCAGAGTTTAATAGTCAGGGGCAAACTAAGCCTCATATAGATACTTTCACAAGATAGAACCTAATGTTTTTGAATTGAAAGAATGGAGTTTTACATTTCATAATCAGCGTTTTCTCCTTCGCCTCAATGTTTTCCGAGACAATATCTCTCAACTAAAAAGGGACGTCAAAACCATTAGGTGCAGGGTGTTAAATTTAAGGTTCCCTACAGTCAACACCAGACCTTCTTTGGGAGAGGGTTAGCAGTGGGATTATCGGAAAAATACAGGAATGGAGTACAACCTTGGGCAGGACTTTTCTATGATAATCGTAATTCCCAGTTCCAATAATCGTGTTCCGCTACGTGTTCCGCTACGCAGGTAGAGCTCTGTGACAGTCAATACTATGACTCATCCTCAACCTTTCCCAGAATGTGAGAAATATTACTACTGTCTTTTCCCTTTAACTTTACCCACTACCAAACGGCACATTTTTTAGATGAAATTGTCTTTTTTTGTGTGTCTTGTGGTAGAAATAATTGTGGGAAATGAGGAAATTGCTTGCCTTTTCCCTTCAACTTAACCCACTACCATTTGGCAATATTTTGGAATAATCCAGGGGTTTCATTAAGAGGCGGGGGACGGGGATTTCCCCCTCCTCTTTGACTGAATTTCAGTATGATCCCCCTGCTACTTTTGAAAATTTTGTATGGAGTTAACCCTTTCCCAAACGACAACATTTTAAGGTGATCCACTTAAAAAACTGCCACAAATGACAAAATGGATGTTATTAAAGGTATAATTTGTGTAAAATATGGCACAGAAAATATTGAGACAAAAGGAGAAACTGCTGGTTATCAGCAGTTTCTTCTTTTGTCTCAATGTTTTCTTAAGTCTATTCCATTCGGGACGTGAAAACCAGGTCTTGTTTGGGAAAGGGTTAATAGAGAATAGATAGAAAATCTCCCGTCTACATTAGCTTCTGGCCCAGGTGGCCAAAAATTATTGAAACCCATACTGATCCCATTTAATCCTTTCCCAAACAGCCAAAATTTGGACCATTCCATATTCAAAGATATTGCAGAAGACAATTTAAACTGAATGAAATTTCACATTTTTTCGTCTTTTTGGGTAGAAAATATTGTGGGAAATGAAGAAATTGCTTGTCACAAGCACTTTCTTCATTTTCCACAATGTTTTCTAAAGCCTTTTTCTTTAGGGGAGTCAAAAGGAGTTAATGTGTGGTAATGGGTGTAAATTGTGATAAAGCATAGAAAATATTGAGGCAAAAGAAGAAAATGCTGGTTATTAGCATTGTCTTCTTTTGCCTCAATGTTTCCCTAGCCATTTCTTCCAAGGACGTCAAAACGTGGTCTTGTTTGGGAAATTCTATCTTTATAAACATACATTTTGTCGTCTGTACAAGCTTTCAAATTAGACCGCCCTAAATTTTGATATATGGGAAAGGATAATAATAAGGACATCAAAACCAGGTCTTGTTCGGGAAAGGGTTAAACCAAAAAGCGCTAAAACTTGCTCCCAAATCAATGTCAAACAAAACAGAAACTAATAATTGACTGTGTAAATAGTAACAGAAAGGTTTTAACCCTTTACCAAAAAGACTTCCTTCCCTAAGACATTCTTAAAGAGGAAAGTTTCTGAAAACATTGAAAGAAAAGAAGAAATGTTTAAAACATTAATATTTTCTGTGCTAAAATGCTACCAAAAGTCGTACTGACATCTATTTTGACATCTGCAGCAAATTCAAAGTTTGGGAAGTACACAATTTCTTTGAGCAGCAGAGCATTAACTCTTTCCAAAGCAAGTATAACTGAAAAACTTCAAAGATAGAATTTGTATACCATACATCTGAGAAAATATTGAGGCAAAAAGGAGGAAATGCTGGTAAACAGCATTTCATGCCCTTAGAAAAATGCTGGGAAAACATGATTGCAGAAAATGAAGAAACTGCAAAATGTTACAAGCAATTTCTTCATTTTCAATAGTTTTCTATCCTGAAAGACCAAAACATATATAAAATTGATTCACTTGAAACTGTCTGTACCATCTTTGAATTTGGACAAGTAAAAAATTTTGCTGTTTGGGAAATGATTAACCCTTTCCCACACATTGAAGCTTTTGGACACCCCACAAAATTAAGGCTTTGGAAAACATTGTGGAAAATGAAAAAATTGTTTTTGACAAGCAATTTCTTCATTTCCCACAATGTTTTCTACCAAGAAAGACCAAAAAATATTAAATTTTGTTCAATGGAAATAATATTGTTGTCTACAACACCTATGAGTTTGGACAAGTCAAAAGTTTTGCTGTTTGGGAAATGAAAGAATGAGGACGCGAAAAACCAGGTCTTGTTTGGGAAAGGGTTAAGATCAATATTCCCCCACAGACTCTTAGTGACTCATGGCTGATATTTTCCTAGTATTGATCTTGTATACCAGGCAGCTGGTGAATCAATACAGGGGAGGTTATTCTAGGTGTGTTGGTGAAATAATGCCCCTAGAGTTACCTCTCTTTCAAATAAACTAAAAAGTGTTTGTGATGTTGAACCCCATTTTGTCAAGATTCTGTTTGATTTTATTTTATTGGGGTTTTACACCGTTTTTAACTTCTATGGTCATATCGCGGCGGCTGGAGCACCTAACCGTGGGTTCCTGGTATTTCTCGCACCAGTACAACCACAATATCCAAACCGAGCCTCCAGCTTCTCTCTCACATAGATGATTCACACCCATTGGTGAGAGACAAATGACTTTTGTCAAATGTCAGAATGGATACTGGCCGAGCCGGGGTTCGAACTCGGGACCCCTGGATTGATGACAGACTCCGACGTAACCGACTGAGCTATCCGGACTCGGCGTCAAGATTCTGTATACCCAATGAAATTTACCTTACTTACATATAGGAAATGGTTTTGTGCAGGACAAATTATTGCTAATAAATGGAAATCCCCAATAAACGTCTTGCAATTACGTAGATTCCACTGTATTTTCAATCGACCTACATGCAATTATTGTCCTTTATAAAACAATGACGGTCATGTTGAAGACTGGCACATCATCATACATCCTGATTGAATTGTGCTCAAAATGACATTTTTCAGCTTCTGTCAGTCCCAATGTCCGACGTTAATTTCTCCATGAAAACTTAAAGATAGCCCAATTCAAACAAACAAAACTGTAAAGAAAATTTGAGAATGAGCACAGCTAGTTGCCAAAAATCAATCTCATATTGTTGATGCCTAATTGATTCGAAATTGTGATACTCAAGGGAACCATTAATCAAACAAAATATTTTAACCTGTATCTTAAGAAAATTACAATCGAGTCCAACCTGGTTAAACCTTCTTTTATGAATATTTATTTCTCACGCTCTTTGGTTTCAAACACCGCTTAGTTTGCCCAGTGTTCTCCCCAGCCTAATAAACTGTATCGGCCCCACTACAGCTTCATGGAAATCCGTGTAATGCCACTACAGCTTCAAAAGTACCCCACAGCTTAATTTCTTCAAAATGGTCACCAAAGAGAGACATTTAGAGATATTTCATGTCAAAAACTGATTAATGGGGCATTCTTTTAAACTAAAAAGTACTAATTCTGTATAAAAACATTATGGGAAAAGAAGAAATTGCTCAAATTGAGCAATTTCTTCTTTTCCCATTATGTTTTTATTCACAATTATTTGCATGAACACCATGTGTCGCAAGGTTTACCAATGCCACTACGGCTTCAAAATATTCTGCGGAGAACCCTGTTGCCACTATATTTAACTTTCATTTTCGTCCTTGTCTATACCTGATCTAAGACATTATTACGGAATTACAATTATGTGTCAACTCACACGAATAAATTGTGTTTCACAAGAATTTGAGTCTAGGAGTTTTATCACACACACAAATGGTGTTAAATTGCTAAAAAACATGATTTTCCAGCAATCACACGCTTGCAATTTCCGTCTTCCATAATTGTTTGTGATTGTGAAACTGTGCCATAACTCGCTCAATTAGCGATTATGTTGTTTATCCGTCACCTTCCTTGATTGATAATCAGGACTCGCCCTGAGCACCGACGCTCTCTCGGGGATTATCTGATTTACAAACAATTAGAAGTGTAAGGAGTGGCTTGTGTAGACAAGTCGATCAGTCAAAACATTTGATTCATTATCGAGGGATAAGTTTTCCGATAATCTGCCGTTGACAATAAGCGCATGCCTTGCAGAACAACAAGCTATGATTATGGAGTTTATCTTGGCCATTCACAACATTTAATGGATGATGATCAACTTTGACAACCTTCGCTGTAAAAATCAGATCAACAGTAGGCTGCCGCTTTGACAAGAGAAGATCTATTTGCCTTCCAGAAAATCGCCATTTCGCACCCATGAGTCATTTTGCCCCATTATGTTTTGCGGTTTACCTTAAATTCAATTGTGGATCTTATTTGTAAAATTGCAAATCATATGGTATTTCGACACAAAATAACCACGATACGGTCGCACAAGTATTAATTTACATCATTTACCAGACTGAAACAAGAGCCGTCAGAGACGGACAATGCTCCCCGAATAAGGCATTGTCACAATAAATATATGCCATGCAGAGCTAATATAAAGCTAACAAATGTTAAGCCCCCTTTTTGCATGACATATTTTGTATACGCAAATTTTAAATAGTTTATTGTCAAGGGCATCTGATTTGCTACTCAAATATGAAATTTCATCAAATTCTGACCATTACACTAGGAGAAATTAGAGAAAAACTGTATTTAACCTTAAGTCCCCTTTTCCCATGACGAGGCCTCAAATCCAAAAACCGGGAAAAGTACATCGGCATTTTGTCATAGGGAGTTCACATGGTAAGTTTCATTTGATTTGGCCCAAGGGTTATGGAGAAATCGCTTCGGACGGACGGACGGAATGACGGACGGACAGGACGGACGGACGGACGGACAGACAAAGCGGCGACTATATGCTCTCCCTTCGGGGAGCATAAAAATTAGAATGGCAATGGCTAAACTTTGAACAGGCTACAGACAAATATTTAAAAAAAAATAGAAAAGATTTTAGTTGGAGAGAAAGTTTGAACAAATTGGTTGGAAAGAAAAGATTTTGATAAAGTGAGAATTATTTGGAACAAAAAATCGTCGCCTTATTCTTATAATGTTCTAACTCATTTTTTGTGAAAATTGAGATTTTGGTACCGTTGGAATCGTCTTGGAGTGTTCTATCGGATGGTGCTTACAGATTGTCGAAATTTAGTCTGGTTCAATAGATTCCCAGTAACAGAATGTTCTATCTGTACCAATTTCACCTTTTTGTCAACATTATAATGTTCTAAGTGAAAACCATCCAATGATATGAGTTTTTTTAAGTCACGTGATTCAAAAGTTTGAGTATTAAAGTGTTCCATGAGAAAATGAAGAAATTATTAGAATGTTCTATCTGAATTACAACCAATGAAATAAAAGAATTTATTCCGTCCCGAATTGTCCACCATCAATGTTTTTTGAATTATAATGTTCTAACTGCATCTTTATTGAGATTTGATTGGCTATTGTGGAATTCAACATTATAATATTAAAAAAAATGAAAAAAATATTACATTTCTGTTCTATCTGAAAATCAAAAAATCGAAATAACAAAATTTGTATTCAACAAAATATTAAGATTTTAATAGAATTATGGAGAACAAAAATATTTGGATCACGTATCTTTTTTCCGTCAAAATCGGATTCATAGTAAAAAAGTTATTAAAGGTTGAAATTTCAAACTTGATTTTCTCGAAAGTGTAAAAAGTCGGGTTAGAACATTATAAGAATAAGGCGACGAAATGTCTCCTTGCGCACAATTATATTGATCCTTGATGATGAACTTTGCTATACTATTATCCTTTTGTAAATAAATAAAAAGAATGTAAGAGAACAACCTACTGTCATTAATTGAAGACTCAAGTAGAAAAAACTCTGTAAAATAAATCTCACTCCTAAAAGTTGTGGTAAAATGACTCCGCTCGAAAAATATGCGCAAAAACTTTTCATTTTTGGGTGAATGGCGCACGATCTCACTCCAGGGGTCAAAGATGGAAATTCTGAAAATACTGAACTTTCAAGCTGGGGGCCAGGGGGCCAGCTCTTGAAAAATAGTGTTTTCAAACACCTTAGGAAGGCATTCAGAGCACTTTGTACACACAGCTTTTGCTAGTATTTCAGACTGTTCTTAGTTCTATCAAAAAATATTCAAATTATAATCCAACGCTTTGTACTTTTGTACATTGTATTTTACTCTGTCCATATTCAATCAGCATATATCTACTTTTCAAGCCATGTTCAAATTATAATGAACGCATATTTCAGGGTCACGCTTCCTAGGATTTAGCTGCAATATACATGATGATAGGTATTGGTCAAAAGCCAGATACAATTTTTAAAAAGCCTTTAGGTGTCGGTTACATTATTGCAACTACCTCGGATTCTATTTGAATTAGAATCTATTGTAAAAGACGTTCACACAACTAGGGCGCGTATTCGAAGTTATGCCTGCAAAATTCCCTTTTCCCATGGACAACCGTTAATTAATACGCCGTGATAAGTTAAATTCCACCCCAAAATGTAGCAGAAAAACGTCAATCTGAACAAGACTGCCTATGTTCAAACTGCTAATTTTCCTTCATGAGGCTTTTGAGAAGGTCGCAGGGTCGTAATTAGTCGAGTCTTTGAATCTTCAGGAACGTTTAATTTACGAATTAATTACAGCGGCCTTCTTTCTACAGAAATTACTCGGCATTTGTTTGTGAAACCGAAAAGCAGATCAACATCAAAAACTTTTGCGCAAGTTAGTAATGCAAACCGAAATGTTTTTGAATCTTGATCTGCGTTTAGATACCCATCAACAAGTTTGTGGCTACGATATCGCTAGGTAACCGGATACATTTGATTTTTTTCTCGCAGCGATGACAGTCGCCGTGAATCGGCAGATCTCGTAAAGTAATTCAAAGGCAAAAGCATTCCTATTTTTGATTTGAAAAAAATATGTATCTCCCAATTAGTATTTAATTGACTTGGGGTCGGCAATCGAAAACGCAATCAGTGTTTCCATTTACATAAAAAAATATTGAGTCCCTTGGACCCAGTGCAGTAGAAAAAGTTGAGTCCCAACCACTTTCAGTTGAGTCCAATTTTGACTTCCACAAATCATCTTCAAATTAATTGTTGTACTTGAACGGGCTTAAAAGCCCTTTCCAATACAAGACCTAGTTTTGATATTCCCAGTTAAAGTGGCTTGGGGAAACATTTAAGCAAAAGAAGAAACTGCTAATAATAAGCATTTTTTTCAATTTGCCTCAATGTTTTCCGAGATATTCTCAAGTTTTACACCTAAGTTATGACAAATTTTGTGATCTGCAGCAGCTTTTATCAGCCAGTCTTTGAACGCCGGATCGGCAAGCCACTGGTCTTGAAAAGATCGCGAGTGTTTCTTTTTCTTTTTTTGAGAATCCATTATTATTTACAAAATGAAAGTAACAGTTGGTTTCCGGCTATCACATTGCCCACAAACAATATTTTAGACAGTTCGGGTACCATACGAAAATTTCAAAAAGCGAGAATCCCAACAATCGCAGCTTTTCGGTTAGACGTTGGCGAAGTCTATTTATGGTAACTTTGGAAAACCGGTGACTTTGCTTCAAATCTGTCGTACTTTGAAACATTTTGGATTGTCTTCGCTAGTTATCTGACATTTCTGCCTAAGATGTATGAAAATACACTGTTTTTGCCTCTCATTTTATTTTGCGTCCCATGGACACGACGAGTATAAATATTTTGCGTCCGAGCTGATTTTCATGCGTATACAGATACTTTTACGTCGTAAATGGAAACTCTGGCAATTATGAATTCTTTTCTTAATAGACAAAGAAAAATGATACCTTGTTTAGTGAGTATATCATCCAAATTTTAAACGATTAAAATCCAAGTTAAAAACATTTCGAAGCAAGTTAAAAATAACTCTGCACTACGGCGTGTGTTGTCGGTGTGTTTAATGTCTCTATTCAAACCCAAATTGTGTAGATGCTACGTCATCATGACATCATATTGTTTTATGGTCCAGACAATGTCACGTGCCTATTCGTCTGACAAACGTGTCAATCAATTTGAAAGTCAAGGATTGGGCGGGGACATTTTTCTACAGCCAATCAATGCTTTACAAACGTTGACTTGTAGCAATTTATTTACCATTCAAACACCGGTCACTCTTGACTAAACATATTAATTCTGGAATTTGTTTGCGAAAGCGATGAAATCTAGATCTTTAGACTTACATGGAGGGTAAAAAAACACAGAATTTATGAAAAAGACTTGTGAAAAGAATGTTTTTGAGCTCGACTTTTTTTTGCTAAATGCTAGATTCCTGCGCCATACTAACGCAGATCTATGGCTGATCGGGGCGATCGTCTAGATAATTTCTCAAGAAACAAAATAATAAAGATTCAACACGAATATCACAGCTATGAAACACATTTTCGAGACTAACGACAACTACAGGAATCAAAACATGCTGGAATTTTCTTCCCACCCGAAAAGGTAATATATTTTAGATATGAAAATAAGATATCCATGTACGGAGAAATAACTTTACAACTCAAAGGAAGGGAGTCCTACGATTTTTTTCGTGGAAATAAAGAACAGTACTGTAAACATTTTACGCTCATAAATTTTCAGACGTTTTTTTTTGGACACAATAATGAAACCATATTGCGTAGATCTATATCTATCAAAGTGTGCAACAATCAGACAAAATACGCATGACTAATTGAAGTGCTGGAGTCCCGAGATTGAATTCGGTAAACCGATCTTCGGCGGCGGAAATTTCCAAATTTGGTAATTGTCGGATGCAGTCAGCATAATCAGAATCGTTAACATCACGGAATCGTCCAAATGTTACGAATATGCTGCTTTTTAGGTGGACTCGCTCCTTTGCTTGATATGTGTCCCTAACACCAAAATGATAAACGCAACGTTCGATGTTTTATTCGATTCTTTTTCTATGTTGAACAATATGTACTATCTCTGAGTAGACTTGGTTTAGATAACAAAGAACAGAAAATAACAGAAGCGATCTCTGTGTACATGTAGCTTCAGACCATCAAGAGGGGGTTACCCCCCCCCCCCCTTACTTTTCTCAACGGATTTACACGATTTGGAAAAACGGCCCCGGCGGCCGTCCAAAATACGGAAATCCGTATCAGTACGGAAAACTTTGACCCCTGTCACTCTTTGAAAAGTTGACAGGTATGCCGGGGACGCAGGTCTTCAAATTTGACAAGTCTCCTGCGTCCATTCAAACCCTTGTTGCACTCCATCAAAAAACTAGAAACTTGGCCCAACAATTCTTTTTCCAACTTCAGACTCATGTTAAACAGAGGGTAGGCAATGGCAAAAAAATGATATTTACCCAAACTGAGCTTGTCATAAAACCATTGATCAGACAATTTGTCAGACAGCCATAATTTATATTGGCCCAATCTTGAAACAGAGAAAATCTTTTTTTCCTAAATTTCTGAATCACTGTCTTCGGATACATTTTTGCATCTAGGTGCAACTGTTTTTTATTGTCTTGCATGTTTTAACTTAGTCTAAAATATCTTTAATTCTTATACAGAAATTCAATAAACAGCAACAGTGTTACTTATGCATTGCATTATAAAATGCAATAAATTAGTAACATTCAATCTTCTCCCAAAGCCCAATAAGTTACAAATGGGTCGTTTTGACTAGGGGCCGAATTGACTGTAGAATATTTTGGGCTTCCAACACCAATACAATTATTGTTTATTGCAAATACAAATCCATAGATCACAAGAAAATGTGGTTGAATCTACAATTGCCAGATATTGTTGATAAGTGTACGAAGTATTCTCACAAATCATCAATTTGATCAAAAATGACAATTTGTTGAACAAAAATTGGGGGAACCACGTTATATTCACTATTCCACACACACTTTCGAAATGAAATACTTACTCTAAGGTATTCCGTGACTGTCTGGAAAGATCTGACTACCTCATCAATTGTAAACACAAGAGAATCGAGTGTAAATTGGAGAAATTCTATCAATTAGGGACTCACTTTGTTTGACTGTCCGCCATTAATAGTGTGTGACGTCATTGATTTGGAAAGACGTGATTGGCCAAAAATTTAGTCTGCTAGCTGCATAATAGACTGTAACACCTAGCTAGTTGGAAAAATGTTTCCCAAACGATGTAAAAATGAATTTTCATAATTCCAAAACTTCTTTTCTCCATGCAAGGTGCCTAAAAAGTTTCTTTTAGTCAAGGTTCTTTATATTGTACGCACGTAACACCAATACAGCACAAAAATACCATTCTGTAGGAAGTATATTGAAAATTAGAAATTTTTGCAAAAAACTGTCCCAAACGGTGTATAGCGGACGAGAATTGACCTGGCAGAGCATTCCATTCGATTAGCATGGACTGCTCTGCCAGGTCATTTATCGTGAGGTATAAAAACGACTGTTCACATTTCAAGTCTTCTTTTAACCATGGAATGAACCGGAAAGTGTTTTTAGTCATGGATCCTGATATTGTACGTAGGCTATGTCACAGCAATTCAACACAAAAATAGCATTTTAAAGGTAGCACCTTGAAAAAGAGAAATTCTTGAAACATGTTTCCCAAACGGTGTAAAAATACATTTTCATAATTCCAAAACTTTTTTTCTCCATGGAATGTGCCTTAAATTATTTTTTAGTCAAGGTCTTTATATCGTACGCACGTAACATCAATATAGCACAAAAATACCATTCTGTAGGGAGTATACTGAAAATTAGCATTTTTTCCCCAAAAATCTGTAACAAACGGTGTAAAAACGACTGTCCACATTTAAAGTCTACTTTTAGCCATGGAATGTATGGAAAATTGTTTTTTTACTCATGGATCCTGATTTTGTACGTATGTCACAGCAACGGAACATAAAAATAGGCTACCATTTTAAACGTAGTACCTTGAAAAAGAGTTATTGTTGAAAAATCTTTTCAAAACGGTGCAAAAATGCATTTTCAGAATTCCAAAACTTCTTTTCTCCATGGAATGTGCCTGAAAGTGTTTTAGTCAATAGTCTTTACATTGTACGCACGTAGCACCAATACAACACAAAGATACCATTCTGTGGGTAGTATGTTGAAAATTAGAAATTTTTGCAAAAATCTGTCCCAAACGGTGTAAAAATGACTGTCCACATTTCAAGTCTTCTTTTAGCCATAGATTGTACTGGAAAGTGGTCTTTAGTCATTGATCTTGATTTTGTACGTATGTCACAATCCAACACAAAAATACCATTTTAAAGGTATCTACCTTGAAAAAGAGAAATTTTTGAAAAATATTTCCAAAACGGTGTAAAAATTAATTTTCATAATTCCAAAACAATACCTTTAACTTAAAATCCCTTTTAGGCACATTGCATGGAGAAAAGAAGTTTTGGAATTATGAAAATTAATTTTTACACCGTTTTGGAAATATTTTTCAAAAATTTCACAGCAATCCAACACAAAAATAGGCTACCATTTTAAGGGTAGTATATTGAAAAAGAAAATTTTTTGAAAAATGTTTCCCAAACGGTGTAAAAATTAATTTTCATATTTCCAAAACTTATTTTCTCCATGGAATGCGCCTGAAAGTGATTTTAGTCAATGGTCTTTATATTGTACGCACGTAACACCAATAAAGCACAAAAATACCATCATGTAGGTACTATACTGAAAATTTGATTTTTTTTCAAGAATCTGTCCCAAACGGTGTAAAAATGACTGTCCACATTTCAAGTCTTCTTTTAGCCATGGAATGTACCGGAAAGAGGTTTTTAGTCATGGATTCTGATTATGTATGTATGTCACAGCAATCCAACACAAAATACCATTTTATAGGTGGTACTTTGAAAAAGAGAATTTTTGAAAAACGTTTCCCAAACGGTGTTAAAATGAATTTTCAAAATTCTAAAACTTCTTTTCATTGCAAATTAGATTTTTTTTTTTGCAAAAATCAGTCCCAAACGGTGTAAAAACGACTGTCCACATTTCAAGTCTTCTTTTAGCCATGGAATGTACCGGAAAGAGGTTTTTAGTCATGGATCCTGATTATGTATGTATGTCACAGCAATCCAACACAAAAATACCATGTTAAAGGTGGTACCTTGAAAAAGAGAATTTTTGAAGAATACTTCCCAAACGGTATTAAAATGAATTTTCATAATTCCAAAACTTCTTTTCTCCATGGAATGTGCCTAAAAGTGTTTTAGTCAAATGTCTTTATATTATACGCACGTAACACAAATACAGCACAAAAATACCATGCTGTATGTAGTATATTGAAAATTAGAAATTTTTGCAAAAATCTGCCCCAAACGGTGTAAAAACGACTGTCCACATTTCAAGTCTTCTTTTAGCCATGGAATGTACTGGAAATCGGTCTTTAGTGATGTATCCTGATTTTGTACGTATGTCACAGCAATCCAACTCAAAAATACCATTTTAAAAGTAGCACCTTGAAAAAGAGTAATTTTTGAAAGATGTGTCCCAAACGATGTAAAAATGAATTTTCATAATTCCAAAAAATATTTTCTCCATGGAATGTGCCTAAAAGCTGTTTTTAGTCAAGGGTCTTTATATTGTACGCACGTAAAACCAATACAGCACAAAAAACATTCTGCAGGGAGCATATTGAAAATCAGAAAGAAATTTCAAAAATCTGTCCAAAACGGTGTAAAAACGACTGTCCACATTTCAAGTCTTCTTTTAGCCACGGAATGTACTGGAAAGTGTTTTTCAGTCCTAGATCCTGATTTTGTACGTATGTTATTTAAAGCAATCCAACACAAACATACAATTTTAAAGGTAGTCTCTTGAAAAAAAGAGATTTTTTTGAAAAATGTTTCCCAAACGGTGTAAAAATGAATTTTCATAACTCCTAAACTTCTTTTCTCCATGGAATATGCCTAAAAGTGTTTTCATTGAATGTTTTTTATATTATACGCATGTAACACCAATACAACACAAAAGTACCATTCTGTAGGTGGTTTATTGAAAATTAGATTTGTTTTGCAAAAAATTTGTCCCAAACGGTGTAAAAACGACTGTCCACATTTAAACTCTTCTTTTTGGCCATGGAATGTACCGGAAAGTGTTTTTTCGCCAAGGGTCCTAATTTTGTACGTTTGTTCCCAGCAAGCAATTTGTATGGGTCCCATATGGGTCCCATATGGGCACCTTTATGGGTCCCATAAGGGTAACCCATATGGGACCCATTTAGGATGTGCAACCGGGGGCAATATGGGTCCTATCTGGGCAGCCCATATACATGCAATCTGGGACCCATATGGGTCCCAAATGGGCAGACCCATATAGACAGCCCTGATCTAACCCATTTCTATTGGCTTTCGTTTGGTGTTGATCGAAAATGAAAACCTTCCAGAGCTTATCGCTTAGAAGGGGTAATTATTCCCCATCATAGAGGATTAAGGTCTCGCCAGGTATGTCTGACGACCTTGACACATTTTCTAAGGTTTGATACCTAGGAATTTGGTCTTAACTGTCATAACATTTTCGAGGCTTTCTATAACTATCTATATGTTTTTTGATATATTTTTATGTCTAGATTTATTTCTATCTTTTTTTGAAAATGTGTACACAATTTAATTTCTTTTAACAGAGTTATAGAGGATTATCAAGCCAAATGCTTTCTTTACATAAACGCTTTGTAAAAACATGATCTATTGTCAAGATTTTAAATTATTTCCCTTTAATATACATGTACATAAAACTCCTTGTAACACACTAATTGATAAGATTATGTTAGTGATTTGAACAGACTAATTACAGTTTAAACACCGTTAAAACGACAAAATAATTCGGATGATCCAACATGAAGCCCATGTTTAAAAAACGATATTGACAAAGAATGTACTTCTGTACAATATAGCGCAGAAAAAACGTATGCAAAAGAAGAAAATGCCGATTATCAACTTTTGCTATTTAATATCTCTAGGCCTATGTTTTCTTGGCAATTTAGGCCTACCTTTCTATTAGAGAAGTCAATACCAGGTATTGTTCGAGAAAGGATTAGACATGTCTTATTGATGTTGCCTTAGGCTACTTGTCTTGCTGAATCTAATGTTGTTTTTTTTTTCAATTTGTATTGATTTGATGGTCATTAATTTTGATGGATGTAAATAAGATCGTCATTCAAATTGAAAACTTATAATTCTATAGGCTACATGATTCAGATTATGGATATTTTAGATATGCTCATGTATACATAATTATTCTGTTGTACTTGAATGGGCGCAAGCCGATTATTGTAACTGGGACCCCCATAGTCAAAACAACATGGGCTTTCCTACATAGGTCCTATATGGGCATACCCATATGGGCTTGCCCATACACAGCCCATATCCTGGGAATATGGGACCAATCTGGGTCCCTTATGATCAAACCCACATGGGCTTACCTACATAGGTCCTATTTGGGTCCAATATGGGCCTACCCACACGGGCTTACCCATACACATCCAATATAGGACCCATACAGAGTGTCCCAAAAAAAACGGAACCCTATTTCAAAGTCAAATATTTTAAAGCGAAAGCATAGAATCTAATTTTTGAATTTGCAGTACTAAAGATACATTATTTTTGCATATTCGTTTTAAATTTCACTTCAAAATATGTATTGTTTCAAAAGTTATAAGAAATTTAATAAAGACACTAAAAAAGCGTTTTAACATGAAATCGATTTTTGCGTCTTGTTTGTTCGTAAAAGCGCACTGACGGTCAACTGTTGAGTTCTTCACCGTTGTACAAGTACGTACCAATTTTCTCAAAATTTATTAATATAAAAGTGCCGCATGTGCAAATTGGGTCCGTTAGGTGGTCGTTTGAAATGATTTTAACCCTTTCACACACCGCAAAAAGTTAGGGTGGACTGGATTGAAAGCTGATGCTGATGACAAAATTTACGCTGATAAAGACAGAATTTGCGTAAAATACTGCACAGAAAATATAGAGGCAAAAGGAGAAAATGCTGGTGACCATTATTTTCTTCTTTTGTCTAAATACTTTCTCAAGCTAATTCTCTCATGGATGTCAAAACCAGGTCTTGATTGGTAAAGGGTTGAAGTATTTGGCATTTGAGCGCTAACCGGCATGCTAGTAATAAAATAACTGCATATTATTACATGTATTATGAATCTTTGATGCACTTTGATATTTTGTTTGTATTCATTTTTTTGTTTTGGTTACACCGCAGCTCTACTTTAACAGTTTATTTGTTAGCGGTAAAGATGAAACGAATATGCACTATTGTAAGTAAAATGTTTCAATACCACTTTTGTATTGTATTAAACAATTGTGAAGAGTCAGGTGTAGGCGCACGCTGCGAACGGAAAGATCGATATGGTGTTAAAATGGTTTTCCGGGTGCATTCATTTGAATGCCAATATTTTTAAAACTAATAAACATTTTTCAACCAAATTTTAACTGCCGATAGAAAACCGTCGTCTCTATTGCATATTCAAATTTGGTGGATACACATCTCTTAATACATGAGCAATTCACTTTCAAAAATGGGTTCCGTTTTTATTGGGACACCCTGTATAAGCATGTTTGCTGGGTTAAAGCAATCCAACATAAAAATACCATTTCAAAGGTAGTACCTCCAAAAAGAGAACTTTTTGAATATTGTTTTCCAAACGGTGTAAAAATGAATTTTCATAATTCCTAAACTTTTTTCTCCTTGGAATGTGCCTAAGACCTAGCGTCCACTAGGGCACGGACAATACGCCGAATGTATTCGGACAGAAAAAATAACATTCTGCAGACCTTCCGCACGTTCGTAATGCCTTCTTAATGCTATCAGCAAACCTTCCGCGTGATTCGTAGCCTTCCAGACCAACAATTTTGTCCGCGTCGAAATTTTGATCGAGAGCAAAATTTCGACGCGGAGATGATTGTCCGTATATCTTCGGCAACTTGTCTGCGTTGTCGTAAGGACATCGTCATGATATCCCGGATCTTTCGCGATTGACCCGGACTACTTCAGTCACGCGGATAGCTAGCAGACACTCGGTTGATTGCACGGAATATTCGGGTTAACGGTACGGAAGGGTTTCGGCACGAATTCAGGACGATGAGAATGGTTTCGGTATACTCACTGAACTCACGGGGAACGCTCTGCTATATTTAAAAAAATATATTCACTGAATCACAGTCATTTTGGGCTACAGAGTAAATGATACTGTAACTGAATTCATTTTTAATAATAGTTATTATTATTATTATTATTATTATTATTATTATTATTATTATTATTATTATTATTATTATTATTATTATTATTATTATTATTATTATTATTATTATTATTATTATTATTATTATTATTATTATTATTATTATCATTATTATTATTATTATTGTTATCATTATCATTATCATTATCATTACTATTATCATTATCATTATTATTATTATTATTATTATTATTATTATTATTATTATTATTATTATTATTATTATTATTATTATTATTATTATTATTATTATTATTATTATTATTATTATTATTATTAGTAGTAGTAGTAGTAGTAGTAGTAGTAGTAGTAGTATTAGTATTATTATTATTATCATTATTATTATTATCATTATTATTATTATTATTATTATTATTATTATTATTATTATTATTATTATTATTATTATTATTATTATTATTATTATTATTATTATTATTATTATTATTATTATTATTATTATATTATTATTATTATTATTATTATTATTATTATTATTATTATTATTATTATTATTATTATTATTATTATTATTATTATTATTATTATTATTATTATTATTATTATTATTATTATTATTATTATTATTATTATTATTATTATTATTATTATTGTTCATTGTTCATTCTGGCAACACTACTATTTGCTTCTTTTGCACAGTAGATTTTAAAAGATAGTTGGTTCCAAGTCAGAGTCGGTTGGAGGAAAGGAACGTCAATTGAATTCTTCGTCTAAATATGTTCCATGGTTACAAAATATCATATATAAACATGCGTAGTACAGGGGGCATTCAGAAAAATAGCGACAATGATAATGCTGTTTAAAATTAATATAGATCTAGATATCGTCCACCCAATTTAAACCGGGACAACTTAATTTTCCTGTGCAAAGTCCGTTAGTTGAGCGTCTTAACAAACATTTCCGAAATGGGGTCATTACATATGCAGATGTCCTGGGTTAATATTGATGGACAATACTATTTTCTAGTATAAAATAAAATTTTAAACATACGAAAATCTGCGATGTGTTTTATATAGCTTAGAAACAATAATGAAAGGAAAGACACAAATTAATGTCGTAACCAATATGATTTCATATGTTTTCTACAATTTTATTCTCTGAAACGTCTCCAATCCGTAGTTCATACGTAAGGGTTTCATATTGCCCGAAATGACACCGTCGTTCAATTGTAAGCCATGGCCAAATCCACAATCTATATGGCGTCGACGACGTCTATAATTGTTAACGTATGACATCCTCATCGAAAGATAATATTCAATAGTATAGCAGTCTGTATACATTCGACGTCCATGATGAAACTCCATCTAATGAAAACGAATAAAAAAACATGTGTAACATTGGCATTTCATTTGACAACCAACTCGTGCGTGTTTGATCTGGATTTCCGAAATCTTACCGGATGCAAGCCTTAACTAGTCTGCGTTGTCTGGAATATGCCACCGTTTATTCGGCACCATTACGGATTGTTTACGCGGACGATACTAGGTATACATGCGGTAAGTTCAGGGACAGTGCGCTGATAAATTCATAACGGTTAAAAATTGATAGCTTCGTCGCGGAAGATATGCCGAACTAAGATTATTTGATTCCGCATGCCTTCGGCGTCCTAGTGGACGCCAGGTCTAAAAGTGGTTTTTGAGTCAATGGTCTTTATATTGTACGCACATAACACCAATACAGCAAAAAAACATTCTGTAGGTAGCATATCTAAAAATATAAATTTTTACCAAAATCTGTCCCAAACAGTGTAAAAAGGACTGTCCACATTTCAAATCTTCTTTTAGCCAAGGAGTGTACCGGAAAGTGTTTTTAGCCAGGGATACTGATTTTGTACTTATGTCAAAGCAATCCAAAACAAAAATACCATTTTAAAGTTAGTATCTTAAAAAAGAGAAGTTTTTGACAAATGTTTCCCAAACGGTGTAAAAATGAATTTTCATAATTCAAAAACTTCTTTTCTCCATGGAATGTGCCTAAAAGTGTTATTTTAGTCAAGCGTATTTATATTGAACGCATGTAACACCAATACAGCACAAAAATACCATTCTGAAGGTAGCCTATTAAAAATTATAATTTTTTATAAAATCTGTCCCAAACGGTGTAGAAACGACTGTCCACATTTCAAGTCTTCTTTTAGCCATATTATGTACCGGAAAGTGGTTTTTAGTCATGGATTCTGATTTTGTACGTATGTCAAAGCAATCCAACACAAAACTACCATTTTAAAGGTGGTACTTTGAAAAAGAGAATTTTTTGAAAATTGTTGCCCAAACGGTGTAAAACTAAATTTTCATAATTCGAAAACTTCTTTTCTCCATGGAATGTGCCTAAAAGTGGTTCTTTTAGTCAAGGGTTTTTACATTGTACGCACGTAACACCAATACAGCAAAAAATACCATTCTGTAGGTGGTGTATTGAATATTTGATTTTTTTGCAAAAATCTGCCCCAAACGGTGTAAAAACGACTGTCCACATTTCAAGTCTTCTTTTAGCCATGGAATGAACCGGAAAGTGGTTTTTAGTCATGGATCCTGATTTCGTACGTATGTTACAGCAATCCAACCCAAAAAATACCATTCTAAAGGTACGTAGTACATTGAAAAAGAGAAATTTTTGAAAAATGTTTTCCAAACGGTGTAAAAATGAATTTTCAACCCAAAACGTCTTTTCTTCATGGAATGTGTTTAAAAGTGTTTTTTTTTCCAGTCAACGCCATTTACATTGTACGCACGTAACACCAATACAGCACAAAAATACCATGCTGTAGGTAGTATATTGAAAATAAGATTTTTTGCAAAAATCTGTTCCGAACGGTGTGAAAACGACTCTCCACATTTACAGTATTCTTTTAGCCATGGAATGTACCGGAAAGGGGTCTTTTAGACATGGATCCTGATTTTGTACGTATGTCACTGCAATCCAGCACAAATTACCATTTTATAGGTAGTACATTGAAAAAGAGAATTTTTTGAAAAAATATTTCCCAAACGGTGTAAAAATAAATGTTCATAATTCTAAAACATCGTTTCTCCATGGAATGTGCCTAAAAGTGGTTTTTAGTCAAGGGTCTTTATATTGTACGCACGTAACACCAATACAGCACAAAAATACCATTATGTACGTAGTATATTGAAAATTAGACATTTTTGCAAAAATCTGTCCCAAACGGTGTAAAAACGAATGTCCGCATGTCAAGTCTTCTTTTAGCCATGGAATGTACCGGAAAGGGGTCTTTAGTCATTGAGCATGATTTTGACCGTATATTACAGCAATCCAACACAAAAATACCATTTTAAAAGTAGTATATTGAAAAAGAGAAATTTTTGAAAAATATTTCCCAAACGGTGTAAAAATGAATTTTCCTAATTCCAAAACATATTTTATCCATGGAATGTGCTTAAAAGTGTTTTTAGTCAATGGTCTTTATATTATACGCACGTGACACAAATACAGCACAAAAATACCATTATGTAGGTACTATATTGAAAATTAGATTTTTTTGCAAAAATCTGTCCCAAACGATGTAAAAAACGACTGTCCATATTTCAAGTTTTCTTTTAGCCATGGAATGTACCGGAAAGTGTCTTTAGTCATTGACCATGATTTTGTACGTATGTTACAACAATCCAACACAAAATACCATTTTAAAGGAAGCACCTTGAAAAAGAGAAAATTTTCAAAAATGTTTCGCAGACGGAATAAAAATGAATTTTAATAATTCTAAACCTTCTTTTCTCCATGGAATGTACCTAATAACTGCCTTTCAGTGGCGGATCCAGGGGGGGTTCGGGGGGTTCAAACGAACCCCCTTTCCAGCCCGAATCTTTCATTTTCATGCAGAAAATCAGTCAAAATTGTGTGATACTAGAAAAACGAACCCCCCTTATCTGTATATTTGAACCCCCCTCACGGAGATCCTGGATCCGCGGCAGCCTTTAGTCAAGGGTCTTTATATTGTACACACGTAACACCACTACAACACAAAAATACGATTCTGTAGGTAGTATATTCACAATTAGAATTTTTTTACAAAAATCTGTCCCAAATGGTGTTAAAACAACTGTCCACATTTCAAGTCTTCTTTTAGCCATGGAATGTACCGGAAAGTGTCTTTTAGTCATGGAACCTGATTTGTTACGTATGCTACGGCAATCCACCACAAAAATACCATTTTAACGGTAGTACCTTGAAAAAGAGAAATTTTTGAAAAAATGTTTCCAAAACGGTGTACAAATGAATTTTCATTATTCCAAAACCTCTTTTATCCAAGGAATGTGCCTAAGAGTGGTTTCTTAGTCAATAATCTTTATATTGTACGCACGTACGTAACACCAATACAGCACAAAGATGCCATTCTGTAGGTAGTATATTGAAAATTAGCATTTTTTTTTTTCAAAAATCTGTCCCAAACGGTGTAAAAACGACTGTCAACATTTCAAGTCTTCTTTTAGCCATGGCATGTACCGGAAATTGTTTTTAGTCATGGATCCTGATTTTGTACGTATGTCACAGCAATGGAACATCAAAATACCATTTTAAAGGTAGTACCTTGAAAAAGAGTAATTTTTGAAAGATATTTCCCAAACGGTGCAAAAATGAATTTTCAGAATTCCAAAACTTCTTTTCTTCGTGGAATGTGCCTAAAAGCTGTTTTTAGTCAACGGTCTTTATTTTTCTCTATTATAAAGCACTGTATGTGGTATATTGAAAATTAGAAATTTTGCAAAAATCTGTCCCAAACGGTGTAAAAAAAAGTCTTCTTTTATCCATGGAATGTACTGGAAAGTGGTCTTTCGTCATGGATCCTGATTTTGTACGTATGTTACAGCAATCCAACACAAAAAACACCATTTTAAAGTGACATTTCAGAATTTTTTGTCATAAATTTTACTTTTATTTTTATCTGAAAGAGCACATTTCCTTATGAATATTCTGAAAATTTCAAGCCGAAATATTGCGCCGTTTACGAGAAATCTATATTTTTGTGTTAAAATTGAACAAATTGTTGTGGACAACAGTTCGGATTTATATGCAATTTATCGATTATATCTCAACTTTAAATGCGTGTTTCTCGCTTATTGGCAACAACTGCAAAAAACTAATAGCATTTATACTCATTACAATAACCAATCCTAGCATCAAGACATACTTTACAAAATTGAAATTGGAATGAAATGTCCCTTTAAAGGTAGTACATTGATAAAGAGAAATTTTTGAAAGATGTTTTCCAAACGATGTAAAAAATGAATTTTAACAATTCCAAAACGTCTTTTCTCCAGGGAATGTGCCTAAAAGCTATTTTAGTCAACAGTCTTTATATAGTATGCACGTAACACCAATACAGCACAAAGATACCATTCTGTAGGTAGTATATTGAAAATAAAACAAACTGTCCCAAACGGTGTAAAAACGACTGTCCACATTTCAAGTCTTCTTTTAGCCATGGATTGTTCTGGAAAGGGGTCTTTTTGAGATGGATCCTGAATTTGTACGTATGTCACAGCAATGCTACATAAAAACATTTTAAAGGTAGTCCATTGAAAAAGAGAAATTTTTGAAAAATGTTTCCCAAACGGTGTAAAAATGAATTTCATAATTCCAAAACTTCTTTTCTCCATGGAATGTGCCTAAAAGTGTTTTTTTAGTCAAGGTCTTTATATTGTACGCACGTAACACCAATACAGCACAAAAATACCATTCAGTGGGTGGTGTATTGAATGTTTGAATTTTTTTGCAAAAATCTGTACCAAATGGTGCAAAAACGACTGTCCACATTTCAAGTCTTCTTTTAGACATTAAATGTACCGGACAGTGTTTTTAGATATGGATCCTGATTTTGTACGTATGTTACAACAATCCAACACAAAAATACTATTTTAAAGGTAGTACCTTGAAAAAGAGATTTTTTTTAAAAAAATGTTGTAAAAACGGTGTAAAAATGAATTTCATAATTCCAGAATATCTTTTCTCCATGGAATGTGCCTTAGAAATGTGTTTTTTTAAGTAATGGGTCTTTATAATGTACGCATATATAACACCAATAATGCAGAAAAATACCATTCTGTAGGTACTATATTGAAAAGTAGAAATTGTCCCAAACGGTGTAATTTACGACTGTCCACATTTCAAGTATTCTTTTAGCCATGGAATGTACCGGAAAGTGTCTTTTAGTCATGGATCCTGATTTTGTACGTACGTTACAGCAATCCAACACAAAAATACCATATTAAAGGTAGTGCCTTGAAAAAGAGAAATTTTTGAAAAATATTTCCCAAACGGATTAAAAATGAATTTTCAATGGAATGTACTGGAAAGTGGTCTTGTGTCATTGATCTTGATTTTGTACGTATGTCACAGTAATCTTACACAAAAATACCATTTAAAGGTAGTACCTTGAAAAAGAGAAATTTTTGAAAAATGTTTCCCAGACGAAGTATAAATGAATTTTAATTATTCCAAAACTTCTTTTCTCCATGGAATGCGCCTAAAAGCAGGTTTTAGTCAAAGGTCTTTATATTGTACGCACATAACACCAATTCATCACAAAAAATACCATTCTGTAGGTAGTATATTGAAAATAAGAAAATTTTGCAAAAATCTGTCCCAAACGGTGTAAAAACGACTATCCACATTTCAAGTCTTCTTTTAGCCATGGAATGTACTGAAGTGGTCTTTAGTCATTGACCATGTTTTAGTACGTATGTTACAGCAATCCAACACAATAATACCATTTAAAGGTAGAACCTTGAAAAAGATAAATTTTTGAAAAACGTTTTCCAAACGGTGTAAAAATGAACTTCCATACTTCCAAAACTTCATTTCTCCATGGAATGTGCCTAAAAGTGATATTTAGTCAAGGGTCTTTATATTATACGCTCGTAACACCAGTGCAGCACAAAATACCATTCTGTAGGTACTATATTGAAAATAATAATTTTTGCAAAAATCTGTCCCAAACAGTGTAAAAACGAATGCCCACAAATCTTCTTTTAGCCATGAAATGTATCGGAAAGTGTTTTTTAGTCATGGATCCTGATTTTGTACGTATGTCACGGCAATCCAACACACAAATAGGCAACCATTTTAACGGTAGTACATTGAAAAAGAGAAATTTTTGAAAAATGTTTCCCAAACGGTGTAAAAATTAATTTTCATAATTCCAAAACTTCTTTTCTCCATGGAATGTGCCTGAAAGTGTTTTAGTCAATGGTCTTTATATTGTACGCACGTAGCACCAATAAAGCACAAAAATACCATTCTGTGGGTAGTATGTTGAAAATTAGAAATTTTTGCAAAAATCTGTCCCAAACGGTGTAAAACGACTGTCCACATTTCAAGTCTTCTTTTAGCCATATATTGTACTGGAAAGTGGTCTTTAGTCATTGATCTTGATTTTGTACGTATGTCACAGTAATCATACACAAAAATACCATTTTAAGGGGGAATGCTCCAGTTTCCTAATTTTTTTCCAATAATACGTAGAATTTATTTATATTTTGTATGTTGATTTTACATGTTATTACCAATTGAAAAATAAAATAAAAATGGATGGTCAGCGATCTTGTTTGATTTATATAGGCATTCGTATCACATACCCCTACAGCGAAAAAATGCAAAATTTCTTGCACCTGTCTAAGGTCACTAAAATGCTAATAAAATGCTCAATATTCATCGTTTAGTCCCGAAAACGGATTTAAAGTAACGTCTTACATTTAATAAGAACAGAAATCCCAAAATATGTGCTATTATAAACGCATAAATGCATAAAACAGCATGCTCATGTGTTCTATTAGATCAACGAAGCTGGAGTTTTTTATGTCAAAATTTGCATATTTTTGGAAATATTTCAAGTTCTACATAATAGAATTTGATAAAACTCCCTCAATGTATTAAGCAAAATGTCCTGGTAATAATTCAAAAAGAAAATGTATAGGTCAGCGCACTTATTAGTGAAGTGCAGCAATCTTTATCAGCTACACATTAATAAAATGACGCAAAACAGTGGTAACTGCATACATACTTACGACTGTCTGGCTCTAAATAATCGATTTCCATCTTGAGGAAATCATTTTCGCATAATAAATACACTTTTACTGTCGAAAATGGTAAATTGTAATGATGCGTTATATTATTGAAAATCTGGTAGCGAAACATATTGGTACGAAACATTTAATTTACTACAATTATGACCGAGTGTTCCGAAAAACTGGAGCATTCCCCCTTAAGGTATCCAAACCCTCAAAAGCATCAAAGAGCCAGATGCGAAATTTGAAAAGTGCAAATAATTCCTAAACTGTGTTACAGTTCCATTCCAAATACAAACATAAGCATTTTGTACGGTTTAGAATTTTGAATTGATGCATTCTTACGGAAATATTTGACAAGAATAATCAAAATTACCTCCCTTGCATATGAATATAGAGTAAAATAATATTTGTTAATTATTTTATTGAAGTATAATCTTGAAATCCGGCACGGTGAGTCATATTATGTGAAGTGTATTTACAAATGTATGTAATTTGATGCATTTCATATGGCAAGAAAGTGGTGATTGTTTTTTCAGGGTCTGTAAACCTTAAAGGTAGCACCTTGAAAAAGAGAAATTTTTCAAAAAATGTTTCCTAGACGGAGTAAAATTGAATTTCAATAATTCCAAAACTTCTTTTCTCCATGGAACGTGCCTAAAAGTGTTTTTAGTCAAGGGTCTTTATATTGTACGTACGTAACACCAATACAGCAAAAAAAAAAACACATTATGTAGGTACTATATTGAAAATTAGAAATTTTTGCAAAAATCTGTCCCAAACGGTGTAAAAACTACTATCCACATTTCAAGTTTTCTTTTAGCCATGTAATGTACTGGAAAGTTGTCTTAAGTCATTGGTCTTGATTTTGTACGTATGTCACAGTAATCATACACAAAATACCATTTTAAAGGTAGCACATTGAAAAAGAGAAATTTTTCAAAAAATGTTTCCTAGACGGAGTAAAATTGAATTTCAATAATTCCAAAACTTCTTTTCTCCATGGAATGTGCCTGAAAGTGTTTTTAGTCAATGGTCTTTATATGGTACGCACGTAACACCAATAAAGCACAAAAATACCATTCTGTGGGTAGTATGTTGAAAATTAGAAATTTTTGCAAAAATCTGTCCCAAACGGTGTAAAAACGACTGTCCACATTTTAAGTCTTCTTTTAGCCATAAAATGTACCGGAAAGAGGTTTTAGTCACGGTTCCTGATTATGTATACATGTCACAGCAATCCAACACAAAAATACCATTTTAAAGGTGGTACCTTGAAAAAGAGAATTTCTGAAAAATGTTTCCCAAACGGTGTTAAAATGAATTTTCATAATTCCAAAACTTCTTTTCTCCATGGAATGTGCCTAAAAAAGTTTTTAGTCAAAGGTCTTTATATTGTACGCACGTAACACAAATAGAGCACAAAAATACCATTATGTAGGTAGTATATTGAAAATTATAGTATATTAGTAGTAGTATATTGCAAAAATCTGTCCCAAACGGTGTAAAAACAACTGTCCACATTTCAAGTCTTCTTTTAGCCATGGAATGAACCGAAAAGTGTCTTTTAGTCATGGATCCTGAATTTGTACGACTTGTCACAGCAATCCAACACAAAAATATCATTTTAAAGGTAGTACATTGAAAAGGAGTAATTTTTGAAAAAGGTTTTCAAAATGGTGCAAAAATGAAGTTTCATAATTCCAAAAATTCATTTCTCCATGGAATGTGCCTAAAGGCTGTTTTTATCCAAGGGTCCTTATATTGTCCGCACGTAACACCAATACAGCACAAAAATACCATTATGTACGCAATATATTGAAGATTAGAATATTTTCCAAAAAAAAACCTGTCCCATACGATGTTATTTTAATGACTGTCCATATTTCAAGTCTTCTTTTAGCCATGGAATAACGGGAAAGTGGTCCTTAAGACATGGATCCTGATTTTGTGCATCTCACAGCAATCCAACACAAAATACCATTTTAAAGGAAGTATCTTGAAAAAGAAAAACCTTTGAAAAATGTTTCCCAAACGGTGTAAAAATGAAGTTTCGTAATTCCAAAATATCTTTTCTCCATGGAATGTGCCTTAGAAATGTGTTTTTTTTAAGTAATGGGTCTTTATAATGTACGCATATATAACACCAATAATGCAGAAAAATACCATTCTGTAGGTACTATATTGAAAAGTAGAAATTGTCCCAAACGGTGTAATTTACGACTGTCCACATTTCAAGTATTCTTTTAGCCATGGAATGTACCGGAAAGTGTCTTTTAGTCATGGATCCTGATTTTGTACGTACGTTACAGCAATCCAACACAAAAATACCATATTAAAGGTAGTACCTTGAAAAAGAGAAATTTTTGAAAAATATTTCCCAAACGGATTAAAAATGAATTTTCAATGGAATGTACTGGAAAGTGGTCTTGTGTCATTGATCTTGATTTTGTACGTATGTCACAGTAATCTTACACAAAAATACCATTTTAAAGGCAGTACCTTGAAAAAGAGAAATTTTTGAAAAATGTTTCCCAGACGAAGTATAAATGAATTTTAATTATTCCAAAACTTCTTTTCTCCATGTAATGCGCCTAAAAGCAGGTTTTAGTCAAAGGTCTTTATATTGTATGCACGTAACACCAATTCATCACAAAAATACCATTCTGTAGGTAGTATATTGAAAATAAGAAAATTTTGCAAAAATCTGTCCCAAACGGTGTAAAAACGACTATCCACATTTCAAGTCTTCTTTTAGCCATGGAATGTACTGAAGTGGTCTTTAGTCATTGACCATGTTTTAGTACGTATGTTACAGCAATCCAACACAATAATACCATTTAAAGGTAGAACCTTGAAAAAGATAAATTTTTGAAAAACGTTTTCCAAACGGTGTAAAAATGAACTTCCATGCTTCCAAAACTTCATTTCTCCATGGAATGTGCCTAAAAGTGATATTTAGTCAAGGGTCTTTATATCATACGCTCGTAACACCAGTGCAGCACAAAATACCATTCTGTAGGTACTATATTGAAAATAATAATTTTTGCAAAAATCTGTCCCAAACGGTGTAAAAACGAATGCCCACAAATCTTCTTTTAGCCATGAAATGTATCGGAAAGTGTTTTTTAGTCATGGATCCTGATTTTGTACGTATGTCACGGCAATCCAACACGCAAATATGCAACCATTTTAACGGTAGTACATTGAAAAAGAGAAATTTTTGAAAAAAATTTCCCAAACGGTGTAAAAATTAATTTTCATAATTCCAAAACTTCTTTTCTCCATGGAATGTGCCTGAAAGTGTTTTAGTCAATGGTCTTTATATTGTACGCACGTAGCACCAATAAAGCACAAAAAACCATTCTGTGGGTAGTATGTTGTAAATTAGAAATTTTTGCAAAAATCTGTCCCAAACGGTGTAAAACGACTGTCCACATTTCAAGTCTTCTTTTAGCCATAGATTGTACTGGAAAGTGGTCTTTAGTGATTGATCTTGATTTTGTACGTATGTCACAGTAATCATACACAAAATACCATTTTAAGGGGGAATGCTCCAGTTTCCTAATTTTTTTCCCAATAATAGAATTTATTTATATTTTGTATGTTGATTTTACATGTTATTACCAATTGAAAAATAAAATAAAAATGGATGGTCAGCGATCTTGTTTGATTTATATAGGCATTCGTATCACATACCCCTACAGCGAAAAAATACAAAATTTCTTGCACCTGTCTAAGGTCACTAAAATGCTAATAAAATGCTCAATATTCATCGTTTAGTCCCGAAAACGGATTTAAAGTAACGTCTTACATTTAATAAGAACAGAAATCTCAAAATATGTGCTATTATAAACGCGTAAATGCATAAAACAGCTTGCTCATGTGTTCTATTAGATCAACGAAGCTGGAGTTTTTTATGTCAAAATTTGCATATTTTTGGAAATATTTCAAGTTCTACATAATAGATATTGATAAAACTCCCTCAATGTATTAAGCAACATGTCCTGGTAATAATTCAAAAAGAAAATGTATAGGTCAGCGCACTTATTAGTGAAGTGCAGCAATCTTTATCAGCTACACATTAATAAAATGACGCAAAACAGTGGTAACTGCATACATACTTACGACTGTCTGGCTCTAAATAATCGATTTCCATCTTGAGGAAATCATTTTCGCATAATAAATACACTTTTACTGTCGAAAATGGTAAATTGTAATGATGCGTTATATTATTGAAAATCTGGTAGCGAAACATATTGGTACGAAACATTTAATTTACTACAATTATGACCGAGTGTTCCGAAAAACTGGAGCATTCCCCCTTAAGGTATCCAAACCCTCAAAAGCACCAAAGAGCCAGATGCGAAATTTGAAAAGTGCAAATAATTCCTAAACTGTGTTACAGTTCCATTCCAAATACAAACATAAGCATTTTGTACGGTTTAGAATTTTGAATTGATGCATTCTTACGGAAATACTTGACAAGAATAATCAAAATTACCTCCCTTGCATATGAATATAGAGTAAAATAATATTTGTTAATTATTTTATTGAAGTATAATCTTGAAATCCGGCACGGTGAGTCATATTATGTGAAGTGTATTTACAAATGTATGTAATTTGATGCATTTCATATGGCAAGAAAGTGGTGATTGTTTTTTCAGGGTCTGTAAACCTTAAAGGTAGCACCTTGAAAAAGAGAAATTTTTCAAAAAATGTTTCCTAGACGGAGTAAAATTGAATTTCAATAATTCCAAAACTTCTTTTCTCCATGGAACGTGCCTAAAAGTGTTTTTAGTCAAGGGTCTTTATATTGTACGTACGTAACACCAATACAGCCAAAAAAACACATTATGTAGGTACTATATTGAAAATTAGAAATTTTTGCAAAAATCTGTCCCAAACGGTGTAAAAACTACTATCCACATTTCAAGTTTTCTTTTAGCCATGTAATGTACTGGAAAGTTGTCTTAAGTCATTGGTCTTGATTTTGTACGTATGTCACAGTAATCATACACAAAATACCATTTTAAAGGTAGCACATTGAAAACGAGAAATTTTTCAAAAAATGTTTCCTAGACGGAGTAAAATTGAATTTCAATAATTCCAAAACTTCTTTTCTCCATGGAATGTGCCTGAAAGTGTTTTTAGTCAATGGTCTTTATATGGTACGCACGTAACACCAATAAAGCACAAAAAACCATTCTGTGGGTAGTATGTTGAAAATTAGAATTTTTTGCAAAAATCTGTCCCAAACGGTGTAAAAACGACTGTCCACATTTTAAGTCTTCTTTTAGCCATAAAATGTACCAGAAAGAGGTTTTAGTCACGGATCCTGATTATGTATGTATGTCACAGCAATCCAACACAAAAATACCATTTTAAAGGTGGTACCTTGAAAAAGAGAATTTCTGAAAAATGTTTCCCAAACGGTGTTAAAATGAATTTTCATAATTCCAAAACTTCTTTTCTCCATGGAATGTGCCTAAAAAAGTTTTTAGTCAAAGGTCTTTATATTGTACGCACGTAACACAAATAGAGCACAAAAATACCATTATGTAGGTAGTAGACTATATTGAAAATTATAGTATATTAGTAGTAGTATATTGCAAAAATCTGTCCCAAACGGTGTAAAAACGACTGTCCACATTTCAAGTCTTCTTTTAGCCATGGAATGAACCGAAAAGTGTCTTTTAGTCATGGATCCTGAATTTGTACGACTTGTCACAGCAATCCAACACAAAAATATCATTTTAAAGGTAGTACATTGAAAAGGAGTAATTTTTGAAAAAGGTTTTCAAAATGGTGCAAAAATGAAGTTTCATAATTCCAAAAATTCATTTCTCCATGGAATGTGCCTAAAGGCTGTTTTTATCCAAGGGTCCTTATATTGTCCGCACGTAACACCAATACAGCACAAAAATACCATTATGTACGCAATATATTGAAGATTAGAATTTTTTGCAAAAAAAAAACCTGTCCCATACGATGTTATTTTAATGACTGTCCACATTTCAAGTCTTCTTTTAGCCATGGAATAACGGGAAAGTGGTCCTTAAGACATGGATCCTGATTTTGTGCATGTCACAGCAATCCAACACAAAATACCATTTTAAAGGAAGTATCTTGAAAAAGAAAAACCTTTGAAAAATGTTTCCCAAACGGTGTAAAAATGAAGTTTCGTAATTCCAAAATATCTTTTCTCCATGGAATGTGCCTTAGAAATGTGTTTTTTTAAGTAATGGGTCTTTATGATGTACGCATATATAACACCAATAATGCAGAAAAATACCATTCTGTAGGTACTATATTGAAAAGTAGAAATTGTCCCAAACGGTGTAATTTACGACTGTCCACATTTCAAGTATTCTTTTAGCCATGGAATGTACCGGAAAGTGTCTTTTAGTCATGGATCCTGATTTTGTACGTACGTTACAGCAATCCAACACAAAAATACCATATTAAAGGTAGTACCTTGAAAAAGAGAAATTTTTGAAAAATATTTCCCAAACGGATTAAAAATGAATTTTCAATGGAATGTACTGGAAAGTGGTCTTGTGTCATTGATCTTGATTTTGTACGTATGTCACAGTAATCTTACACAAAAATACCATTTAAAGGTAGTACCTTGAAAAAGAGAAATTTTTGAAAAATGTTTCCCAGACGAAGTATAAATGAATTTTAATTATTCCAAAACTTCTTTTCTCCATGTAATGCGCCTAAAAGCAGGTTTTAGTCAAAGGTCTTTATATTGTATGTACGTAACACCAATTCATCACAAAAATACCATTCTGTAGGTAGTATATTGAAAATAAGAAAATTTTGCAAAAATCTGTCCCAAACGGTGTAAAAACGACTATCCACATTTCAAGTCTTCTTTTAGCCATGGAATGTACTGAAGTGGTCTTTAGTCATTGACCATGTTTTAGTACGTATGTTACAGCAATCCAACACAATAATACCATTTAAAGGTAGAACCTTGAAAAAGATAATTTTTTGAAAAACGTTTTCCAAACGGTGTAAAAATGAACTTCCATACTTCCAAAACTTCATTTCTCCATGGAATGTGCCTAAAAGTGATATTTAGTCAAGGGTCTTTATATTATACGCTCGTAACACCAGTGCAGCACAAAATACCATTCTGTAGGTACTATATTGAAAATAATAATTTTTGCAAAAATCTGTCCCAAACGGTGTAAAAACGAATGCCCACAAATCTTCTTTTAGCCATGAAATGTATCGGAAAGTGTTTTTTAGTCATGGATCCTGATTTTGTACGTATGTCACGGCAATCCAACACACAAATATGCAACCATTTTAACGGTAGTACATTGAAAAAGAGAAATTTTTGAAAAATGTTTCCCAAACGGTGTAAAAATTAATTTTCATAATTCCAAAACTTCTTTTCTCCATGGAATGTGCCTGAAAGTGTTTTAGTCAATGGTCTTTATATTGTACGCACGTAGCACCAATAAAGCACAAAAATATCATTCTGTGGGTAGTATGTTGAAAATTAGAAATTTTTGCAAAAATCTGTCCCAAACGGTGTAAAACGACTGTCCACATTTCAAGTCTTCTTTTAGCCATAGATTGTACTGGAAAGTGGTCTGTAGTGATTGATCTTGATTTTGTACGTATGTCACAGTAATCATACACAAAAATACCATTTTAAGGGGGAATGCTCCAGTTTCCTAATTTTTTTTCCAATAATACGTAGAATTTATTTATATTTTGTATGTTGATTTTACATGTTATTACCAATTGAAAAATAAAATAAAAATGGATGGTCAGCGATCTTGTTTGATTTATATAGGCATTCGTATCACATACCCCTACAGCGAAAAAATGCAAAATTTCTTGCACCTGTCTAAGGTCACTAAAATGCTAATAAAATGCTCAATATTCATCGTTTAGTCCCGAAAACGGATTTAAAGTAACGTCTTACATTTAATAAGAACAGAAATCCCAAAATATGTGCTATTATAAACGCATAAATGCATAAAACAGCATGCTCATGTGTTCTATTAGATCAACGAAGCTGGAGTTTTTTATGTCAAAATTTGCATATTTTTGGAAATATTTCAAGTTCTACATAATAGAATTTGATAAAACTCCCTCAATGTATTAAGCAAAATGTCCTGGTAATAATTCAAAAAGAAAATGTATAGGTCAGCGCACTTATTAGTGAAGTGCAGCAATCTTTATCAGCTACACATTAATAAAATGACGCAAAACAGTGGTAACTGCATACATACTTACGACTGTCTGGCTCTAAATAATCGATTTCCATCTTGAGGAAATCATTTTCGCATAATAAATACACTTTTACTGTCGAAAATGGTAAATTGTAATGATGCGTTATCTTATTGAAAATCTGGTAGCGAAACATATTGGTACGAAACATTTAATTTACTACAATTATGACCGAGTGTTCCGAAAAACTGGAGCATTCCCCCTTAAGGTATCCAAACCCTCAAAAGCACCAAAGAGCCAGATGCGAAATTTGAAAAGTGCAAATAATTCCTAAACTGTGTTACAGTTCCATTCCAAATACAAACATAAGCATTTTGTACTGTTTAGAATTTTGAATTGATGCATTCTTGCGGAAATATTTGACAAGAATAATCAAAATTACCTCCCTTGCATATGAATATAGAGTAAAATAATATTTGTTAATTATTTTATTGAAGTATAATCTTGAAATCCGGTACGGTGAATCATATTATGTGAAGTGTATAAATTTACAAATGTATGTAATTTGATGCATTTCATATGGCTAGAAAGTGGTGATTTTTTTCAGGGTCTGTAAACCTTAAAGGTAGCACCTTGAAAAAGAGAATTTTTTCAAAAAATGTTTCCTAGACGGAGTAAAATTGAATTTCAATAATTCTAAAACTTCTTTTCTCCATGGAACGTGCCTAAAAGTGTTTTTAGTCAAGGGTCTTTATATTGTACGTACGTAACACCAATACAGCAAAAAAAAAACACATTATGTAGGTACTATATTGAAAATTAGAAATTTTTGCAAAAATCTGTCCCAAACGGTGTAAAAACTACTATCCACATTTCAAGTTTTCTTTTAGCCATGTAATGTACTGGAAAGTTGTCTTAAGTCATTGGTCTTGATTTTGTACGTATGTCACAGTAATCATACACAAAATACCATTTTAAAGGTAGCACATTGAAAAAGAGAAATTTTTCAAAAGATGTTTCCTAGACGGAGTAAAATTGAATTTCAATAATTCCAAAACTTCTTTTCTCCATGGAATGTGCCTGAAAGTGTTTTAGTCAATGGTCTTTATATGGTACGCACGTAACACCAATAAAGCACAAAAATACCATTCTGTGGGTAGTATGTTGAAAATTAGAAATTTTTGCAAAAATCTGTCCCAAACGGTGTAAAAACGACTGTCCACATTTTAAGTCTTCTTTTAGCCATAAAATGTACCGGAAAGAGGTTTTAGTCACGGATCCTGATTATGTATGTATGTCACAGCAATCCAACACAAAAATACCATTTTAAAGGTGGTACCTTGAAAAAGAGAATTTCTGAAAAATGTTTCCCAAACGGTGTTAAAATGAATTTTCATAATTCCAAAACTAGTCCATGAGCCAGGACCCGAATTTTGGCCGATTATTACCACTTAAAGGGAGTAATTCTTTTTGCCCTTTTTGGTTAGTCTGATATCTGAGGGTAATGTTTCACTATGATAGCAATGCCAGAATGGTAGCTTATGCCTCGAAAAACACTTATTTTCAAAAGTACCATTTACTCACATCTTTTTCTTCTGATTTCTGATGAAATAAAATATGCATTGGTTCAGCCCCAAACATTACTCTTTTTGCAAAATTCTTGGTTTATAATTGAGATAGAGGATATAGCAGCACATTGAGAAAGTTTACAGTGGTCTAACCTGTCATTTATTGCATTCTTTTAGTGTACGCAGAGAACCTCGAACTTTGACTCGAATTCTAAGGGAAAATTGGTAAATAATGGTGCTTTTTGGACAAATAAAGCCATTTGTAAATCTGTTTGCATCCTATTATTTGTCTTATATCTAAATGCAGTGTTTCGCTATGATATCAATGTCAGAATAGTAGCTTATGCCCCAAAAAACACTTGTTTTAAGGGGTACCCTTTACTCACAAAATTTTCTTCTGACCTCTGGTGAAACAAAACATGCAATGGTTTAGCCCTGAACATTACTACATTTGCAAAGCTCTTGATTATTAATCGTGATAAAGGATGGGGAAATGCAATGAGAAGTTTAGCAGTAGTCTAAATGACATTTGTTTAATGCATTTAGTGTACGCAGAGAACTAGTTACTTGGGACTCAAATTCCCTGGGAAAAACAATTAATAGTGCATATTGAACAGATTACGCCAGTTTCGTGTCGTTTTGCAATTTCGGAATTGTCTGTTATCTTAGGACATTGTTTCCTCATTATATCAATGTCAGAATGGTAGCTAATACTCCCGAAAAACACTTGTTTTTAGGGGTACACTTTACTCACAAGTTTTTCCTCTGATCTCCGGTGAAACAAAACAAGCTTAGGTTCGGCCATTTATATTAACTCCAAATTCTTTATTTTAATGGACATAAGGAATGGAGAAGCATATTGAAAAGTTTTACATTTGTCTAAAATGTCATTTGTTGTGTGATTTTAGTGTACACAGAGAACTATCACTTACACTCGAATTTTCGGAAAAAAGAAACAACAAAGAATGTTGCTTTTTGTAAAGGAAAAACTGTTTTGTTATCCAAATGAATTTTGAATTAGCACAGTTATCAGATTATATATATTATATGAGCATGATTTTCGTGTCCAGCTAGTTTTGGTTACTTCATGAACCAGTTGGTATCCAACAAATAATGCTTTTTAGACGTTTTATTGATCACAGAATTTACATTTATTGTAAATACAATTAATGAAAATAGTGCGGTCTACAAAAGGTCTAAAATGCATTATTTATTAGATAGCGAGGCCCGGTCGTATTAACTTTGGTTAGCGCTAACTACATAGTTAAATATCTGCTTTGGTTAAAATTACCCGTGTTGTCATATGGAGATTTAACCAAAAGATGCATTTAACTACTAGTTAGCACTAACCGAAGTTTATACAACCGGGTGCAAGTGGTTTGTGACGTAACAAAAAATGGCTGGATACGAAAATGATACTGAGTTTGTCGGCATAATTTCTTTAATCACCACCGATCAGTAATAAAAACATCAACAAATAATTAAAAGTAAATTCTTCATTTAATGTTAGATTTCTTCAAATCATGAAAGCATACACAGTACAAGTAACTATACCAACTACTGTTTCATGCTAAATACGTAGAGACCCATGTATTATTTGATAGAGTACACAGAAAATGTAATTCATCACGAGATGAAAGAAGACAAAGTGAGGGAGAATTTTTTATTGTGAAACCGAAGTAGTCGGAGCAAATGGCATTGTGAGATTTTTTTAATGAAATCGTTCTGACAGATAGCCTGTGCCGAAACAAATTTTTTATCCATATAGATTTGGTGTTTAACGTAACTCGGTGAGTCATCTATTAGTGTTTCAAACAAAGAGTCAATACGGCTATATCGTGTAAATGATTTCTATGGAGAAATACGATTGTAATGTTTCTATAAAATACTAGTATATTTCAATGGAGAAATATAACATATGCAAACAATTAGTTCCCCTAAAAAGCCCCTCCTCTTTTTGTCTTAAAACTCAATATTTGCAGTGGAAGGATAGACAAAGTGCTCTCCTGGTATATTTGTACAATGCATACAAAACTATATTATAACACATGATGAAAAATTACTTAAGTTAATGTGATTACAAGCAGCTCACATGCTTTTCCCGTTTTATTTATTTGGGAAGAAAAGAAAACCTTGAAATTAAGGCGAAAGTGGTTACACAAAATGTTTCGCAAGGCATCCTTTAAGCTATACAGCACATATAATGTATGGGAAATTGTGTTTGTCATTTTGTCAGGTATATCAACATGCTAAAAATATAACTGTGGGGACTTTGTAATTCTGATGTTAACACGGATAATCATGTTGGCCATGTGTTATTTAATTCAAATTCATATTCGTGTGTACATAATATTATGGTCTTATCATACACTGTACTTGACTTCGACATACGAAATGTTTCGAGGAAAAGGAAACAATACAAACAACATGAATACAGTACTGCCAAGCATCTTTGCCGAAGGAAAAATGATACAAAATAGCTTTTTGAAGCCTAACTGTCCCGGAATTGATCAATGACCAAGAAAGAAAACCTTGTAACAATTACGCACATACTCAAATGAAGCCGGATGCTATTTGACGTAATATACTAATCCAGCAATGTAAGATATTATATAGTTAAATGGAATTACTAAAGAATGAAAATAGAAAAATGACTTTAAAATAAATGATAACGCTAAACATAGAATATGTTATACCGATTAAACAGATGTTGGATAACAAATTGGTATTTACAATACAACATAACAATGTCAAGTTGCATCATACAGACTTAAAAGGGACAGTAAAGAAAGCAAGAGTCACTACACGGGTTCCTCTACAGTGTATATCTACTGCAGAAATAAATTGAAATGAAGTGATACAAAGAAAGCAATGCTGATGTTTTGCATTCGAAGCAAATTACTGAAATATAGTATCGTGACATTTGGCAGCAATTACAACCTTTGATTTTTCCCATCACACATGATCAACCCTTCCAAAAAGAGTTTAGGCTACCCATGCATTATATAAAAAATAAGACAATATCAAATCACCTATGTAAAGCATTGGAACAATTGGTATTCTTGAAAAAAGCTTAATATTGTACACCATTTAGACGAGTACAATCACAGACATGTTGATATAACGAGGAGCGGAAAATGCCGTCTGAAATACATGACAATGAAATGCTTTGGTCATTCTTCAGCACTTGATAGTTATTGCTATCAGGAATGTTAAGTGCTTGCGAGAATTCTTTTATCCCGCCATTCATTTCTTTGTAAAGTTTCTTACTTGTAGAAGGACAAAACCAAATTACTAGTGGTCATAGTTTAATTTATGACAGCATATGTTCATTCACACAAAATTCTTTAAGCGTTCAAAGTACATGTACACAATCAGCAAAACTCTCTATTATGCCATAAACCGAAGCTATAGAAAGCACATCACTCTGGATAAGTTAAATCGTTTAAAAAAGAATAGTAGATTTAGACATATTGTACCTAGGAAAGACCTTTTCAAGCATTCAAAATGTTGTTTTTAAAATTATATTTGGTTATATTAACTGTATGAATAAACTGTTATTAGGAGTTGGAACCAAAATCAGAATTGTTTTCCCCGCGATTTTCAGAGTTGATGTAAGTATATGTACAAGTCTGTACACTCACATGATATTGTCGACTTGTCAACGTTATCAAATGACCCAGAAACTGTCGAGTTTTTGCATTTTCATTTTCTTGTTATCGTGCAAAAAATACTTTATTTTGCAACACGTGATTAAAGCTACCAAGTCGAAATGCTCTTTGAAGAATAAAAAAAAATGAAAAGATGTTGGAAGTTTATTTCACTACCTTTTTAAATCATACATCTCAATTAAGCATTTATATACCTGTCTTTAGGTTAACTCACTCGTATTGGAATATGTAGTTATACATGAAACTGGGGGACAACGAAAGGACTTTTATTCTTTCTCTGTTCCCTCCCCCTAATGGAAATCACACAATTAGTGATAACATTATCACGAGGGCAACTCTAAATATGATTCTTAAGAAGAGTTTTCAATGATACGCGCGACGATATGTTAAATCTATACTCGTGGATTTACATGTAGGCTTTACCGTGCAGAAGGATCATTGCCGGAGCAGTCCTACCATTAGTAGGAAACTATTTTGCAATCTGCAGACAGTTTAAAGGCTGTGTTGGTGAAGAAATTTTTATCAGTGCTATTTCTTAAAATCCATGCCAAATCAATATAATAGACAAAAAGATAACGTATTTAATCTGTTCAAGTCAAACATATACTAACATTATTCTTAACCGGTTTTATGCTTAAATATACTAAAGGACTTGTCAGTGATAGTAAATGCATTAAATTCATTAACAGGTACCTCAGAAACCAACGACAATTTTGAATTTACTTACAGACAGACATAGAGACATGTACGTAGATGGGCAGCCATTTGATATAATGTAACACGACCATTGGGCTTAAAAACTGCTCTTCTTTTCACGTGTCCAGACTCAAACTCAATAAAGAATGTACAGACGTTTGTTTGTTTTTGTTGTGTTTTTGCAATGATTATGGTTTTTGCAGCAAATCATAAACATTGTCATATATTCAAGACAAATTAGAAATAGACAGTTCGTAGATTTAACAAAGAAATGTATTCTCTACGTACACTCTAAATATCTTTTTGCACTTCAAAACCATAATCGTATTCTTAAAAAATGAAAAAGGTATCCATTTTACAGTATTCTAATCTTTTAACAAGAAATAGATGTAATATATGCTTAAGAATACTTAACGTGTCCAGGTGATATATAAATGTGCAAAACGTAATTTAAATCATCAATTTATTATATCAACCACATTCTATATTTCAAAGCAAATGACACATGCTTTGAATGCCCATTTATTAAAAGAATGATGTTTTGTACTTATAAATAAATCAACGAGTTATTTCGTATATATTATGCACAATTATAAGGTTTAATATAAGTTGGTGTATTGACATAAGATTTTGTCGCCTTGTATTTACACTAGAATTACCCCATTTAAAAATCAATTAATTTGGTTGCCAACGACATAATTCATACAAATATATGATATTTATTTCATTACAAATATATGATTGTCTAGTGTAGAACTTTAAATTTAAATCAAATCAGTCGTTCATTGTTAAATAAAGTTAAAATAAACGTGCATGTGAGTTCAGTTTTTTTTACTAATGTAAATTCCTATTTTTGCACAGAATTCTTAATATTTGTACACAAAACGACCACCTAATGCTTTAAACAATGTTTAGGAATAAATTGGGAACACTGGCAATGCAAAAGGACCACCTAAAACAGCTTGCAACACTGAGAATCCGTATTCAAATGTAGGTACGAACATTTCAGGGTACGAATCGGCCATTTTTTCTTTTGTCTCTCGGGGGTCTTTCCAAGGTTTTTGTGTCCCGAATCTGGCTAGAATCAATAATTAGACATCACAAATTATGTTTGTGAATCCTTAAATGTAGCAAGATGCATTTTGGCTTCTGAAAAGTGAAAAACTGTCAAACAAAAATGCGTGTATTACGTTCGACGAAGGGGCCGGTATATTGTTTTCTGAATTATAGTCTAGAAAGGTCATATAACTGAGTTTTGATAAAATGAGACTGAAACTAAGTTCCCAAAGATTGTTTTGGCATAGAACAAATTCACGAACAACTTTTTAATTTATCATACACGTCCGAAAGAAATCGCATCAACTTTTTCATTTGTGACAGACTAGAAATAGGGTGGGTTCAGAAAGTGGTGATTTTCTCGGCATAAGCTACCAATTTCGGATTGCTATCATACCAATTAGTTAACTACATATATCAAAGTACTCAGAAAGTACAATAAGGATTACTCCCTCCAAGTGGTAATAAAAAGTTGTCTGGCTCATGGACTAAACTTCTTTTCTCCATGGAATGTGCCTAAAAAAGTTTTTAGTCAAAGGTCTTTATATTGTACGCACGTAACACAAATAGAGCACAAAAATACCATTCTGTAGGTAGTAGACTATATTGAAAATTATAGTATATTAGTAGTAGTATATTGCAAAAATCTGTCCCAAACGGTGTAAAAACGACTGTCCACATTTCAAATCTTCTTTTAGCCATGGAATGAACCGAAAAGTGTCTTTTAGTCATGGATCCTGAATTTGTACGACTTGTCACAGCAATCCAACACAAAAATATCATTTTAAAGGGAGTACATTGAAAAGGAGTAATTTTTGAAAAAGGTTTTCAAAATGGTGCAAAAATGAAGTTTCATAATTCCAAAAATTCATTTCTCCATGGAATGTGCCTAAAGGCTGTTTTTATCCAAGGGTCCTTATATTGTCCGCACGTAACACCAATACAGCACAAAAATACCATTATGTACGCAATATATTGAAGATTAGATTTTTTTGCAAAAAAAAAACCTGTCCCATACGATGTTATTTTAATGACTGTCCACATTTCAAGTCTTCTTTTAGCCATGGAATAACGGAAAAGTGGTCCTTAAGACATGGATTCTGATTTTGTGCATGTCACAGCAATCCAACACAAAATACCATTTTAAAGGAAGTATCTTGAAAAAGAAAAACCTTTGAAAAATGTTTCCCAAACGGTGTAAAAATGAAGTTTCGTAATTCCAAAATATCTTTTCTCCATGGAATGTGCCTTAGAAATGTGTTTTTTTTAAGTAATGGGTCTTTATAATGTACGCATATATAACACCAATAATGCAGAAAAATACCATTCTGTAGGTACTATATTGAAAAGTAGAAATTGTCCCAAACGGTGTAATTTACGACTGTCCACATTTCAAGTATTCTTTTAGCCATGGAATGTACCGGAAAGTGTCTTTTAGTCATGGATCCTGATTTTGTACGTACGTTACAGCAATCCAACACAAAAATACCATATTAAAGGTAGTACCTTGAAAAAGAGAAATTTTTGAAAAATATTTCCCAAACGGATTAAAAATGAATTTTCAATGGAATGTACTGGAAAGTGGTCTTGTGTCATTGATCTTGATTTTGTACGTATGTCACAGTAATCTTACACAAAAACACCATTTAAAGGTAGTACCTTGAAAAAGAGAAATTTTTAGGTAGGCCGCGGCCTTAGCGCAGTTGGTAGCGCATCTGACCCTCATTCGAGAGGTCCACCCTTTCTGACAAAATTGTCACCCACCAATGGGTTTGAAATCGTTAACCTAAGTAGGCGAGCAGCTGGAGGCTCGGTAAGGGTGTTGTGGTAGTACTGGTTTGAGAAACAACAGAAATCCATGGGTAGGTGCTCCAGCCGCCGCGATATTACCCCGGTAGTTGAAAACGGCGTAAAACCCCAATAAACTAAAACCCATTCTTTAGGTACTATATTGAACATTAGAAAATTTTGCAAAAATCTGTCCCAAACGGTGTAAAAACGACTGTCCACATTTGAAGTCTTCTTTTAGCCATGGAATGTACTGGAAAGTGGTATTAAGTCATTGACTATGGTTTTGTACATCTGTTGCAGCAATCCAACACAAAAATACGATTTTAAACGTAGTATCTTGCAAAAAGATAACCTTTGAAAAATGTTTCCCAAGCGGTGTAAAAATGAACTTTCATAATTCCAAAAGTTCTTTAAAGCTGTTTTTAGTCAAGGGTCTTTATATTGTACGAAAGTAACACCAATATGTGTAGCACAAAATACCATTCTGTTGGTACTAATTTGAAAATTAGAAATTTTTGGTAAAAACCTGTCCCAAACGGTGTAAAAACGACTGTGAACATTTCAAGTCTTCTTTTAGCCATGGAATGAACCGGAAAGCACTAGTAGTTTTTAGTCATAGATCCTGATTATGTATGTATGTCATAGCAATCCAACACAAAAAATATCCTTTTAAATGTAGTACCTTGAAAAGGAGTAATTTTTTGAAAAAAAAAAGGTTTTCAAACTATTTAAAAACGAATTTTCATAATTCCAAAACTTTTTTCTCCATGAAATGTGCCTAAATGGGTTTTAATTAAGGGTCTTTATATTGTACGCACGTAACACCAATACAGCACAAAAATACCATTCTGTAGGGAATATATTAGAAATTAGAAATTTTTGCAAACCCAAACGGTGTAAAAATGACTGTCCACATTTCAAGTCTTTATTTAGCCATGGAATGCACCGGAAAGTGGTTCTAGTCGTGGATCCTGAATTTGTACGTATGTCACTGCAATTCATCACAAAAAATACCATTTCACAAGTAGTATCTTGAAAAAGAGATTTTGTTTGAAAAATGTTTCCCAAACGGTGTATAAATAAATTTTCATAATTCCAAAGCTTCTTTTTTCCGTAGATTGTGTCTAAAAGTGTTTGTTGTCAAGGGTCTTTATATTGTACGCACGTAACACCAATATAGCACAAAAATACCATTCTGTAGGAAGCATTAAAGCATTGAAAATTAGAAATTTTTGCAAAAACCTGTCCCAAACGGCGTAAAAACGAGTTTCCTCATTTCAAGTCTTCTTTTAGCCATGGAAAGTGGTTTTTAGTCATAGATGCTGATTTTGCATGTATTTCACAGCAATCCAACACAAAAATACCATTTTAAAGGTAGTGACTTGAAAAAGAGTAATTTTTGAAAAATGTTTTCAAAACGGTGTAAACATGAATTTTCAAAATTCCAAAATTTCTTTTCTCCATGGAATGTGCCTAAAAGTGATTTTTTAGTCAAGGGTATTTACATTGCACGCACGTAACACCAATACAGCACAAAATACCATTCTGTAGGTAGTATATTGAAAATTAGAAATTTTTGCAAAAATCTGTCCCAAACGGTGTAATTTTAACGACTGTTCACATTTCAAGTCGTCTTTCAGCCATGTAATATATACCGGAAAGTGTCTTTTAGCCAGAGATACTGATTGTGTACGTATGTCAAAGCAATCCAACACAAAAATACCATTTTAAAGGTAATATCTTGAAAGAGTAATTTTTTAAAAATGTTTCCCAAACGATGTAAAAATGAGTTTTTATAATTCCAAAACTTCTTTTCTCCATGGAATGTCCCTAAAAGTGTTTTTTTAGTCAGGGGTCTTTATATCGTACGCACGTAACACCAAAACAGCACAAAAATACCATTCTGTAGGTAGTTTATTAACATGAGGCCCAAGAGGGCCTGAATCGCTCCACCGGCTAAAGTTAAAGATTTATCTCATGACTTCCTTTAAGCCTCACACTGCCAAATCTTGAAAATGGCCACCCAAAGAGCATTTCTGCCAAGTTTGGTCTGAATTATCCCAATGGTTTTTTTAAAGAATTATTTCATGGTTTGTCTTATTCGTATAAGCCCCATCCTGCAACGCCCACATTAATGGACTTATCAAAATTTCATACGCAAACCAAGTAAAGGGCTGTCCAATGAATATTACTGTCAGAATTGGTCTACATTGGCCCATTGGTTGATTTATAGATAATTATTTTGTGATTTCTCCAATTCTGATAAGCCCCACCCTGCCACGCCAACAGTTATGGACCAATCAATAGTTCACAGACAATTTACGTAAAGAGTCATCCAAGGTACAAATCTGCCAAGATTGGTCAAAATTGGCCAGATGGTTGATTTTTAAAGAATTATTTTGTGATTTCTCTAAGTCTGATAAGCCCCGCCCTGCCATGCCCACATTTATAGACCAATCAAAATTCTTTGAACAATTTAAGTAAAGAGTGACCCAAGGAACATTTCTGCCAAGTTTGGTCAAAATTGGCTGAATGGTTGATTTTTTAAAAGAATTACTTTGTGATTTCATAGGTCTGAAAAGCCCCGTCCTGACACGGCCACATTTATGGACCAATCATAATCCTTTGAACAATTTGAGTAAAAGGTTGCCCAAGGATCATTTCTGCAAATTTTGGTCAAAATTGGCCAACTGGTTTGAGAGGAGAAGATTTAAAAAAAACATTTTGTGATTACTTTAAGTCTGATAAGCCCCGCCCTGCCACGCCCACATGTATAGACCAATCAATATTTCACAGACAATTTAAGTAAAGAGTCACCCAAAGTACATTTCTGCCAAGTTTGGTCAAAATTGGCTGAATGGTTTATTTCAAAATAATTATTTTGTGATTTCTCTAAGTCTGTAAAGCTCCGCCCTGCCCCGCCCACAATTATGGACCAATCAAAATTCTATGAACAATTTAAGTAAAGAGTCATTTAAGGAACATTTCCGCCAAGTTTGGTCAAAATTGGCTGAATGGTTGATTTTTAAAGAATTATTTTGTGATTTTTCTAAATCTGTTAAGCCCCGCCCTGCCACGCTCAAATTTATAGACCAATCAATATTTCACAGGCAATTTAACAATTTAAAGAGTCACGAAAGGTAAGTTTCTGCCAAGTTTGGTCAAAATTGGCCAGATGGTTGATTTTTAAAGAATTATTTTGTGATTTCTCTAAGTCTTGTAAGCCCCGCCCTGCCACGCCCGGGTCTTTATATTGTACAATACAGCACAAAAATACCATTCTGTAGGTAGAATATTGAAAATTATAAATTTTTACAAAAATCTGTCCCAAACGGTGTAAAAACGACTGTCCACATTTCAAGTCTTCTTTTAATCATGGAATGTACTGGAAAGTGCTTTTTAGTCATGGATCCCGATCTTGTACGTATGTCAAAGCAATCCAACACGAAAATATCATTTTAAAGGTAGTATCTTGAAAAAGAGAACGGTTTGGAAAATGTTTCCCAAACGGTAAAAAATGAATTTTTCATAATTCCAAAACTTCTTTTCTCCATGGAATGTACCGGAAAGTGGTCTTTTGTCATGGGTCCTAATTTTGTACGTTTGTTACAGCAATCCAACACAAAAATACCATTTTAAATGAAGTACTTTGAAAAAGAATAATTTTCGAAAAATGTTTCCCAAACGGTGTAAAAATGAATTTTCATAATTCCAAAACTTTTTTCTGCATGGAATGTGCCTAAAAGTTGGGTTTTATTTTAATCAAAGGTCTTTATATTGTACGCACGTAACACCAATACAGCACAAAATACCATTCCGTGGATATTATATTGAAAATTAGAAATTTTCGCAAAAATCTGTCCCAAACGGTGTTAAAACGACTGTCCACATTTCAAGTCTTCTTTTAGTCATGGAATGTACCGGAAAGTTTTTTAGTCATGGATCCTGATTTTGTATGTATGTCACAGCAATCAAACACAAAAACATCATCTTAAAGGTAGCACCTTGAAAAATAATAATTTTTGAAAAATGTTTCCCAAACGGTGTAAAAATGAATTTTCATAATTCAAAAAACTTCTTTTCTCCATGGAATGTGCCTTAAAGTGTAACCTAGTTAAGGTCTGTATATAATACGCACGTAACACCAATACAGCACAAAAATACCATTCTGTAGGTAGTATATTGACAATTAGAATTCTTTGCAAAAATCTGTCCAAAACGGTGTAAAAACGACTGTCCACATTTCAAGTCTTCTTTTAGCCATGGATTGTACTGGAAAGTGATTTTTAGTCATTGACCATGATTCTATACGTATGTTACAGCAATCCAACACAAACATACCATTTTAAAGGTGGTACCTTGAAAAAGAGAAATTTTTTAAAAAATCTTTCCCAAACGGTGTAAAAATGAATTTATACAATTCCGAAACTTCATTTCTCCAAGGAATGTGTTTTTTAGTCAAGGGTCTTTATGTTGTATGCACGTAACACAAATACAGCCCAAAAATACCATTCTGTAGGTAGTATATTGAAAATTATAATTTTTTTGCAAAAATCTCTCCGAAACGGGATGAAAAAGACTGTCCACACTCCAAGTCTTCTTTTAGTCATGGAATGTACCGGAAAGTGGTCTTTTTGCATGATTCCTAATTTTGTATATCTGTCACAGCAATCCAACATAAAAATAACATTTTAAAGGTAGTATCTTGAGAAAGAGTAATTTTTGAGAAATGTTTCCCAAACGGTGTAAAAATGAATTTTCATAATCCCATAACTTCTTTTCTCCATGGAATGTGCCTAAAAGTAGTTTGTTAGTCGAGGGTCTTTCTATTGTACGCACGCAACACCAATACAGCACAAAAATACCATTCTGTATGTAGTATATCAAAAATTAGAAATTTTTGCAAAAATCTGCCCCAATCGGTGTAAAAACGACTGTCCACATTTCAAGACTTCTTTTAGTCATAGAATGTACTGTAAAGTGGTCTTTAGTCATTGATCATGATTTTGTACGTATATGTTACAGTAATCCAACACAAACATACAATTTTAAAAGTAGTACGATGAAAAAGAGATTTTTGTGAAAAAAATGTTTCCCAAACGGTGTAAAAATGAATTTTCGTCATTCGAAAACTTCTTTTCTTAATAGAATGTGCCTTAAATTAGTTTTTAGTCAAGGGTCTTTATATTGTACGAACTCAACACCAATACAACATGAAAATATCATTTTATAAATACGTAGTATATCGAAAATTAGAACGATTTGCAAAAATCTGTCCCAAACGGTGTAGAAACGACTGTCCACATTTCAAGTCTTCTTTTAGCCATGTAATGTACCGGAAAGTGGTTTTTAGTCTTGGATACTGATTTTGTACGTATGTCACAGCAATCCAACAATAATATACCATTTTAAAGGTAGAACCTTGAAAAAGAGAATTTTTTGAAAAATGTTTCCCAAACGGAGTAAAACTGAATTTCCATACTTCCAAAACTTCTTTTCTCAATGGAATGTGCCTAAAAGTTGTTTTTAGTCAAGGGTCTTTATAGTGTACGCACATAACACCAAAACAGCACAATAATACCATTCTGTATGTAGTATATTGAAAATTAGAAATTTTTGCAAAAATCTATCCCAAACGGTGTTTACAAAAGCGACTGTAAACATTTCAAGTCTTCTTTTAGCCATGGAATGTACTGGAAAGTGGTTTCTAGTCATGGGTCCTGATTTTGTATGTCTGTAACAGCAATCCAACACAAAAATACCATTTTAAAGGTAGTACATTGAAAAAGTTTATATTTTGAAAAATGTTTCCCAAACGGTGTAAAAATGAATTTTCATAATTCCAAAACTTCTTTTCTCCATGGAATGTTCCTAAAAGTAGTTTTTAGTCAAGGGTCTTTTTATTGTACGCACGCAACACCAATACATCACAAATATACCATTCTGTATGTGTAAAACAAAAGGGTCACTCACTATCTATTGTAACTTACAGTATACTTTAACTTATTAAATTATAATGGCATTGAGAATACTTTAAATTGTTAGGCATCTAGAACTGGTCACTCACACAAGAACATACTATCTAATTGTTAATTACAATCTACTTAAATTGTTATGGCATCTAGAACCCCATTCGTCTAATTCCTGGAGCAATGCCAGGCATTGTTCTAGGTTTTCACTGTCCGTATTCCTAAATGGGCATGACCTTGGGCATGTCCATTGATTCCACTATAAAAGCCAGCGCCCACGGGCAGATATTCAGACATAGAATAATCGAAGTTCCACCACCACCTACATATGCTAATTTGTTTAAAAATGACTTGGACGTTATTATTAATGTTATTATTAAATAGTTAAAAAGAACACAACGCGAGTTACTTTACATAGAGGCCGAGTAATTTATTTGGTGCCGTGCCGGCAGATAATTGAAATTGACATTATTTCAATTTGCCAAATGAACTTGGGTTGCCGTTGTTTTTTGGACAATTTGTAATATCTGATGCTGAAGAAAGTGTATGGATAAATTGGTAATTCAACAACCGTAAGTAGCTTCCTTTTCCTTCCTTTGCGTATTTCATGATGGCAGAACAGGTATTTATTGATTTGTTTAGATCTGTTGATTCTCAGATTAGCAATTTGACGACTACTATGGGGGCCCAGGGTATTGCTAAGGTTGTTCCAAATTTTGATGGTAGTAACCCCAAAGAATTTAAAGAATGGGTAAAAAATGTAGAGAAATTCGCTACCTTGACCGGTATTCAAGATGACAAAATTAAACTTATAGCCTATCAGGCAAATAGAGGTGCAGTCAGTGACTTTTTAAAGAGAACTATGGACGAAAATCCCACTTTTGATTGGGCTAGGATCAAGGGTGAATTACAATCAAGTTTTGGAGAAGTTGTTGATTCTCAGCATGCACTTTTACTCTTGCGAAAAGTTAAGCAAAAACCAAATGAAAATATTCAGGTGTATGCCGAAAGGCTTTTGGCTCTAGGAGAGGACGCTTTTGTGGGACAAGCTAATGACGCAATTCAAAGGCAATTAGTCGGGTATTTTATTGATGGTCTGTATTGCGATAGTATGAAGCTCAAGATCATGCGGGATAATCCTGATACCTTCAACAATGCTGTATTGATTGCGTCCCGTGAGCAAAATTTGCAAAAACGATTTCAATTACGTTTAGGTCAAAATAAGAATGAATCTGCTTCATCTCAGAGTCAAAATCATGAACCAATGGAAATTGACCACGCCAGAACTAAAGGAGAATGCCATTATTGTAAAAAGCCAGGGCATCATATTAAGGATTGCAGAAAGCGATTAAGGCAGCCATTGGGCATTAATGAGGCCAGAAGGCCACAGGTAAATCGCCGTGACAAAATTGTCTGTTACTCTTGTGGTAAACTAGGGCACTACGCAAACGAGTGTTATAAGTTTTCTAATACTGAGTCTTTAAACGCCGAGCCTTCTCGAATGTAGGAGCCGATTCGAGCAGGGAAACTAAGCAACACAAACCCGTTATTCATGTAAATTCTGTTACAAGTGGACCAAATTCTCTTTTAATTCGGTTTGAAAGACAAAAATACCGAGCTCTTTTGGATTCTGGGGCTGAAGTATCACTTATTAGCCGCCGTGTCTATGATTCCTTTAAAGTAAAACCAAAACTCTTCAAACACAACCTAAACTTAGCAACTGCTGGAAATACACCACTTCATGTTGATGGCTTTTCTGAGTTCACTTTTCATTTAGGAGGCCTAAAAATGAGTCACAAATTTTATGTTGTTCGAAATCTTAACCGGAATGTTATAATTGGGTTAGATTGGTTGAAATCACGTGGAGTTCGTGTGTACCATGACCTTTCTTGTATTCGTGTCCATGAGACTTACATACCTCTGGTAGATGATATACATATCGCTTCTGTTGCCCGAATTAAAACCAAGGTAAAGCTCCGCCCACAAACGGCTCACATATGTATGTGTAAAGTACGAAAGCATCCTGCTTTCCTGACCGAGAAAGAATATGAAATTTCTCCCATTGATAATCGGTCACTTGGAAATGAGCCAGGGTTACTCATAACTAGTTCAGTTGCAAAACTTTCAAAAAACAGAACCATGCCACTTCTCCTTATCAACTCCACCAATAGAGTTTTATCTATCAAGCAGGGCACACCTGTAGCCCGTATCAGTCCAATTAACGTTTCAGAAATTACTTCTGCCAGTCAAAATGATAAGACCCAGATTACCTCTATTCCTGACACTTTTGAGTTTGATAAGGTTGATGCTCCACCAGAACATAGGTCACATGTAATTAGGTTACTAGAAAGAAATCATGACTTGTTTGCCAAAACGGATGCTGAACTTAGTCACACTGATACAGTGCGAATGAAAATTGATACTCAAGGTCATTCACCTATAAAACTTAAGCCATACCGTGCCCAACTAAACAATAGGAAAGTAATTGATAAGGCTGTGGACGAAATGCTAGATGCAAAGATTATTGACAGAAGTAGGTCAGAATGGTCTTTTCCTGTTGTTATTGTAGATAAGAAAGATGGCACTAAACGCTTTTGTGTTGATTTTAGGAAACTGAACCAGGTAACAAAATTAAATTCCTACCCGCTCCCGGTAATTGATGATATTTTGGCACAATTAGGCAAAGCAAGGTACTTCAGTTCATTGGACCTCAAGTCGGGTTATTGGCAAGTACTTATGGATGACCTAGATAAAGAGAAGACGGCTTTCACCTGTCACCGAGGCCTCTTCCATTTTAATGTCATGCCATTTGGGTTGACAAATGCTCCAGGTATCTTCCAAGAATTAATGAACCGTGTTCTTGAAGGAATAAGTGATTTTTCAGTAGCATATTTAGATGACATACTTATTTACTCTGAGACCTTGACTGAACATTTACAGCATATTCAACAGGTCTTTGACCGGTTACGTGAACACAAACTACGTCTCAAATTAAAGAAATGTAGCTTCCTGAAAAAAGAAACTAATTACCTAGGCTTCGTTATCAACGAACATGGCATTCAGCCAGAACAAAATAAGGTTAATGTAATCAAGTCCTTACCCCCGCCGACAAATGTTAAAGAGGTCAGAAGCTTCATTGGTATGACTAGTTACTATCGAAGGTTTATTCCTCAGTTTTCGCAGATAGCTGAACCAATTATAGCCTTGACAAGAAAATATGCTAAGTTCAAATGGACTCCTGAATGTCAGCTAGCATTTGATAACATGAAAGATGTTTTAGTTCAATTGCCTCTCTTATCCTTTCCTGACCCACAATTACCTTACACTCTTTACACTGATGCGAGTGACAAGTGTATTGGAGCTTGTTTGACTCAAATAATCAAAGAAGAAGGTCAAGAGGTCGAACGCCCTATTTATTATCTCTCGCATAGGTTAACAGATACACAAACAAGGTGGTCTGTTATAGAAAAAGAAGCATACAGTATTTTCTATAGTCTCCAGAAACTAGATCATTACCTCCATAATGCAATTTTCAAAATAAGGTGTGATCATCGACCCCTCAAGTACATCTTACAGTCACCAATTAAAAACAAGAAAATCTCTCTTTGGGCACTTACCATATCATCATATAATTGCACAATAGATTTCGTACCTGGATCCGATAATTGTACTGCAGACCTTTTATCAAGAATACCCCATGGGACTGTTGATCAGCAAGAACCTTTACTTGACCCTGACATAAGTAGTAAAACTTATGAAATCAGTGCGTTGAACTCGAACCGATTTTCCCCCAAAGATTTTGCTCGATGTAAACCAAAACCGAATGACAAGGTCAATAAACCTACAATGAGTTCGCCCCTAAATATGGTAGAAGAACAAGAGAAAGATGACGCATTGATAAAAATAAAGAATGACCTCAAAAACGAATCACTTTCTCCATCAGTGGCTAAAAAGTACATTGTCCTAGATAACATTCTGTACTACATCTCTAAAGCGGACACTGACCCCATTCTCAGACTGTTTGTGCCAGAGCACTTGAAACAAGAAACGATAGTCGAATACCATTCAACTCTAGGTCATTTAGGTATTGATAAAACTTATGAAGCCATACATGCAAAATATTATTGGCCAAACCTTTTTAAAGACGTAACAGCTTATGTCAATAAATGTGTAACCTGTCAGTTAAGAAGTAGTCAAAAAGGTAAACCTCCTGTGCAGGAAATGGACATACCTCCTTTTGCTTGGGCAAAGTGTGCTATTGACGTCAGTGGAAAATATCCTACGTCATTGGCAGGCAATAAATACATAGTCTCCTTCATTGACCTATATTCCGGTTACCCTGAAGCATTTGCCTGTCCAGACAAGTCAGCTCAAACAATAGCAAATTTGATCATAGATGAAATTTTTCCTAGGTATTCATGTCCACTTGAAATTCTATCTGATAATGGATCAGAAAATGTGAATCAAGTAGTCAAAGAAACATTGGAAGCCATGAATATACATCATGTTACTACCTCCTATTATCATCCACAAAGTAACGGTCTAATTGAGCGTTATCATAGAACTTTAGGAGATGTGCTTTCCAAGAAGGTCAAGACTGATAATACCTTGTGGGATGTTTATTTGAACCAGACTCTTGCTGCTATTCGTTTTGGAGTAAACGACAGTACAAAAAGGTCACCTTTCTTCCTTCTATATAACCGTGAGGTTGTTGTACCGATAGATAACATACTTAAACCAAGGCGTAAATATCAAGGCGAAGAGCCACATAAAATTGCATTAGAACAACAACATAAATCATTTCTACTTGTACACCAAAATAGGAGAAAGGCTATGAAAAAGAGAAATCAAGTTATAAATAGAAAAGCTAAGGATGTCACGTTCAAAGTAGGTGATCCTGTTTACTATAGAAATCATAATAGAAAATCAAAACTTGATGTTAAGTGGCAAGCTTATTACCGTATCCTTGAACAGACGTCGCCAGTAACCTTCATTATCAAGAACCAATTAGATGGCTCAACGGTTAAAGTTCATGCCCAACATCTCAGGTTAGCAGATATTAATGAATGGGAAATTCCCAAAGATAAGACTGGGAAAAAGTTAAGGCCTTCTAACTATGTTGTACCACCTGAAATAAGTTCAAGCTCTGAATCCGACTCAGAGGAATGTCAGCGCCATAAAAGGCAAGGCCGTGTACCCAACAGGTATAGGCGTATCCGAACTAACAGCAGCAGCTCAGAGGATAACATACCTCTCGCGGAATTAAGAGAAAAAATTAGGTCAAGACAAATGAGGGCAAATGAAGAAGATAAACATGAGCCCATAGATTCTGGCAGTTCCACAGAATCTTACTTCACTGGTAATGAGGACAATGACCTTCGTGAATTGACCTGCCCTATATCCAACATTATTTGGTCGAAGTATGAAAACAAAACAAATCAGGTTCACTAGTAAATAGGACAAAGTTCTCAAGCAGTGTCTAATCTATTTTAACGGGTTTGTGGTGTTGTGTTTGTTAGGCTTCATGATAAAATGAAGATAACCTGTAAATAGTTGTTTATATAATTATTGTATAATTGTCGTTTCAGGAAACAATGAAGCAAATTACGTTGATCATTCTGGCAGTGTGTTTAATTATTCAGACAAACTTGTCACGTGCGGTCATTGTTAAAGATAATGTTATTTTTCATAAAACAAATGAAGTCTCGATATCTAGAGCAAAGTGGTTACTTTCTATTGTTATTGATTTTGATGACTTTGAGCACTTTATGTCTTTGATGCATCAAGACATAAATCAAGCTGAAACTGTCATCAGCGTAACTTTACCAAAAAGAAATACTTCGGATTTCGAAGCATTTCAAAATGTGCTTTTTGGATTACAGCAAGAAATTGAATATCTAAAGGAATTGAAGCTAAGCATAGAAACTGAGGTGTATCAAATTATGCAAATGAATCAGTCCAAGCGACAGCGTACAAAACGGTCACTTCTCCCATTTATTGGCGAAGGTTTATCTTGGCTATTTGGAGTTGTTACGAATGCAGACTTGGATCAAATTACACACCATATTACAAATCTTGAGAGAAACCAAAAGCAAGTTATACATGTTGTAGAGCAATCACTCTCAATCGTGAATGAATCAAGAATGTTTATAAAGGAAAATAGACAATCAATCATAAGCATAACAAAAAGTGTCAATGAAATGAATTCAAAATTTAATCAGGTGAAACACGAACTTGTTCGCAAAATAACTGAAAATCGTAGATTCCTAGAAATCTTTGCTCGTCTAACTTTAGTTTTGGATGAAATTAAAATGCTTATCAAAGACGCAAAATATTATCTGTTTGATTTAAAATCTGAGATAGCTTCATTAGCAATAGGTAAAGTGTCCATAAGAACTGTTAACCCTTTGCGGTTGCGAACTTTATTACTAAATATTCAGAACAATGCACCTGATTATTTATCATTAATTTGTGACCCTAGGAAAGATATTTGGATGTACTACAGGTATCTAACGGGTTCTACATACTTTTGGAATGGAAAAATTATCACAGTTCTGACAATCCCCATGATAAGAAAAGACAAACAGTATGAAGTGTACAAGGTTACATCTATACCTACACAATCACCTGTACCAATTAATGAGTCACAACAATTTGGCCTATTAGCTTCTTTAAGATTGGAGGCTCCTGGAATCCTTATTGATAAGACACGTTCAAATTACCTTCTACTCGACAACAAGCAAATTGAGTCTTGTAGCCAAATAAACTTGCAATTTTGTGACGTCAAAAATGCTGTTTATCCTGTCAGTCTTAGTCAGTCATGCGTAATTAACATTTTTATGGGAAATAAGATGGATTCATTTTGTATCACGGACATACAGAAGACCCGTTTACCCATGATACAACATCTTTTTGGAACAAACTGGTTGGTCTTATCTAAGACGCGTCTGACATTCGCCCTTGTGTGCCCGGCCAGCCATCAAGAGCTTAAGTCCGATCCGCCTTTTAGTATTATTGATATTCCACCTGGTTGTACAGCATCAAATAAGCACTTTGCCATTAATACCCCTTTTGTCGTTGGAAGATCAAGCATATCACAAGATCACAGTTCTAAATTGACATATGCAAACTTCTCGAAATCAACTTTATGGGAACCTTATCAAAAGAAATTTCCAAATGACACCTATATTCATATTCCTCAAAATCTTGCTGAAATTGACAATATACCACTTAACTCTTTACTTAGGGAACTTGAAATGGCTAAGTATGTTGATCCCAATATGACAAATTGGTCTTGGTCAGCATGGTTCTATCTAAGCATAACCCTTGCTCTAGTAGTCGTCTTTTGCATTTCATTATGTTTTTGTCGTAATAAATTTGCACGTAAATGTACCTGTCTGCCAGAATGGTTACGTAATGTATGGAGGAGAAAGGAACGCCAACAAGCGGTTCCAGACGAGACGGCTCCGTCAGCAGACATGGAACTCAAAAGGATTGAGAAGGGTAGAAACTATCTGCCCGCCGTTTCAGCAGCTCTAAATAGGGACATTTTCTCGAGTACTAGTAACTAGACAAGTTGCACGCGCCTATTCGGTAATCAATGGTCATCGTATTCCAGAGTAAGATAACCTGGACATTGTAGTAAACAGTCGCTGATAAAAGCTCTAACAGGTAGACTCGCTTATCAAAGACTCTTTACATCCACTCAGTGCTACTGGAGGTAATTAATCCTTAACACAACACGTTTAAACTACATGTAGCAGACGATAGTTTAAATTAACTGTAACTTTAACCTTGGAATCTTGTGGCATCAACTGTATGGAAATCACTCCTCTGTCGATACAGAATAGTTCAGATCTGGTTGGATAACGTAAGTGATGTGGGTTGCATCAGGTATGCCATACAGACATATAAGCTCTGAGAAAACTCTGATTAGTGGACAATACCATTATTTTGACAACCTCTACCCCATGCCGGAACGACGTTCTCCAGCGGCCCTGAGGACGTTAAGGGCCGATCAGAGGCGATCACTCAGACGATCTGGGCCAGATGTGTAAATCTTGGAACACCCGCGACGACCTGGCGACTTCCGATGAATTCCTGACTACGTGATTACCCTATAGTGACGTTGATAAATGTGCCATATGTCATAGTGACTTATTTGTGCACCTTGTGTACCAACGTAGTGACTTTAGAATGTGTTTTATATTCTTTTTGAGATTAATTCCGTGTATTTTTATCGTTGCTTTTACTTTTTATGATGTTCTTTTTCGGCCCTTCAATAGAAACTATTGAAGAGCCAGTAGGTGGAAAGGGATGTAAAACAAAAGGGTCACTCACTATCTATTGTAACTTACAGTATACTTTAACTTATTAAATTATAATGGCATTGAGAATACTTTAAATTGTTAGGCATCTAGAACTGGTCACTCACACAAGAACATACTATCTAATTGTTAATTACAATCTACTTAAATTGTTATGGCATCTAGAACCCCATTCGTCTAATTCCTGGAGCAATGCCAGGCATTGTTCTAGGTTTTCACTGTCCGTATTCCTAAATGGGCATGACCTTGGGCATGTCCATTGATTCCACTATAAAAGCCAGCGCCCACGGGCAGATATTCAGACATAGAATAATCGAAGTTCCACCACCACCTACATATGCTAATTTGTTTAAAAATGACTTGGACGTTATTATTAATGTTATTATTAAATAGTTAAAAAGAACACAACGCGAGTTACTTTACATATGTAGTATATCGAAAATTAGAAATTTCTTCAAAAATCTGTCCCAATCGGTGTAAAAACGACTGTCCACATTTCAAGTCTTCTTTTAGCCATGGAATGTACTGGAAAGTGGTCTTTAGTCATTGATCATGATTTTGTACGTATGTTACGGCAGTGCTACACATTAACTTACCATTTAAAGGCAGAACCTTGAAAAAGAGATTTTTTAAAATTATTTCCCAAACAGTGTAAAAAAACTAAAAATGGATTTTCATCATTCCAAAACTTCTTTTCTCAATGGAATGTTCCTTAAAGTAGTTTTAGTCAATGTTCTTTATATTGTACGCACGTAACACCAATACAGCACAAAAATACCATTCTATACGTAGTATATTGCAAATTAGAAACTTTTGCAAAAATCTGTCCCAAACGGTATAAAAACGACTGTCCACGTTTGAAGTCTTCTTTTTGCCATAGAATGTACCGGAAAGTGGTTTTAGTCATAGATCCTGATTTTGTACGTATGTCAAAGCAATCCAACATAAAAATACCATTTAAGCGGTAGTATATTGAAAAAGAGAAAACTTTTGAATGAAAGTTTCCAAAATGGTGTAAAACTGAATTTCCATACTTCCAAAATTTCTTTTCTCCATGGAATATGCCTAAAAGTGGTTTTTAGTTAAGGGTCTTTATATTGTACGCATGTAACACAATTAGAGCACAAAAATACATTTCTCCATGTAATGTATTGAAAATTAGATTTTTTGCGAAAATCCCAAACGGTGTAAAAACGACTGTCCACACTTCAAGTCTTCTTTTATCCATGGAATGTACTGGAAAGTGGTTTTTAGTCATGGATCCTGATTTTGTATGTCTGTCACAGCAATCCAACACAAAAATACCATTTTAAAGGTAGCACCTTGAAAAAGAGAAAATTTTGAAAAATATTTCCCAAACGGTGTAAAAATGAAATTTCATAATTCCAAAACTTCTTTTCTCCGAGGAATGTGCTTAAAAGTTGTTTTAAGTCAAGGGTTTTTATATTGTACACACGTAACACCAATACAGCACAAAAATACCATTCTGTAGGTAGTATACTGAAAATTAGAAATTTTTGCACAAATCTGTCCCAAACGGTGTAAAAACGACTGTCCACATTTCAAGTTATCTTTTTAGCCATGGAATATACCGAATATTGGTTTTTAGTCATGGATTCTGATTTTGTACGTATGTCACAGCAATGGAACATCAAAATACCGTTTTAAAGGTAGTACCTTGAAAAGAGTAATTTTTGAAAAATGTTTCCCAAACGGTGTACAAATGAATTTTCATAATTCCAAAACTTGTTTTCTCCAAGGAATGTCCATTAAATCTTTTTTTCATCAATGGTCTTTTATATTGAACGCATGTAACATCAATACAGCACAAAAATACCATTCTGTAGGTAGTACATGTATATTGAAAATTAGAAATGTTTGCCGAACGGTGTACAAATGAATTTTCACAATTCCAAAACTTCTTTTCTCCAAGGAATGTGCCTAAAACTGTTTTTTTAGTCAAGGGTCTTTATATTGTACGCACGTAACACCAATACAGCACAAAAATACCATTTTGTAGGTACTATACATGTATATTGAAAATTAGAAATCTTTGCACAAATCTGTCCCAAACGGTGTAAAAACGACTGTCTACATTTCAAGTCTTCTTTTAGCCATGGAATGTACCGGAATTTGTTTTTAGTCATGGATCCTGATTTTGTACGTATGTCACAGCAATGCGACATAGAAATACCATTTTAAAAGGCAGTACCTTGAAAAAAAGAAATGTTTGAAAAATGTTTCCCAAACGGTGTACAAATGAATTTTCATAATTCCAAAACTTGTTTTCTCCAAGGAATGTCCATTAAATCTTTTTTTCATCAATGGTCTTTTATATTGAACGCATGTAACATCAATACAGCACAAAAATACCATTCTGTAGGTAGTACATGTATATTGAAAATTAGAAATTTTTGCAAAAATCTGTCCCAAACGGTGTAAAAACGACTGTCCACATTTCAAGTCTTCTTTTAGCCATTGAATGTACCGGAAAGTGGTTTTCAGTCATAGATCCTGATTTTGTACGTATGTCACAACAATCCAACACAAAAATGAGGTAGTACCTTGAAAAAGAATAATTTTTAAAAATGTTTCCAAAACGGTGTAAAAATGAACTTTCATAATTCTAAAACATCCTTTCTCCATTGAATGTGCCTAAATGTGGTTTTTAAGTAAATGGTATTTGTATTGTACGCACGTAACTCCAATACAGCACAAAAATACCATTCTGTAGGTAGTGTACTGAAAATTAGAAATTTTTGCACAAATCTGTCCCAAACGGTATAAAAACGACTGTCCAATTTCAAGTCTTCTGTTAGCCATGGAATGTACCGAAAAGTGATTTTAGTCATAGAGCCTCATTTTGTACGTATGTCAAAGCAATCCAACACATAAGTACTATTTTAAAGGTAATACATTGAAAAAAAGAGAAATTTTTGAAAAATGTTTCCCAAACGGTGTTATAATTAATTTTCAAAATTCCAAAACGTCTTTTCTCCATGGAATGTGCCTAAATGTGGTTTTCTAGTCAAAGATTTTTATATTGTACGCACGTAACACCAATACAGCACAAAAATGCAATTCTGTAGGGAGTATATTGAAAGTTAGAAATTTTTGCAAAAATCTGTCCCAAACGGTGTAAAAACGACTGTCCACATTTCAAGTCTTCTTCTAGCCATGGAATGTACCGGAAAGTAGTTTTTAGACATGGGTCCTGATTTAGTACGTATGTTACAGCAATCCAACACATAAATATCATTTGTAAGGTAGTCCCTTGAAAAATAGAAATTTTTGAAAAATGTTTCCCAAACGGTGTAAAACTGAATTTTTCATCATTCCAAAACTTCTTTTCTCAATGGAATGTGTCTAAAAGTGTTTTTAGTCAAGGGGATTTACATTGTACGCACGTAACACCAATACAACACAAAAATACAATTCTGTAGGGAGTATATTGAAAATTAGAAATTTTTGCAAATGACGGTGTAAAAACGACTGTCCACATTTAAAGTCTTCTTTTAGCCATGGAATGTACTGGAAAGTGGTATTTAGTCATGAATCCCGATTTTGCACATATATCACAGCAATCCAACACACAAAAAAAAACATTTGTAAGGTGGTACCTTGAAAAAGAGAAATTTTTGAAAAATGTTTCCGAAACGGTGTAAAACTGAATTTTCATAATTCCAAAACTTCTTTTCTCCATGGAATGTGCCTAAAAGTGTTTTTAGTCAATGGTCTTTATATTGTACGCACGTAACACCAATACAGCACAAAAATATCATTCTGCAGGAAGTATATTGAAAATAAGAATTTTTTGCAAAAATCTGTCCCAAACGGTGTAAAAACGACTGTCCACATTTGAAATCTTCTTTTAGCCATGGAATGTACTGGAAAGTGGTCTTTAGTCATGGATCCTGATTTTGTACGTATGTCACAGCAATCCAACACAAAAATACCATTTGTAAGGTGGTACCTTGAAAAATGGAAATTTTTGAAAAATGTTTCCAAAACCATGTAAAAATGAATTTTCATCATTCCAAAACTTATTTTCTTCATGGAATGTGCCTAGAAGTGTTTTTTAGTCAATGGTATTTACATTGTACGTACGTAACACCAATACAGCACAAAAATACCATCCTGTAGATAGTATATTGAAAACGACACTTTTTTTCAAAAATCTGTCCCAAACGGTGTAAAACGACTGTCAACATTTCAAGTCTTCTTTTAGCCATCCAATGTACCGGAAAGTGGTATTTAGTCATGGATCCTGATTTTTTACGTATGTCACAGCAATCCAACACAAAAACGTACTTTTAAAGGTAGTGCCTTGAAAAGGAGAAAGGAGGGGTTTCCATAAGGCCATTTTCCTGGGACCTAAATTTTCCAATGATATTTTTAGTACAAATAGATATCTAAAGGGGACGTGTTTTGCCGAAAAGTCTGAATCGAACGGACCTTTGGTTTGGTGTATATTGTATATTGAAAGTGGTGGGGGTAATTTTTTTCAGGCGCTACCCAAGGTTCTTTTTAATCAATTTTCTATCTAAATGTAAATAATTGGCGAATTTTTTTAAAACATTATGTTTTGTATATGAGCCCATGTTAAGATGACATTAAATTCATTGGCTTGCTTATTATAAATATCAAAATATTTGGAATTTTATGTCATTTTTTCAATTTTTTGTATATTTCCATCTCCCAACTTTGAGGAAAACATCAACACGTTTTTATAAAGTGGCATAATGGAATAATATTTTAGGTGAGAACTTGTTAATAAATGGTCATTGCAAAATTATGAGGGATTTTTGATAGCTAGTCGGGTAAATGAGTTACGGGCCCTTGAATGCACGAAAACCCATGACAAATTGTGAAATAAATAACAAATTACATTTTTTCTGACTTTCTTTCGTACAGAAAGGCAGAAATGTTTAATTAGCTTAAATTATTGCTGGCCTCAGCAAATAGTACTATAAATAAGCTATTGTGGTCAGTTTCGTCTGTTGTCCGTCCGTCTGTCTGTCTGCCCGTCCATAATATCAGGTTTACACTCTAGAATCCACAAATATTATCCGATCTTCACCAAACTTTGTCAAAATGTGTATGGTCATAAGCCCTTGTGTTAGATAAATTTTGGACGGAATTGCTGCAGAAAGTGCTGAGTTATGTGCCCTTGAATGTCAAAAAATGCTATTTTTGAAAATTTTTGCGATCAAAAATTTTCAAATATTACCCAATCAGATGCAAAACCAAGTGAAAATGTTTGCATTTATAATATCTTGGGTGAGTGTGATTTTCATCCAGATCGAAATCGCAAATTTTGAGTTATCCGCCCTTGAATTTGGCAAAATTGCTATTTTAGACTTCATTTTCTCTTTAGCATCCACCAATATTTAAAAAATGAAAGCAAAATTTAGACAAATTGTTGATGTCCATTAGATCTCTTATAGGTTAAAGTTTTGGCATCATTTGAAATGCTTTTCCCAAATTATCTGCCCTTGAATTAGACAAATTTGTCGGTTTATGTGCAAATCTAGGGCTAATACGGCAATTTTGTTAAATTCAAGGGCGGATAGCTCAAGATTAACATTTTCAATCTGCCTGAATTTCTTACACGTCTGATATATTATAGACAGAAATAATTTGTCCTCTATCGGTTTTAATTGCTCCATGTGTGTGGATGCTAAAGGGAAAATAAAGCCGAAAAATTGCAATTTTGCCAAATTTAAGGGCGGATAACTCAAAATTTACGTTTTCAATCTGAATGTAAATCACACTCACCCAAGATATTATAAATGCAAACATTTTCACTTGGTTTTGCATCTGATTGGGTAATATTTGAATTTTTTTACTGCAAAAATTGTCAAAAATAGCATTTTTTGACATTCAAGGGCACATAACTCAGCACTTTCTGCAGCAATTCCGTCCAAAATTTATCTAACACAAGGGCTTATGACCATACACATTTTGACAAAGTTTGGCGAAGATCGGATAATATTTGTGGATTCTAGAGTGTAAACCTGATATTATGGACGGGCAGACAGACAGACGGACGGACAACAGACGAAACTGACCACAATAGCTTATTTATAGTACTATTTGCTGAGGCCAGCAATAATTTAAGCTAATTAAACATTTCTGCCTTTCTGTACGAAAGAAAGTCAGAAAAAATGTAATTTGTTATTTATTTCACAATTTGTCATGGGTTTTCGTGCATTCAAGGGCCCGTAACTCATTTACCCCACTAGCTATCAAAAATCCCTCATAATTTTGCAATGACCATTTATTAACAAGTTCTCACCTAAAATATTATTCCATTATGCCACTTTATAAAAACGTGTTGATGTTTTCCTCAAAGTTGGGAGATGAAAATATACAAAAAATTGAAAAATGACATAAAATTCCAAATATTTTGATATTTATAATAAGCAAGCCAATGAATTTAATGTCATCTTAACATGGGCTAATATACAAAACATAATGTTTTAAAAAATTCGCCAATTATTTACATTTAGATAGAAAATTGATTAATAAGAACCTTGGGTAGCGCCTGAAAAAAATTACCCCACCTACTTTCAATATACAATATACACCAAACCAAAGGTCCGTTCGATTCAGACTTTTCGGCAAAACACGTCCCCTTTAGATATCTATTTGTACTAAAAATATCATTGGAAAATTTAGGTCCCAGGAAAATGGCCTTATGGAAACCCCTCCTTTTTGAAAAATGTTTCCCAAGCACTGTAAATAATGAATTTTCAATATTTCAAATCTTCTTTTTGCCATAAATGTACTGGAATTTTTTTTTTCTTTTTTTTTTTTTGTAACATCAATACATCACAAAAATAATAGTCAAAGGGTTATACACTGATAAATAGATTTTTTCCGAAAAACGGTGTAAATTCAACTGTCCTCATTTCAAATATTCTTTAAGCCAGGGAATGTACCGAAAAGTATCTTTTCAGTCCACGATCCTGATATTGTGGGAGTGTAATAGCAATATGATACAAAAATTCCATCGTCAATTAACTACTTTTGAAAAAAAATGATTTTTTAAAAAAAATGTTTTCCAAACGGTGTAAATAATGAATCTTCAATATTTCAAAACTTCTTTTTGCCTTGGAATGTACCGGAAATTTGTTTTTGGTCTAGAATCCTTTAAGATGGCATTTTTTGTGTTAAATTGCTATTAAACTTCGACAATATCAATATCAGTTGAATTTACACTGTTTGGTACGATTTTCCGAAAAAAATCTATTTTTCAGTGTACCACATTTTGACTATAATTATTTTTGTGTTGTAATGATGTTACATACGTACGGCATAAGTATTCTAGACAAAAAAAAAAAAACACACACACACACACAACAATTTCCGGTACATTGATTCTATGGCAAAAAGAAGATTTGAAATATTGACAATTCATTATTTACACCGTCTGGGAAACATTTTTCAAAAAAAAAAAATCATTTTTCAACGTAGTCCCTTTCAGATGGTATTTTTGTGTTGTATTGCTACTACACACATACGATATCATGGTCCTTGACTATTAAAAAGACACTTAAAATTCGGTACATTCCCTGGCTAAAAGAATATTTGAAACATTTGATGACAGTTGACTTTACACCGTTTGGGACAGATTTCTCGGAAAAATTCTTTTTTTAGTGTACTACCTTTTGACTGTTATTTTTGTGTTGTATTGATGTTACATACGCAAGACATAGAAATTGTGGACACCTCCACTTCTCATTTTCGATATATTCAAGACAAAAAGAAGATTTGATATATTGAAAATTCATCATTTATACCGTTTGGGAAACATCTAAAAAACTTTTTCAATGTAGTCCCATTAAGAAGGCATTTAAAAACTGTGTTGTATTGCTATTACAAAACCTGCAATATCAGAATCCTGGACTAAAAAGACACTCTCGGTACATTCCCTGGCTTACTTGAAGATTTGAAATGAGGACAGTTCATTTTATGTTCGGGTCAGATTTTTTGAAAAAAAAATCTATTTTTCAGTGTATTACCTTTTTACTGGTATTTTTGTGTTTTATTGATGTTACATACGTGTGACATAATAAATAAAAATAATAATAAAAATTCATTTTTTACACTGTCTGAGAACATTTTTCAGAAAAATGTTTTTCAATGTAGGCCTAGTCCCTTGTATATTTTTCAAATCGGTCTTATTTTTCTGTGCAATGCTACCTATATTTATTGTTAAAAACGTTCATTTAGTCGTCTGCAGCAGTTTTTAGATAGGATCAGTGTCAATTCGTGCCGCTTGGGAAAAGGTCCAAGTGTTGTTTTTTTTTCACACAAGTATGCCTACTGCGCGTAGTCAATGGCAACAAAGTTTTGTAGACTATTTCTGTGGTTAATCTTTCCCAAATGACTCAATTCGAGGGTTAACCAGCTTGAAAGCTTCTTCAAATGACACAATTGGTGTCTATAAAGCTATGATTTTGGTTCAATATAGCACAGATAATGTATTTTATCCTTTCATCTCAATGTTTCTTAAGCCTTTTTTTCGATTAGAGACGTCAAAACCAGGGGCCAGTTTCATCAAAACATTTAAGACGTATTTTTGACTTACCGATGTCTTACGACACGTTTAGAGGAAGAATCACGTATCGCCAATCAACCAATAGCTATGCAAAGCGATTGTTGTTTTAAGAGTGTTTTAAGTCGTCGGTATAGAGGACAATAATTGACCCGGCAGAGTGACCTTAACTGTACAGAAATGTGGAAGAGTTTATTGTCCAGTTTAGATGACAATGGTCCGTCGTTAATTTACGTAAAAGCGTGCACTGTATGCTTTATACAACATTGTGCCGCCATGTGAAAATAAAATTTTATCTAATCTAGTCAAAATAAGAATGTTAAAGTGACATTTCAGAATTTTTTGTCATAAATTTTACTTTTATTTTTATCTGAAAGAGCATATTTCCTTATGAAAATTCTGAAAATTTCAAGCCAAAATATTGCGCCGTTTACGAGAAATTTATATTTTTGTGTTAAAATTGAACAAATTGTTGTGGACAACAGTTCGGATTTATATGCAATTTATCGATTATGTCTCAACTTTAAATGCGTGTTTCTCGCTTATTGGCAACAACTTCGAAAAACCAATAGTATTTATACTCATTAGAATAACCAATCTTGGCATCAAGACATACTTTAAAAAATTGAAATTGGAATGAAATGTCCCTTTAAGCTACCGTGGTCTATTTGGATCGAAATTTCCATTAAAGCTAATCATTAAAACAGGCGTAATCTCCAAAAAGGAATACCTAAATACAGTTCACATCCTAGTCATATCGTACAGATTGCACAGGCTGACCAGGATCGGCATTTTTGCATATCCAGTTCACCAATTACCATTTTAAGACGACGCGACAAATGTATGCACGTGCAAATACTGTTAAGTCGTTGAATATGGTTATTAGCTGTAAATAGCTAAGCATGCGAAGTGTTCCGATGGGTTCCGTCATACCTATCACCCCTGGACGATAAGTCTGTTGACCTTTCCGCTTGGTCTGCTCTGCCGGGTCAAATCTCGCCGTCAATAAGTCATAAATACGTCTAGTCTTAAATATTTTGATGAAACAGGCCCCAGGTCTTGCTTGGGAAATGGTTAAATTCTGCATGACCCGTAATTCCATGAGAATTAGGTTTCGTCATGTCACAAAGAAAATGGTAGATCTATAGGTTAAAGCAGATCTCTCTAATAGGCCTGTCCCACCTAACCGAACATTCGTTGCGACTTTATACCGAATGTCAAGTGTGAAATTCGCAGTGTTCGTTGTCATTTTATTCGGTGAACTTTTGGTCTTCAACGATTGTGTACCGACCAAACACCGAACACGTAACGAACTTGTAGCGAATGTGTCGAACAGCCAACGTTGTTTATCCGAACTATCCCCCAATTCGTTCCCAAACATCAACGAACGCCTACCGTTTCAGTAACGAATATAACGTCATATTCGGAATGGCATCGTCAGGATCGGTGTCTTCGTTAGTGGTTCGTTTAACCTTTTCGGCCAGATCGGTAAAGAAACGCACCTTCATCGGAATACAAACGCTAGTCCTTCGGTGAGATCATAACGAACATACCGAACAGGAATTCGTCTGCGAATTATAATTCAGTGGCGTCGCGTGCGGGGCGGCAGGGGCGGCGGCCGCCGCCCCAATATTTCGGCAAGTATAAAGGCACTTTGACGTTTGGGGCGGCGAAAAGGCAACCGGTTGGTTTCCCTTCTTATCGGTTTCCAGGGAAACGGTCACACTGTGAAAGCGTGCTGTACCCGTCTAATATACACTCAGTGATTATCGCAAGAATATTGCATGTGTGGGTGAAATGTATAGGCCCCTAACACTTATAATAGTTTCGTGATTAACCCTTTACCTTACTTAGACGTATTTATTGACTGAATGGGTCAGCTTATCAAATAAACTAATTTTTGCGTATTAGTTATCCAGAACTTTTTGAACACAGAATCATTTCATGTATGCATTATGTTTAGTGAATTAATACAAAGATGGCGACTTTTAGATGATTTTCATCATAAAAGAATTGTTTTGTTCGAGGCCATAATCAAAACTTAGAATTAAGTCCACTGTCTTCTTTACCTTCTAACATAATTCCTGACTAGATCTATATTGTCTGCAAGTAAACATGTCTAAAGCTTATCAGCCTGTTAATTTTTATTTTCCCAAAACGTTCCAGTGATAAGAAGACACCAGAATCGCGATTATTCATCGCACTATGGTCAATAATATTACCGACACCAAAACGAAAGTAACGAATGCCAGACGCAAGCCTACCGATCCCTCTGCGAACGATTACCGAATTCATTCCGAAATTTTGATTCGCTGCATTCGTTGAAAAATTTTGTGCATGCTCAAAAACTTTTTTAGGCGTCTGCGAACACCGCGTAATGTCGACGAAAAGCACCGAATGGCACCGTAAACATACCGAACACAAACCGTTTGGGGAACGAGCCTTTAACGAATACACCGAATTTAGTTCGGTACGCATTCGGTGTAAAAATTCGGTTAGGTGGGACAGGCCTATAACATGCTTTTTTGTAGCATTTAATAGTAATAATAATAGATCTAAAAATAATCTAGATCTAGAAGATATATCTATTGAATATTTATATATATAAAACATCGGGGAAAGGAACTTGGATGTTCGTTTTCCAACTTTGTTGCAGTGATTTCCAGAAGAATCCTTTCTTTGGTTCGTCAAATCAACGGATTATCTGCTGAATTTTCTTGTCGTCTGCAAATCTTCGCTTTTCAACGAAAACCTCGTAACTGCATCTTAAAACAAACTGCAGATACGAGGTTTTCGTTAAAAAAGCAGCGAGATGGGGAAAATAGACCAGACTAAAATTAGTCACTATTCAAAATGTTGACCTAGATCTATATTTAGACTCATATTATTTATTTTGAAATCATAAAAGATCTATACAAGTACAGTAGATTATTCGCCATTTAGTCCATTAAAATATGATATTTAACAAAAATTTTCATCGTACTTTCGATTTCAATTTTTCTTGTTTTTCGACCTTGGCCCTTCTTTTGATGTCAAGTCACGTGGCAATTAAACCCGTTTCGACACGACGCCTGGCGGAGAGTCATTTGTGCACGGGCCAAATCCAATTTACCTACTTTAGAAATCATGCAATATCTCGCATTTTACGACACAAATGTGCAAAATCGCACTAGAAATCAGTCCGAAAATACATTTTCAGCTAAAATGTAGTAATTTGTGCAATTTTGTTGCTCAAAACTCAAACAATAGAACAAAAGGCAGACAGGGCCATTTGCGAACGCCGCCTAACGGTCACCTCGAGTACTTATCTCCCTTTCGTTTATCGACGCCATTTATAAGTTGGATAGGCCGAAACGTACCAAAGAAAACACAGAATTTATCCACCATTCGTGTGATATAGCAAGGTAGGGCTGTGATTCTTGTGTTTTGAGCGGTCTTGTCTGCATTTTGGCGAGGTTTATTTCTGGTTTTACAGGCCGAAGTATGGTAAAATCGCGAATAAAGTTGAATTGTTCCGGAAGTTGGGTTCTGTATTGATGGCGGCCATAACAGAATTTGACATTGCATAAATTAATTGACAGGTTTTAGCAAATAAAGCCTATATTTCGTACAACAACTCAATGTCCAATATGCATCATTTCTTTCAAAGATTACACGTGTAATTCCGACAGCGTGTTGACATATTTTGAGCCATTCTAGACAATGTTTTCCTTCTTCATGCCTCGCCCTTACGGACCGACTTTTTCTCTGACACAAGTCGTAATTGATACACACGCCATGGAAAAAGTCACCCGAATCTGAAACTAATTTTAATCACTTCTCGCACTTAACACCTAATTAAAGTGTTTGTGTAAAGTTTTAAACTGAGAATAGATATTTTTAATTGATGCTTGGCCTACATGTTGAGGCATGTCAAAAGGGGCACCAAACAATTAGGGTTGGCAGGTGCCCAATTAAATTTGTGATTGTCTTAAATTTTAGCTGCATTTGAAAAGGAATGTGAATTTAAATTGCATTTACGTGTTGTCATCTTTATTTTTTTCAAAATAAGAAAATAAAAATGCCTTGATTTTAATTTATATGACAAACATTTTGGGAATAAATACCCCTTTTTTGTCATTCGGAACAGGTAATTTTTACTGACTCGTCCAAAAAGCGGTTGAAAATGCTGGCTAGTTATCAGCATTTCCTTTTTCTTCCGTAATGTTTAGTCTTCTGTTCTGGATGTCAAAACCAGGTCTTGTTTGGAAAGGGGATAAAGGCATATTACAGTTATACACTCCAAAAGGATTGTACAATTGCCTGTTTTTTCCTTTCTTACAATGTATGTAAATAGGGCATGCTCCCCCAATTACTGCAATTGTCATTTCAGACAAAGTTGTTTACCACCGATGGTTTGACAATCTTAAACCTTTGTTGGAGAGCAGCTTGGGGCTCGGGAAGGATGGTGTGGTGGTACTGCTTCGAGAAATGGCAAACCCATGGTTAGGTGCTACAGATTCTGCGATATAGCAGTTGAAAAATGCGCAAAATCTTTCCCAAACAAGACCTGGTTTTGACCTCCATAAATGATAATGCTTGGGAAAATGATCATGATAATATAAAGCAGTATTTTCAACTTTTGCCTCAATATTTTCTCAGATATATTGTACACATATCTTACCTTTATCAACATCCATTTTATTGGCGGATCCAGAGGGGGTTCGGGGGGGGGGGGGGGGGGTGTTCAAACAAACCCCCCTCTGTAGCCTGATTATTTCATTTTCATGCAGAAATTTAGTCACGATTGTGTAGTACTAGGAAAACGAACCCCGTACTCGTATATTCGAAACTCCTCACAGAAATCCTTGATTTGCTGCTGCATTTTGGGAAAGGGTTATTTAGCATCAAACTCACACTTGAGGTCCTTGGTCGGAACCCCATTCTCGACAACTTTCCTTTTAGTCAAAATTGTCTCCCACCAATAGTAAATTAGTTTGATATTGTTATCGTATTAGGGCGAGAAGCTTGGGGCTTGGTAAGGATGCTGTAGTGGGACTGATATGAGAAATGACAGAAACCCATGCCTTAGGTGCTCCAGCTGGAGTGATATGACTTAGTGTTTGACCTACTTTTTGGACCAATGAAATTGCAAGTCCCCGTCTCCAATGAACCACTAGCGAACGCTTAGTCATATTATGATAGAGTCTGTATAATAGATTCTGCGCTATGTAAACATTTAATGCGCTGTATGCATTTGAATGTTTATAAATTTGGGTAGAATCTACTATACAGCAGCTGCCTCTATCTGATACATAGTTGAAAGATGCTTTAGGATAAAGTGTTCTTTAGAGCAGGATTTTTAAGACACTCAATTGGAGACGCCATTTCTCTATGCTTCGTGCCAGCGTTTTTCTCATAGTTTTGGGAACGGGTCCGAAACCAGTCAAATTTGCAAAAATGCATCCTTTTCTCAAAAATTGGGAAAAATGATTTTCATCTCAGAATGCAAAATCTGAAGTCCTGCATAATTTACAGGGATAAAGACTAGCAGGGGCCCAGTCGCCCATGGCCCCTAGATTTTGGGCTGGGCCCCTGAATATTTAGAGAAAATACCCATACCTTTAATGTTGAGTATTGAATTTTGCTATTCTGGGCCCCTAAGTTCAAATTGTCAATCTTTATCCCTGATTTAGTATAGCTAAATAAATTGAACGGAATTCCAGTTGTTCTTGGATATTGTAGCTCAACTTATGAAAAGGATTGGAGCAAATTTTCTTTTAAAGACAATGTTGAACTTTTTATTGGAAATTTTCTATCCATATTTTGGGAAAAGATGCCCCGTTTTGGTCTTGGGAACGGGTCGGTTTTAGGGACCCATGCAATGAAGGAGAAACAACACTGTGTGCGGAAGCCGTCAGTTAACTCTGTAGAAACAATATAAGAGAGAATTGACCGAGTTGTTCCGAATATTACATGGTACCATGGTAATGCTCCATACTTCATACAAATGACATCATCATGATGTCATTTATATGTCATGAAGTATGGAGCATTTGGAACATCTCGGTCAGAATCTAGTTCTTAAAAACGCTTGATATAAAACATCTCAAGAAATCTTAACCCTTTCCCAAACAAGACCTGGTTTTGACGTCCTTAATATAATAAACTTGGAAAAACATTGAAGCAGAAGAAGAAACTGCTGATAACCAGCAGTTTCTCATTTTGTCTCAATATTTTTATGCTCCCCGAAGGGAGAGCATATAGTCGCCGCTTTGTCTGTCCGTCCGTCCGTCCGTCCGTCCTGTCCGTCCGTCATTCCGTCCGTCCGTCCGTCCGTCCGTCCGTCCGAAGCGATTTCTCCATAACCCTTGGGCCAAATCAAATGAAACTTACCATGTGAACTCCCTATGACAAAATGCCGATGTACTTTTCCCGGTTTTTGGATTTGAGGCCTCGTCATGGGAAAAGGGGACTTAAGGTTAAATACAGTTTTTCTCTAATTTCTCCTAGTCTAATGGTCAGAATTTGATGAAATTTCATATTTGAGTAGCAAATCAGATGCCCTTGACAATAAACCATTTGAAATTTGCGTATACAAAATATGTCATGCAAAAAGGGGGCTTAACATTTGTTAGCTTTATATGAGCTCTGCATGGCATATATTTATTGTGACCATGCCTTATTCGGGGAGCATTGTCCGTCTCTGACGGCTCTTGTCTGTACCATATTTTACACAAATTCTATCTTTAATAACATCCGTTTTGTCATTTGTGGCAGTTTTTGAAGTGGATCGCCCTAAAATTTTGTTGTTTGGGAAAGGGTTAAATATTCTCGATCTAGAGAATGCGCCTCTGGTTTTGTCATCCGTAATGAAGAACACTTGGGAAAATGTTGAGACAAAAAAGGAAATGCTGATAATCAGCATATCGTCGGTGTAAATGCAAAACCTCGTTTGTCGATTCTTGCAATTTTTATTTTGAAGTACAAACTTATGTGCCCTGTTTAGACAATTTTCGCAGGTTTTTAGATATTTTTACTTATCAGTATTAATGACACATTATTTGTGAACAACATGTCAAAATTTCAAGTAAAACATTACAGTTTTGGAAAAGTTATTACACTTTTTCCCCACCCCTTTAAAATTTTCCAAAAATGAGATACAAGGTTTTGCATTTACAACAACAATATTCTACTTTTGCCTCAATATCGGCTATAATATTGTACACAAATCATATCTTTATCAACATTCATTTTGTCGTCTGTAGAAGCTTTCGAAATAGAAAGCCTTAAAATTTGGCGTTTTGGAAAAGACTTAACCCACTCCCAAACAAAACCTGGTTTTGACATCCTTCATAGAAAAGGCTCAAGGGAAAACATTGAAACAAAAGAAGAAACTGCTGATAACCAGCAGTTTCTCCTTTTGTCTCAATATTTTCTATGCCCTATTTTACACAAATCGTGTCTTTATTTACATCCATTTTGTCATTTGTGGCAGTATTTGAAGTCGATCACCCTAAAATTCTGTCGTTTGGGAAAGGGTTAATTAAACCCCAATCAAATTATTTTACAGACCTTTTTGAAGAACAAGAAAAATGTTAATTACACTTATTGATTTTTCAAGTCTTTCCAAATATTGATGCCTTTTGGCGAATTCATTTGATATGTAATTAAGAACAGGAAAGAAGTAAATGCTGATAAACGTTCTTTTCCTCCAATGTTTTTATGCAAGTCTCTATATCATTTTAGATTGTGTTGCAAGCTGTCACATAGTACCAAGGATGTTATTGTATGAAGACGCCGACAGACAAAGAAACAATGAAACATTCATGATGCTATCAGATTGCTTTGAAAAACATTGAGACAAAAGAAGAAACTGCTGATAACCAGCAGTTTCTCCTTTTGTCTCAATATTTTCAGTGCTGTATTATACACAAATTCTATCTCTAACAACATCTCTTTTGTCGTCAGCAGCAGTTTTCAAATTGGACCACCCTAAAATTTTGTCCTTTGGGAAAGGGTTAAATAACAGTTTTAGAATGGCTTCACTCCCTCTTATGTGTTACTCTACCATATTTTCAGATACTGTTGCTAGCAGCCATACGATAGGATGGATGTGTGATGACCATTAACCCTCCACAGACAGACAGACAAACAATGAAACATTTATCATGCTATCAGATGGCTTGGAAAAACATTGAGACAAAAGAAGAAACTGCTGTTAACCAGCAATTTCTCCTTTTGTCTCAATATTTTCCGTGCTGTATTGCATTCAAATTCTATCTTTAACAACATCTCTTTTCTCGTCAGCAGCAGTTTTCAAATTGGACCACCCTAAAATTTTCTGCTTTGGGAAAGGGTTATATATCAGTTTTAGAATGGTTTCACTCCCTCTCATCTCTTGCTCTACTTATATTTTCAGATACTGTTGGAAGCAGTCACCCATCAGGATGGATGTATGAAGACCAATAATCCTCCACAGACAGACAAACAATCAATGAGACATTCATCATGCTGTCAGATGGTGAGACCATTCATGAATCCATGTGTGATGCTCTATATGTAGACAAAATATGCAAAAATGTGCCATAAAATTTAATGCTAAAACCAAATATAGCAGACATTTTCCATAATTTACGTGAACTCGAGAGGTTCAAACTTGCACGAAATGTGCCATAGAATTGTATGCTGAAACCAAATAAATAAGACATTTTCCATAACTTACGTGAACCCTCGAGGTTCAAACTTGCGCAAAGATGATGGAGGGTCAAGGTCACTTGCCTCCTGGTACGAATCTTCAGAAATGTGATTTTTGTTACGCCACATTTAATACTCTCAGCGAGTTGATCTGTCACAGCTGTATACATGCACCAGGGAACCCACCGAACAGGGACCTTTATCAGGCCCAAAATATCCTCACCAAGGCCAACTTCAACAACCATGGCTTTGCCAACTTGGACGATATCGCGAGACATAATAGACTGCATGTTGTCGACACACACAAGTCTTACAACAACTTCTATGATGCTCCGTTTACCTCCAGCAGTCAGCTCAATTTCTCACAACAGATTCCGGCCGCTCATCAGCAAATACCTCCTGCTCACCAACAAATTCCGACGGTCCACCAGGCTATTTTCCAAACAGAAAAACCTTACTCCTGTAACTTCCGCGAAGCAGCTTACATTCAGCAATCCACACAAGGTCCAATCGACTCTGGACAGACAACCCCAGATCACTTAAGCTTTAACCCGGAACTATTCCACAACCCCTCATTCACCACCACAAAAGTCCCTCCTGGTATGACCTTACAGAAGAAACCACTAATGAAAGACCCACTGACAGCAGTAGAACCAAAACCGACGGTACCCCGTAAACGTAAGACGGGCACCGGTGAACGTAACCACAAATGTTATTTATGCGGGGCTGCCTTTTTGAAGCGTTCACATTTAGTCGAACATCTCCCCATTCACACGGGTGAACGACCGTTTAAATGCGACATCTGCGGACAGACGTTTATCAAGAAGAGCGATCTCGCCCGGCACAACTTAACACACACGGGTGAGAAACCCTTCAAATGTGAGTACTGCGACGCCGCGTACACGCGGAAAAGCATCCTCCGTCAACATATTTTAATTCACACGAACGAGAAACCGTTCAAATGTACGCACTGTATCGCCGCGTTCAACAAAAAGTCCGACTTGATGACCCATACATTAATACATACCGGCGAGAAACCGTATAAATGTGACACGTGCGACTCGGCATTCACGACGAAAAACCAGCTGAAAGATCATAAAGCCATGCATACTGGGGAAAAATTACATAAATGTATCCTATGTGGAGCCTCGTTCAAGAGAAGGAAAGGTTTAAAACGACATCATCGGATACATTCCGGGAAGAAGCCGCATAAATGTGATCAATGCACGGCCGCGTTCGTCGAGAAGAGCCAGCTTAAAGTTCACATGAGAATTCACACGAACGAGAAACCGTTCAAGTGTGACCAGTGTGGGGCCGCGTTCAGACAGAAAGGACTTCTTACGATCCATCAAAATATACATCAGGGCGCTAAACAGTTCAAGTGTGACCAATGCACGGCTTCGTTCTCGCAGAAATGTAACCTCACCATACACAAACGTGTACACTCCGGCTCGGATCAATTTAATCAATATTTATACCAGCCTTCTTACACTGCTACCAGGATCCAGCTTAACATGCTGAATAAATCGAGAAAGATGGAGATTAACGAAGCTACGGCGAAGTTACTGGAGGAACTGACGCCACGACCGAGAAAGATCGCGGAGAAGAATCATAAATGTACGTACTGCGATGCCGCGTTCACGCGTAAGAACCTCCTTCAAGAACACATTTTAACACATACTGGTGAGAAGCCTTATAAATGTAAAATCTGCGACGAAACGTTCAGTAAACGGAGCGATCTCTCGAAACATAAACAGGAGACGCATCCAAACGAGAGTAACAAGGTGCATAAATGCAAGAAATGTGATGCAACATTTCCAAAGAAGAGTAGCCTAAACAAGCATATGCAGACTCATGCGAATGAAGGTCCGTTTAAGTGTAAATATTGCACGGGGATGTTCATGAAGAAGAGTGACCTTGAGGAGCATCAGGTGACCCACAGTGGTACGAAGAGCTTTATTTGCGACAGTTGTGACGCAGCATTCACCACGAAAACTAAACTGAAGGAGCATAAACAGCTGCATAAAACAGCCATGAAGCTACTGAGATGTAAAATATGCAAGGAAGAGTTCCAGAAATTGAGTAGTCTGAACAGGCATATAAAAACACATGAGGAGGAGCTGCTGTTTAAATGTGCAACATGCAATTCTACGTTTGCTGAAAAGAAGGAACTGAAGGAGCATCTTAAAACACATAATGCCGTCAAACCGTATTCTTGCAAGCTGTGTGAAGCAACTTTTGCTCAGAAAAGTCAGCTGAAATTTCATAAAAAGAGTCACCAAGGCAACAAACCCTTTAAATGTAATATTTGCTCAGCCTCGTTCTCACGGAAGCCTTCGTTGGTCAATCACCAGATTATGCATAAACGTAAAGCTCAGGAACGAGAGTATCTTGACCTTAAAGAAGAGCCGTTAGATGACGAAGAGTTTACACCACGAACGTCACGAGCTGACGACGACCCTGATTTCTTACCACCTGGTCGATTCAACGAGGATGAAGATACAGACGAAGATTTGGAAATGTCCGTTGTGGAGTATGTAGAGTCCGTTAATAAAAGTATTGCAAAACATACAAAGAAAGGCAGGTCATCGAATAAACGCAAAGCTGGTGCACAGCCCCGACGCAGAACTAAAGTGAAGCATATTCAATATGAAGTAAAGGAGGAATTTAACGAGGATTTGAATATGGAGGTAGAGGAAGAGAGTAGCCATGAGAGAGAAGATGAAGGTCAACAAAATGTCCTCACAAGTAAACATAGGTCACGAAAACGACCGCTACAGTACGAAGATGAAGATGACTTCGATGAAAACACGATGGATATTGATGGTCCGTACAACATTAAAGATCACTTCAGGGCTGATAAGGACGAGGATCAATATCCGGCTAATGAAGAGAATGTCAACGATTTAGACGAATCTAAAGAAGACACTAGTTTTGATGCTAAGGATGAAAGTCGTGACGAATCAAGGCAGGATGACAGCTTCGGTCTGAAGGAGGAAGATACTTCAAGGGATCAGAGCAACGTTAATGATGAGGATAATGACATTGATAATGAGTATGGTGACAATGTAAATGATAATGATAATAACTTTGGTAATGATAGACTTGATAGTAATACCAGTAATGATAACAGAAATGATCAGCAGGATGAATTTGTGCCTAGATCATCAGTGGATACCACTAAAGAGCCTGTGAATATTCGTACAGAATTCGTGCCTCGATCAGTTGTAAATGTTGATACCAGCAAGGAGCCTGTGAATATTCGTACAGAAAGTCCTGAAGATCGTTCTGCTGACAACGAGCTGGAGAAACTAGCTCGCGGTGACAATTTTCCCACCATGAATCAGCCAGAGTATAACAGTATCAGTATACCTGTAAACAACGGCAGGATGAGTTATCTTCCCGGTGTTACTGGAAGCAGTGGTAGTAGTGTGCTGGACAACTTGGCTAAAGGTTACGACTCACAAGCGCTCAACTACTCTGGTAAAGGTCTCTACAAATTCATGAATATGGCTAAATTTGCTGGCCTAAATGAAGGTAGTGAGTTGGATAAGTTTGGTCATGATAACAATACAAACAATGACAATGAAACTGGTGGACTTGAAAAATATGCAAGAAGTGATGATGATAGAATGGACAAGATGAATAATGGTTCTGTACAAAGTGCTTACATGCAACAACAACAACAACAACTTGAGAGAGTGCAGCAACAACATGTTGAGAGAGTTGTTGACAATAAAATAGACAGAATGGATAGAATTAGTGGTGGGAGTGTACCGCAATCTGCTCAAAGTTACATACCGGGTGATCATGGGAAGGAGCATTTTATGTTCTCGCATGGGTTGTCAGCTGGCCCTAAACCTATGGTGCCCGACGGTCAACAACAACAACAACAACAACAACAACCACATTCAGGGTATAATTCAGGGCCTTATGGGAATAACTACCAGCAGGCCCCTAACATGGACCCTCAGAAACTTAATAGACCAGTTTGGCCTTCTTATTGATTGTTTCTATTGTTTAAACTGAATGATTGGATTTAAATGATAAAGTGCTTGTGATGTTAATTAAAAAGTAAGGAACATTTGAGATATAATTTAGAGTAATAGCTTTAATTTGACCCAATATGGGCTGCTTTTCAACAAAAACCTCGTAACTGCAGCTTGTTTTAAGCTGCAGTTACGAGGTTTTAGATGAAAAGCAACAATAAGGGCTGATGAAAACGTTACAAAACCACTTTGGCCTACTTTTTGGTGAACTTCTTTGTTCGAACACCGAGTGCGGAGTGCAGAAAAAATGCTTTTAAATTTTGACAACCGGTATCTTTAACCCTTTCCTAAACATAAAAATTTTAGGGTGTTCATTTCAAAAGCTGCTTCAGGCGACAAAATGGATGTTATTAAAGAAAGGATTTCTATACAATATGGTATAGAAAATATTGAGACAAAAGGAGAAACTGCTGATTATCAGCAGTTTCTTCTTCTGTTTCAATGTTTTCCCAAGACTTTTCTATCAGGGACGTCAAAACCAGGTCTTGTTTGGGAAAGGGTTAAATACAGGTTGGAGCTTTACTGGTAAAGATTTAATTGTTTCATAAACAATTAATTAGTATGTTAATTGTTTATGTATGTTTGCCATTCCCCAAATGACAAATATTTGGACTGTTCCAAATTGAAAGGATTATGTATGTAGTATAGCTCAGAATGTAATGAGGCAAAAGGAGAAAATGATGATCATCAGCATTTTCTTCTTTTGCCTCAATGTTTTCCCAATTAATTCTTTTCTAATAGGGACATACATGTAAAAACCAAGTCTTGTGCATGAAAGGGTTAAATGGATTTTTGATTAAACATGGCATGCGTTAATTGATTAGTAACTATGTGATATCTTGATAATTTGTAAAGTAACAGAAAAGGGGGTAGAGACATTCCAAACCCTATGCTGTGGGCACTTAACCTTTCCCAAACAAGATCAGGTTTTGACGACCCAGTAGAAATGGTTTGAGAAAACATTGAGACAAGAGAAGAAAATGCTGATAATCAGCATTTTCTCCTTTTGTCTCAATGTTTTCTTTACTATTATTGTTTTGGGAAAACTGAAAAGGTGTTTTACATTTTGAAATGCCCCTATACCCTCTTGTCTGTGTATATATCTCTCTAAAACTTGCAATGTTGATGCCTTACAATTGAATTGATGTGATTTATTTCATGTATTTTGTTGTTAATGATGATTGTTATTGTTTGAAAAATATGGTATAAAGTCATGTTTTTGAATATTTCTCTTTCTTTTGAAAAGAAAAATTAAATTAAAATTCAAATCATAAATGTTTGCTTACAAGTAGAAGTTATTGAAGAAAAAGAAGCGAATTGGTTTGAATACATTTTGAAATGAGCTTGATAACTAATTCTTCAATATTTTCATTCCCAATTGAATACCACCTTTTGAATTTATTTGAGACTTATTAATTTTGAATAGAATGATTTTGTGTACTTTTATACTGAAAAAATGAATTGAAAACCAAAGATTGTCTTTGAAATTGTTGCCAATATTTCTATGACCTGGCCCCGGTTTTCTCGAAAATTTTTATACGCCGCCGGAGGCGGACGTATATTGGCGTCATCTTCTCCGTCTGTCTGTCCGTCCCTCCGTACGTCCGTACGTACGTCCACTTTTCTTGTCAACGCAACTCCTCCTAAGTTTCTGGCTGGATCTTCTTGAAACTTGGTCAATGTTATCACCTCAATTGGTAGATGTGCATAAAGGAAGGATTTTATGGTTCATTGATTTTTGCCAGAGTTATGCCCCCTTAAAACTTAGTCCCTGGGGCGGCGTATATTGTGACCATGGCACTCTTGTTTAAGTATATTTTCATGAGAACATGCTCAACTTCAAAGGGATACTCTCCAGCGTTGAAGGGTATTCGATTGAAGTTCACATGGATTTCGTGCGATTTGAGCACGGTGCTCAGATTTGAGCATGAGAACGTACTTAAGTTTTCTTTTCGAGAAACCGGGGCCTGATTTCATTACTGCATTGTACTTTGGGGTAAAAATTGGTGTAGTAATTTAGTCTTTCATCATGGAAAATATATAACTCATTCTCACTTAGTGAGCTTTTGAATTGGACCACCCTGATATTTTGTCGTTTGGGAAACGGTTAAAATGACATTTTTTAAATCTTTTTCAATGCATGTATCAATCAATGAAATAAAGATGTACATAATTATTAAAACAGAGCTTTTAATATGACAGAGTGATAACAATTAACCCCTTTAAGGCAGTTCTTCGCTAATGAGATTCATGCTACGTCGGAATTGACCAAACGCCAATCGACAGATCGCTCCGCCCGACATAGAATTTTAAGACAAACAATGGGGATGTGATCGTTAATAGGGAACCTTTTTATCCAATTAACCGTGACGTAAATTCGGACAAACAAAATAGTATTTCGTAGGTGTTGTTATAAAATCTCGTAACTACGGCTTGATTTAAGCCGTAGTTACGAGATTTTATAACAACACCGACGGTTTATCAAAACATAACGGTAAACCTAGTCTATTGTTAGCAAAAAATTCTTTGCCATTGGCATGTGGATTGTTTTGATTGTCAGTCGATAAATCAATACAATAACATGTGCAACGAAGAACAATTGGGGCATGACATTTTTCTGATCGTCCATTGGCTAATCGATGTTCTTGATTGACAGTCGGCGTTTGGTCAATTATTCAGACGACGTTAACATTCTGCGGTGGAATGTTCCACCGCCGAATGTTTGCTGCGTTGCCTGAATAGGTTACGATACATGTATGTAACAAATTTTGATGATGAGTTAAAAAAAAATCTGACCTCACATGAATCTCATTAGGGGTGAACTACCTTTACTGAACAGCAAAATTTCTGGCTAGTCTAAATTTAAAGATGTAGATGCCCTCATTAAGTGAATGAAATTCTACATTTGTTTGGTCTTTCTTGAAAGAAATATACTTGAAAATGAATGAAATGCTTGTGACAAGATATTTTCATCATTGTCCACAATGTTTCTCTCAAAAGGGTTAATCTTATTTTGAAATGCAACCACTCTGTCATTTTGAAGAGCTCTGTATAACTTGTATTTATGATAAGTGTTGTTGTTTCTTTGTTTAACACCTTTCCCAAAGAACACATAGTGTTGAAGTCCTAGGAAGAAAATTCTTGGAAAAATACTGGGACAAAAAAAAAAAAAAAAGAAAAAAAAAATGCTGATAATCAGTATTTTCTTGTTTTGTCTCTATATTTTTTTCTCTGCTATATTTGTACCTTTATCATATTTAAGTTGGGACAGTGACTTTAAGTCATTTGGGAAAAGAGGTTGATTTAACCCTTTCCCAAATGGCAAAATGTTAAGGCGGTCCTATACAAAAGCTGCTATAGATGACAAAATTGATGTTAGAAAGGAAAGGATGGGATTTGTGTACAACATAGCAGAAAAAATATTGAGTCAAAAGTAGAAAGTGCTGGCTATCAGCACTTTCTACTTTTGCCTCAATGTTTTCCCAAGCCTTTTCTATTAGGGATGTCAAAACCAGGTCTTGTTTGGGAAAGGGTTAAATGAAGGTTTTGTTTGCTTGTTAGGGTATGTCCTTGCTTTGTATTTGTTAAGAATAAGATTTTCTTAGATGTTGGATGGTGGTTTATTTTAGATTTGGTCATTTATCTTACTTGCTTACATTATTTTGTTTACATTTTTGTTTGACAAAAAATGTTGCTGCTTTTCTTTGAAACCTTTTGAAGGAAAAGCAATGGCATTCTTCTTATTATACAATGATTTAAATGCTTTATAAGATTTTGCTTACTTATTATGCCCCCTTTCGAAGAAAAAGGGGGTATATTGTTTTGCAAGTGTCGGTCGGTCCGTCGGTCTGTCCGTAGACCAAATCTTGTCCGGAGCATAACTCAAAGTATTAAAGGTAGAATCATGAAACTTTACAGGTGGATAGATCTCATTATGGAGAGGTGCAGTGCACAAGAACTGTAACTCTGCCGATCAAAATTTTTGAGTTATTGCCCTTTGTTGATTTTATAACTTGATTCTTGTCCGGAGCATAACTCAAAAAGTATGTAAGGTAGAATCATAAAACTTTACAGGTGGATAGATCTCATTGTGGAGAGGTGCAGTGCACAAGAACTGTAACTCTGCCGATCAAATTTTTGGAGTTATTGCCCTTTGTCGATTTTCAACCTTGATTCTTGTCCGGGGCATAACTGAAAAAGTATGTTAGGTAGAATCATGAAACTTTACAGGTGGATAGATCTCATTATGGAGAGGTGCAGTGTACAAGAACTGTAACTCTGGCGATCAAAATCTTGGAGTTATTGCTCTTTGTTGATTTTATAACTTGATTCTTGTCTGGAGCACAACTCTAAAAGTATGTAAGGTAGAATCATGAAACTTTACAGGTGGATAGATTTCATTATGGAGAGGTGCAGTGCCCAGGAACCATAACCTTGCCGATGAAATTCTTGGAGTTATTGCCCTTTGTTGAATTTACACTTAATTCTTAAAATTGCCTATATCTCGTGTCTTTTTACACATACAGGCTTGGTATCTCACACATAGATACCTCCTATCAACATCGTTCACATTTGACCATGACCTTGGACCTTGTGACCTTGACCTTTGAGTTTGACCTACTTTAAAAAAAAAATAAACCGGGCATATATCTCATGACCTATTACACATACAGCCTTGATATTTCACACATGGACACCTCCTACCAAGACATTTCACAATTGACCATGACCTTGGACCTTGTGACCTTGACCTTGGAGTTTGACCTACTTTAAAAAAATTAAACCGGGCATATATCTCATGACCTATTACACATACAGCCCTGATATTTCACACATGGACACCTCCTACCAAGACCTTTCACAATTGACCATGACCTTGGACCTTGTGACCTTGACCCTGGAGTTTGACCTACTTTTTAAATACTTTAACCTGGCAGATATATAATGTCCTTTTACACATACAGCCTTGATATTTGACACATGGAAACCACCGACCAAGACCTATCACATTTGACCATGACCTTGGACCTTGTGACCTTGACCTTGGTGTTTGACCTACTTCTATAATACATTAACCTGGCCTATATTTCATGTAATTTTACACATACAGCCTTGATATTTCACACATGGACACCTCCAACCAAGACCTTTCACATTTGACCATGACCTTGACCTTAGCATTTGGCCTACTTTTAAAAACTTTAACCTGGCCTATATTTCATTTTACTTTTATGTATACAGCCAGTAACAGCCTTGATATTTCACACATAGACACCTCCTACCAAGACCTTTCATATTTGACCATGACCTTGGACCTTGTTAACTTGACCTTGGACTTTGACCTACATCAAATGTACGCCCTTGAGGGGGCATATATGCTTTACAAACATCTCTTGTTTTCATTTGATTTTTCGGGAGTAGACTTCACAATGTTTTGCATTATTTTGTTCTTCCCTTCTCTCAATATTTTATCTTTTTCGTCAAAGGTTTCTTTTTCATGGATGTCAAAACCAAAGAAAGAGCTCTTTTAAAGAAAGAAAATAGTGTTTTAAAGTTTTAAGGAAAAGGTAGATAACTCTTGTGCCATTTTGTTTTACAAATCTTCTAGTTATCTCCCTTTCTGTTCTATAGTATGGCTGGCTTTCCCAAAAAATCTTGTAAATTCTACTTAAACATTGAAATTCAGAAAAGTTAAGCTTAGGTAGATCATATTTTAACCCTCGTCACGCCGACTTTCAATTTCGTTTCAAACAAATTGCTAATTTATGGGACATTTCAATCAGTTTGTCTCAATTTTATGGCAAAATTATAGTGGAAGAAAAATAGGCTTGGATAAATCATATTTTAAGCCTTGTCTTGCTGACTTTAAACTTTTTTCAAACAAATTGCCAATTTAAGAGTCATTTCAATCCGTCTGTATCAATTTATGACATGATGATTAAGAAAAAAATCAGGCAGTGCAGGCTTAGACCCATCTTCGCAAGCCAAGGGTGACATCTACGACGTAACGTCGTTTCTGTATTCACCCTTGGCGGATTTAGTCCGATTTTCTTGGCCTCCTGGAAAGCGTTTTCATTGGTTCCAGCGAGGTCTCGCTGGAACCAATCAGATTGTCGACTGACACATTTGTTATGAGTAACCAAAACATGACAACGGGCGGGAAAAAGCATTGCATTTGCAACTCAAAAACTCGCAGATGGGCGATTTTTCCAAAGAATTTCACTGCAATAGACAGGAATTCCCTAACTTTAATCGACGAATTATTATACTTTCAACAATTCGACCAAAAAAGCAGCTAACTTTTACATAATCCGCATGACGTTTGACGCGAAAGACAACGCGCGTTAATGACGTCATCAATAATGGACGTAAACAACCAGCAGAACAACCGCTAGGCGGCGCTTCGCGATTTCAAGAAAATCGGACTAAATCCGCCAAGGGTGAATACAAACGTAGGTGAGTTCAACCTTGGCTAGCGAAGATGGCTTAGACCAGAGTGCACATAATAATTATGTGCAGGCTGATCTTAGTCTACACTGCCTGCCAAAGCTTTGGTTACAACAGTAAATTGACACGAACAGCATGGTAAGGGTTGAAGTGTCAATTAACATTGATATCAAACACTATTTATTTAGGATAAGTTGCCTAACTCCAGATTATTTTGTTTGTTTAATTGATTAGTTATTGAGAATAAGCTTTTATGAAAATACCATAAGTTCATAATAAATAGGACAAAATAAAATACCTTAAGTTCGTAATAAGTAGGACAAAATAAGACTGAATCAGAAGTCGTTAAACCTAAATTTGACAAAATTGGCATTTTGTTGTATTTCCTTTTCATTTGGTCAATATGAAAATGTCACATCTTTTCCATAAAAACCTCTTAACTGCAGCTTAAAACAAGTTGCCACAGTATAGAGTTCTTCTAATTCAAACATGCTGCAAATGATACAATGGGTGTAAATAAACTAGAATTTACATGTACATGTACATGTTATAGCTTAGAAATTACTTAAGCAAAAGGAGAAAATGTTGGATATCAACATTATCTTGTTTTGCTTCAATGTTTTGTCCTTGCCTCTTTTACTGGAGAAGTCAAAACCAGTTGTTGTTTGTGAAATGGTTGATTTGTTATAGAATACTTATACACATGTAAATGATAATTAGTTTTTGCATAATGTTGACTGTATACAATTATACATGTAAATATTGGAAATGGGATAATCATGCTTTACACTGTTTTAAACTTACTTTATAGGGAACCATGATTTAAGGACTACAACCCATCAATAGATATCAAACATTTCATGCATCTACAGTGGACACTTGTTATCTCGATATCGGACAAGTCGAAATTCCGCTTAAGTCGAAGTGAAAGTCATGTCCCATCCTTAACATATGGATATCAAAATGAATTCCGAAACAAATACAGCCGTTGAAATTTAGTAGGAAAAGGATAAAAATTGCTCATGTCAAGCAATTTCTTTCCTTTTCCTACTATATTTCAATCATAGACACATATGATACCTATCAAAAATGGTTAAATACCGTTTTCATTGTAAATAATCAAAATCGAATTAGTCGAACTTCGGATTTGTCAAGGTATTTTGACGGCCCCTCTGACTTCGACACGAGTGTCGACTGTATGTGATACCCTCCGTAATGTCCATGCGTATTCCTGGACTCATCCATGGCAACAAATTGACAAGGGAAACTCTGGTCATTTTTCGTTGCTATGGATGACACACAAAGAATTACAAAGTGTTTAGTAGACAATGATAGGTTGTAATCCTTAATGTGTGGGGAGCTAATGTCACAGTCCTAGTGCCAATGCTTGACTAAAACTTTATGACTTTACCAAACATTTTCTGTTGGAAACTCCTATGACAAGCTTCCATATAGGCGAGCTATGTAGTATCAATAAGGTATCATCATAATTATGGTCATGGGGATTTTTTGTTTGGGAAAGGGCTAAGATCCCAACTGCTTTTAAAGCTCCATAAGCATTTGCGTTTATTGGGAATAATTAAGAAAATAATGTAATGCTTTCTCTAGGGAAAGAATGGTTGAATAGTTAGATGAATATAGTCAGTTGCGTTCGAAAATGTCGTAAATACAGCTTCAATAAACTGTAGTTACCACGTTTTCGAACTTAACCCTTTCCCAAACGAAAATTTTTTTTAGGGTGATCCAATTAAAAAACTGCCACATATAACAAAATGGATGCTATTAAAGATAGGATTTGTGTAAAATATGGCACAGAAAATATTGAGACAAAAGGAGAAACTGCTGGTTATCAGCAGTTTCTTCTTTTGTCCCAATGTTTTCACAAGCCTATTCTATTAGGGACGTCAAAACCAGGTCTTGTTTGGGAAAGGGTTAACTGATGATGTGTTTGTTATGCAGACTTAGTGGCATAAACTGTTTAATATTGCAGGAAAATCTGTGCACTTATGCATTTATTATACACGCATCTTCTAATGGAATTATCAAATATGTGACCGGTCTCACCAAAAAGGACCTTCTTAGAGGTGTAAGAGAATGGATTCTTGTCAGTCTGTTCGAAATGAACAGGCTGACTTGGATCGAAGTTTTCCGTTCAAAGATTTTAACCTGAATCTTGAATGTTTCTTTTACCTTACCATACAGATGTTCTGTAATGCTTTAACCCTTTCCTGAACAACAAAATTTTAGGGTGATCCACTTCAAAAATGCCACAAAAGACAAAATGGATGTTATTTAGATAGGATTTGTGCAAAATATGGCACAGAAAATATTGAGACAAAAGAAGAAACTGCTGGTTATCAGCAGTTTCTTCTTTTGTTAGCTCACCTGAGCACGAAGAGCTCGAGGTGAGTTATTGTGGTCACTTTTTGTCCGTCGTCCGTCCGTCCGTCCGTCCGTCCGTCCGTCAACATTTGGGGTGTTTACACTCTAGCATCCACAAAAGTTACTCAATCTTGATCAAACTTGGCCAAAACAAGTACGATCATAAGTTCTCGGACAAGTTCGATTATGGGCCTGATCGGACCAGAAAGTGCGGAGTTATCTGCCCTTGAATGTCAAAAAATGCTGTTTTTAAGTTTGTTTACACTCTAGCATCTACAATTATTGATCAATCAAGACAAAACTTGGACATAATGTTGGAGACCATAAGATCTTGGATGAGGTTAATTTTCAGTCTGATCTGACCAGAAAGATGAGAGTTATGTGCCCTTGAATTGGGCAAAATTGCCACTTTTTTGCTGTATTCAAAAAAGGGTTAATCTAAGGGAAGGAACTCTGACACTACTTTTTTCAGTATAAGTAGAGTTATCTAGTTTGATAGAGGATATAAATAGATTTACACTCCATTACCAAACAACAAAATTTTAGCCTAGTCCAAAATCATAGGTGTTGCAGACGACAAGTTCCATTGAACAAAATTTAACATTTGTTGGTCTTTCTTGGTAGAAAACATTGTGGGTAATGAAGAAATTGCTTGTCACAATGTTTTCCAAAGCCTTTATTTTGTGGGGCATCCAAAAGCGCCAATGTGTGGGAAAGGGTCAATCAAGACAAAACTTGGACACAATGTTGGGGACTATAAGATCTCAGTTGAGTTTGATTTTCAGTCTGATCTGATCTGAAAGTCAAGAGTTACGTGCCCTTGAATTTGACAAAATTGCCATTTTCGGCCGTTTTCAACCTTTTTTACACTCTAGAATCTACAATTATTATTAAATCAAGACAAAACTTGGACACAATGTTTTGGACCATAAGATCTGGGATTAGATTGATTTTCAGTCTGATCTAATCAGAAAGTCAAGAGTTATGTGCCCTTGAATATGACAAAATTGCTGTTTTTTACTGTTTTCGACTTTGTTTACACACTAGAATCTACAATTATTGACCAATCAAGACAAATCTTGGACACAATGTTGGAGACTATAAGATCTCAGGTAACTTCGATTTTCAGTTTGATCTGATTAGAATGTCAAGAGTAATGTGCCCTTGAATTTGATAATATTGCTGTTTTTGGCTGTTTTCGACCTTGTTTATACTCTAGAATCTACAATTATTTATCAATCAAGACAAAACTTGAACACAATGTTGGGGACTATAAGATCTTGGATGACTTTGATTTTCAGTCTGATCTGATGAGAATGTTGAGAGTTATGTGCCCTTGAATTTGACAAAATTGCCATTTTCTGCTGGTTTCGACCTTGTTTACATTCTAGAATCTACAATTATTGATCAATCTATACAAAACTTGGACACAATGTTGGGAACCATAAGATCTCATATGAGTTTGATTTTCAGTCTGATCTGATCAGAAAGTCGAGCGTTTCGTGCCCTTGAATTTGACAAAATTGTTGTTTTCGGCTATTATCGACCTTGTTTATACTCTAGAATCTACAATTCTTTATCAATCAAGACAAAACTTGGATACAATCAGGGCTACAGATAAGTGGAGGTGAAGACATACTAACAATGTTTTTTCGAATTCAAATCCTATGTTGTTGGTACTCATTTGAATCATCTCGAGGAGACGATACAAATGAGTACCTACAACATAGGGTTTGATGATCACTGACAGCATTATTGCAGTTTGAAAAGTCACCACCCCCTCTTATCTGGAGCCCTGTACAATGTTTGGCACCATAATTTAGATCTCGGATGAGTTAGATTTTCACAACCTTATTGACCATAAGTTCTTTTTCAGTCTTAAAGTAATAAATATTAATTGAATTGAACAAAAGTGTTGCTCATATCATTTAGGTTCAGGTGAGCGATATAGGACCATCATGGTCCTCTTGTTTCAATGTTTTCTCAAGCCATTTCTATTTGGGACGTCAAAACCATGTCTTGTTTGGGAAAGGGTTAAGGGTTACAGCCCATCATTAGATCCCAAACACACACGCGTCTTTGGAAGTCATCCGTTATAACGAAAATTGACTGGCAATGCCCTCGTCAATATCCAGGCATCATCCATGGCAACGGAAATTGACGAGGGATACCCTCGTCAATTTCCGTTGCAATGGATGAGACCCGAATATGCACTTAGTGTTTTGTACTTAATGATAGGTTATATGTTTACAATTTTAGTGTGATCCAACTTTCCAAAATTGCTACGAAAGACGAACAAGTCGTCACTTTTCAACTAAGTCCTTGTATCTACAGCTTTAAATAATATGTAGATGCGAGGTTTTTGTTGAAAAGCAGCGATAGCATACTTAGAATAGATAAAAATAGTGTGTAAGATAGCACAGAAAGCATTTGACACAGAAGTAGAAAAATGCTGTTTATCATCATTTTCTTCTTTTGTCTCAATGTTTTCCCAATCATATTCTTTTAGAAACGTCAAACAAGATCTTGTTTTGGTGAGGGCTAATTGTTAAAATTGATGTATTTGTACATGTATCTTTTCTCTTCTATTCTGTCTATGCCTGTTATTCTGAAAGCGACAAATCTTAATCTGAAGAAGAAAATGGCATACATACTTTGTTGATTCAGTTTGAAATCTCGTGCAAATGGCTACTCATTTGAAATATTCAAATGAGTAGCCGTAATACAGGATTCTGGTTGACAATAAATGGTATCTTAAACACGAATTTATAAATATACGCTTACAATTCATTGTTTTGCGATAAGCTTTGTACACGACGAGGAATTATGTGAAAACAATTACAGAAAATGTTCAATAATTCTGATTTGTAACAAATGTGAAAATTGTTTGAAGTAGAGAAGGTGGACAAACAACAGGGATTTGATGGATGTGGTAGATGTTTTAAACAACATATGATAAAAAAGTTATTGATGACCTAACAAAAATTTAATGAGTTGTCAATAACTTATCAGGTGATGTTTAAAAGAATCACCACTTTCAAAATGTCCATGACATCCTAATACCTACGTTTAAAAGTTCAGACCGAATTAAAGTCGGTCACGTATTAACAGAACTATTGAATTATTTCTGCGATTGTTATGTCACGTGATTCCCCTCCGTGTCTTGATTTGTAGCAGTTTATTTCTAAGTCTTCTTCCACCGGGATTAATTTGTAAGAGATGGTCTTCAAACATTACATCACTTTTCAACAAAAAATCCTCGTAACTGCAGCTTGTTTTAAACTGCAAAACAAGCTGCAGTTACGAGGTTTTTGTGGAAAAGCAGCGAAATTTAGTTTTGTGTGGGTTTCTATTTTAACTGTTAACCCATTACCTCACAGTGACTCTTGTTGACTCTCCACAAGATAATGGCTTTGGAAAACATTGTGGGAAATGAAGAAATAGGTTGTGACAAGCAATTTCTTCATTTCCCACACTGTTTTCTACCATAAAAGACCAAAAATGTTAATTTTTGTTCAATGGAAATTGTCGTCTGGAACACCTATATGAGTTTGGACTAGGCTAAATTTAGTTTATGTGTGGGTTTCTATTTTAACTGTTAACCTATATTATATATATCGATATGTGTTATTAAAGTAGATGACTGGATTGTATATGGACTTGGCTTTTATTTTAGGCCACCTAAAGGGTGTCCAAAAAACCCGGGGGGGGAGGGGTTACCCCCAAAATGAATCTTGTACCCCCAGTTTTTGCAAGCAGCCTTATAGATCTCTTATAAAAGGGGTACAAACATGCTGTAAAAGTATGATTTTTATCCCCAGATTTGAAAGTCGGTAGACCCGACCTTGTGGGGAATTGTTTGATCCTTTCCCAAACGAAACTTGATTTTGTCTCCCACTAATAGTTACCGTTTGTGGGCAAGCTGCTGGAGGCTCGGTAATGATGTTGTGGTAGTCCTGGCATGAGAAATAGCAATCCTCGGTTAGGTGCCCCAGTCAACATGATATGACCATAGCAGTTGAAAGAGTCGTCAAAAATCCCGACCAATCAATCATATTGGTACCGATGCCATCTTCTCCGTCTGTGCGTACGTCCAAGTGTCGACAATCCTTTACCAAACAAGACTGAGTTTTGATGTCGCCTTTTTAGCTCACATTAGCACGAAGTGCTGAGGGTGAGCTATTGTGATCGCTCACCGTCCGTCGTCCGTCCGTCCACAATTACTAAAAAATCTTCTCCTCCCAAACTATAAGGCCTAGAGTCTTGAAATTTCGTATGTAGCATGGTCTCAAGCCCCTTTACCAAAAAACTTCAAATTATTGTGATAAAAGGAAAATTGGCCCTATGTTGTGGGTATCGAATTTCATACAGAAACAAAGAAAGCATTGAAATTTTGTGAGTAGAATCATCTCAAGGCCCTCTACAGAAATACCTAAAATTATTATACCTCCCCCCCAATTTGGGGTGTATATAGGAGTCAGCTTGTCCGTTGGTCCGTTGGTCTGTCTGTCTGTCGGTCTGTCTGTCTGTCTGTCGGTCTGTAGCTTTTTTGTCCGCTCTATTTCTCCTAAACTGCTGGTCCAATTAAATTCAAACTTCACATGTGAACTCATTACCAAGTGGAGATGTGCATATTAAATTTTTGTCACAGTCCATTGATTTTTGACGGAGTTACGGCCCTTGAGTGAATTTTCTTGTCCGCTCAATTTCTCGGAAACTAATGGACAGATTTCAAAAAGAATTTACAGTTATGCTTACTGGCTCTCAAATATGTGCATATCAAATTCTGGTGATGTTTCATTGATTTTTTAATGAGTTATGGCCCTTTGCTGAAAATTGCCATTTTACGCGAAATCAACATGTGTTGATCGGTTTTTCAATTTTTTATCCGCTCTATTTCTCATAAACTACTGGACTGATTTTGTTCAAACATCACATGTGAACTTATTACTAAGTTGAGATGTGCATACTAAATTTTTGTTACGGTCCATTGATTTTTGACGGAGTTACGGCCCTTGAGTGAATTTTCTTGTCCGTTCAATTTCTCAGAAACTAATGGACAGAATTCAAAAAGAATTTCCAGTTATGCTTACTGGCTCTCAAATATGTGCCTGTCAAATTCTGGTGATGTTTCATTGATTTTTGAATGAGTTATGGCCCTTTGCTGAAAATTGCCATTTTACGCGAAATCAACATGTGTTGATCGGTTTTTCAATTTTTTGTCCGCTCTATTTCTCATAAACTACTGGACCAATTTTGTTCAAACTTCACATGTGAACTCATTACCAAGTGGAAATGTGCATATTATATTTTGGTCATGGTCCATTGATTTTTGACTGAGTTATGGCCCTTTAGTGAATTTTCTTGTCCGCTCAATTTCTTGAAAATTAATTTACAGATTCCAAAAAAACTTTACAGATTTGCTTAGTAGCTCTCAAATATGTGCATATTAAATTCTGGTGATGTTTCATTGATTTTTGAATGAGTTATGGCCCTTTGCTGAAAATTGCCATTTAGCGCAAAATCAAGGTGTGTTGATCGGTTTTCAATTTTTTGTCCACTCTATTTCTCATAAACTACTGGACCAATTTTGTTCAAACATCACATGTAAACTTATTACTAAGTAGAAATGTGCATACTAAATTTTTGTTACGGTCCATTGATATTTGACGGAGTTACGGCCCTTGAGTAAATTTTCTTGTCCGCTCAATTTCTCGGTAACCAATAGATGGATTTCATAAAAACTTTACAAGTATGCTTCCTGCCTCTCGTATATGTGCATATCAAATTTTGATTATGGTTCATTGATTTTTGACTGAATTATGGTCCTATGTTGAAAATAAGCAATGTTTACAACATTACCATGTGTTGGTCAGTCTGTTTTTAGCTCCACTGGCCGAAGGCCAGCGGGGCTTATGTCATGGCCCTGTGTCCGTCGTCCGTCCGTCCGTGCGTGCGTGCGTAAACTTTTTCTTTAAACATCTTCTCCAAAACTACAGGACCAATTCCAACCAAACTTCACACGAATCATCCTTGCATGAATCTCTACCAAATTCCTTCAAAAGAATAAAATCTATGCAGAACTTAAATTTTAATTAATTTAATTGAATTAAATTTTCGAAAAATCTTTGAAAATTCTTCTTCTACAAAACTACTGGACCAATTTCAACCAAACTTCACAGAAATCTTCCTTGCATGAATCTCTACCAAATTCCTTCAAAAGAATAAAATCCGCGCAGAACTTGAATTTTAATTAATTTAATTGATTTAAATTTCTGAAAAAATCTTTAAAAATTCTTCTTCTCCAAAACTACAGGACCAATTTCAATCAAACTTCACACAAATCATCCTTGCATGAATCTCTACCGAATTCCTTCAAAAGAATAAAATCTATGCAGAACTTGAATTTTAATTAATTTAATTGAATTAAATTTTCGAAAAATCTTTAAAATTTCTTCTTCTCCAAAACTACAGGACCAATTTCAACCAAACTTCACAGAAATCTTTCTTGCATGAATCTCTACCAAATTCCTTCAAAAGAATAAAATCCGCACAGAACTTGAATTTTAATTAATTTAATTGATTTAAATTTTTCGAAAAATCTTTAAAAATTCTTCTTCTCCAAAACTACTGGATCAATTTCAACCAAATTTTACAGAAATGTTCCTTTCATTAATCTCTTCTTAATTCCTTTAAAAAAACAAATTCTATTTAGAACTTAAATTTTGATTAATTAAATTAAATTTTCGAAAAATCTGCTTTTCCAAAACTACTGGACCAATTTTAACCAAACTTCACACGAATCTTCTTTGCATTTATCTCCTCTAAATTCCTTAAAAAAATAATTTCTGTGAAGAACTTAAATTTTAATAAATTTAATTAAGTTGAATTTTCGAAAAATTGTTAAACAATCTTCTTCTCCAAAATTACAGGACCAATTTCAACCGAACTTCACAGGAATCTTCCTTGCATGAATCTCTTCCAAATTCCTTCACGATCGGATGAAAAGCATGGCCGTTGTGGGCTAGGATTTTTTTTGCTATATGAAACAGTGTAATTTTAAGAAAATTTTAAAAACATTTCTGCTCCTTAATCACTTATTGGATTTCATTCTGGTGTAGCATGAATCTTCTTTGAATAGACCTCTATTGTATTCCTTGAAGAAGTTAGTAGTCTAAATGTCTAAAAGCCAGTGGAGCGATATAGGGCCATCTTGGCCCTCTTGTTTTGTTTGCTCTTTTTCTCACTTGATCATTTCACAGTTCATAGGAAATGTACATCTCAAAATGCACAAACACAGCGCTTTTGGGGGGTATGATCACTTTCAGTGATATTCTAGTTGTGATAAAAGGAAAATTGGCCCTATGTTGTGGGTATCGAATTTCACACAGAAACAAAGAAGGAAATCTTGTACAATCATCTTCTCCTGAACCATTTGGCCTAGAGCATTGAAATTTTGTGAGTAGAATCATCTCAATGCCCTCTACAGAAATACCTAAAATTATTGTGATACAAGACAAAATTGGCACTATGTTGTGGGTATCGAATTTCATATAGAGACAAAGAAGGAAATCTTGTACAATCTTCTTCTCCTGAACTGTTTGGCCTAGAGCTTTGAAATTTTGTGTGTAGAATTATCTCAAGGCCCTCTACCAAAATACTTCAAATTATTGTGATACAAGGAAAATTGACCCTATGTTGTCAATGAGGAGAATCACGTGATTGACAATGGTATTGAACACGAAAAAATGGCGACGAATTGACCGCTTCGGCGTGAAAACTCAAACTTTGGAAAGGTATGTATTCAGTCTACGTAGTTTCTCAGACAAGCCACCTATCCTAAAGTACCCGCTGTTGTCTAGGGGTTTCACAGATACCGAACTTTCCCTTATCCGTTCGCTGTATTAAGAGAACACTTAAAGATTTTTTCCAAAATTGCGAAAATATTGGATGTGTGTTAAGCACTTCACATCATATTTACAGCATTTTTTCTAGCCCAAAGAACTCTCAATTCACACAGTATATTTCCAGACCCTTTTTGATCGATGGCATTTCATTCTAGTCCATTTACAAGGTCACTTTTGTCTTTTTAAAGTTTATTTACGAAAAAGATGTTAAACACACGTACAGTGTTGTAGTGTTTGGCACGCCGAGTTCTAGTGAATGTGATGTTAAACACACACACAGTTGTTCGTGTTCTAAGAAAGCCACTGATATTGGACAAATTGGTTTTTTATTCACCACCCAATATGACTGAAATCCGGTGTTAACTTACAGTAACATATGACAGACATCGTTATGGGTAATCTTTCATGATTTGGAAAAAAAACCCCAAAAAACAAAATCGACTATAACTGCTTTAACTTATCAAATCTCTTGTTACATCATTTCCATGACACATACGTGCAAACACAATGAATCTGAACTGAATTGAGATGTCCTCTTTGCCTAGTTTATGGTTTCAATCGCTTTCAGAATCTTGAAAGTGTTTATTTAATTGGTCAAAAAAATCTTGTAGATAATGACCCTTTATTTGTCCCTGTCAGATTTTACTGTCATACCCAACCGGATTTTTAGTGGATTTTTCATAACCTATATGTCATTTATTGATAAAATGGTTACTTTTTTAACTGCTTTCAACATATACCATTACCATTTGCTTCTTGTTTTCAGATGAATCGAAAGAAGTCTCGGCTTTCATTACATAAGCCAAAAGACGAAACACACAGTCTGGAATCAAGAGGAAGCAAGCAATCCCTTTAAATTCGGAAATTCAGATTAAGAGTCCTTATAAATCTCCATTGTATCGAGCTTCACCTGGTGAATCATCGTTACATATAGTGTTTCACCATTGAAGAAACGTTTTAAAAAAGTACAGGCAAGAACGCGGTTATACAATTCAGAACCGACATCTGCGAATGTTGAATCCGTGCCTGACTTTGGATTTCTTGATCAAAATTATGAAATTAATGACTCAACCGGAGTTCTTGAACAGATCAATGAATTACTTCCGTCTGTCGTCAGGAGTGGACAGGACATTATTGATTTTTTCAAACAAGTGAAAGACAGGGTTTCCCTTTGAATATCATTTCATTGCTCTTGTTTGTAGAAACAGTAAAGTGGTTTGAAAATAACTCCAAAACAGACGAAAACCATCTGGAAACTGAAATATAGACTCTTTGATGACAGTTTAATAAATCTTATGTTTGGTGCGAATAGTCAGGGTGATACTGTCATGAAAGTTTTTTGGCGTGGTCAGTACTCTCCTACATACAGATCTGCAGGCATTGATTTTGCCGTTTCAAATCCGAAGATTCTCCGATCAATTAATCCGTATAATGTCAGTGGAGAAAAAAACAGGTATATATGGAGACTTTACGGCAGTTTTGGCGGAGAATCTTCAAATTGATGTTATAAACAATCTTTCAAAAACCCACTTAAAGTGTCCGCTGATTTGCAAAATTAAACTCTTGTGTCGAAAAAACATCTTTCTAATAACCAAATATCAAAGTTTCTACGATTTTCAAACATTAAAAGTGTTTTTAGTTCGTCTTTTAAATTGGATATTTTGGTCTTTTCCGATGCTCTAGATTGGGGGCGGAGTCAAGAAATTGTATGACGTCATCTCGTGGCGATTTTACGGAAATTGCCGATCTTTGTTTTCTCGAAAATCATCGAAGTAACGACGTAAAGAAAAACAAACAAAACTTTTGAAAGCAACCGAGTTTGGTGGATCTTTTATAAAACACGTTTATTTAATGATTTTCTTCCAATATACGGTGAAATCAACTGCCTAGCTTGGTAGCCTTTAAGTGACAGTCTTGATTCTCTTACAGATAGTGACAAAGTTAACATCAAAATTTATTGGATAGAACAGAACCCTATTCTGTCATATCATTGTATTGCATGTGTAATTGGTTCATTTCTATACCGACAGTGTAAAGTGCATCACACCTTACTGAAATATTATTTTGTCACTCTCAAATGTGCATTTGCCCAATAATGTGCCAGACTTTAACTGTACATTGTTCAGATGTAATCTCTTAAATGTTCAAAAGATTTCAATCCACAGAATATATCTCTGCAAGCACAAATCAGTCAACGCATTCTACATAACAATGGTACACTTGCGTGGTTAACATCACACTCACAAGAACTCGGCGTGCCAAACACTACAACACTGTACGTGTGTTTAAAATCTTTTTCGTAAATACGCATTACAAAGACAACATGTGCCATGTAAATGGACTAGAATGAAATGTCATCGATAAAAAAGGGTCTGGAAATATACCGTGTGAACAGAGAATTATTTGGGTAAGAAGTAAAGCTGTAAATATGATGCGACGTGCTTAACACACATCCAACATTTTCACAATTTCGAAAATATTCTTTAAGTGTTCTCTAAATACAGCGAACGGATAGGGCAAAGGTTGGTATCTGTGAAAACCTTAGACAACATCAGGTACTTTAGGATAGGTGGTTTGTCTGAGAAACTACGTAGATTGAATACATACCTTTCTAAAGTTTGAGTTTTCACGCCGAAGCGGTGTTTTCGTCGCCATTTTTTCGTGTTAAATACCATTGTCAATCACGTGATTCTCCCCATTGGGGTATCGAATTTCATACAGAAACAAAGAAGGAAATCTTGTACAATCATCTTCTCCTGAGCCATTTAGCCTAGAGCATTGAAATTTTGTGAGTAGAATCACCTCAAGGCCCTCTACAGAAATACCTAAAATTATAGTGATAAAAGGAAATATGGCCCTATGTTGTGGGTATCGAATTTCATACAGAAACAAAGAAGGAAATCTTGTACAATCATCTTCTCCTGAACCATTTGGCATAGAGTATTGAAATTTTTTGAGTAGAATCATCTCAAGGCCCTCTACAGAAATACCTAAAATTATTGTGATAAAAGGAAAATTGGCCCTATGTTGTGGGTATCGAATTTCATATAGCGACAAAGAAGGAAATCTTGTACAATCTTCTTCTGAACCGTTTGGCATAGAGCTTTGAAATTTTGTGAGTAGAATCATCTCAAGGCCCTCTGCCAAAATACTTCAAATAATATTATTGTGATACAAGGAAAATTAGCCCTATGTTGTGAGTATCGAATTTCATATAGAGACAAAGAAGGAAATCTTGTACAATCTTCTTCTCCTGAACCGTTTGGCATAGAGCTTTGAAATTTTGTGTGTAGAATCATCTCAAGGCCCTCTACCAAAATACTTCAAATTATTGTGATAGAAGGAAAATTGACCCTATGTTGTGGGTATCGAATTTCATATACTATAGAGACAACGAAGGAAATCTTGTGCAATCTTTTTCTCCTAAACTGTTTGGCATAAGGCTTTTGAAATTTTGTATGTAGAATTGTCTCATAATGATACAATCTTCTCCAATTCTGTTTATCAGAGATCCATAAGGTAAATTTTGTATAACTCTCTACTACCAGCAATGTTTAAATTGTTTTTTTAATGAACGTTGTCCGGAAGTTGTGTATGTGAGATGAGACAAAAATTATCATCTTGATGATCTCTAAGGTGAGCGATATAGGGCCATCTTGGCCCTCTTGTTAAAAAATATCTAGGAAAACATTGAGGCAACAGAAGAAAATGCTGGTGATCAGCATTTTCTCCTTTTGCCTCAATATTTTCCATGCGGTAACTTTCAATTTCCATTCACAAAATGAAACTAGTTTCGCCATCTGCAAATTCACATGGAGGCAGTCCTTAATTTGGCCGTTTGGGAAAGGATTAAACCTCCAAACGGCCGCAATTAGGACTGGTCCAATTTGAAAGATGATGCATACGACAAATTGAATGTTGATATAAGATAAATGTGTTAATTAAGACACATAAAGGCAAAAGCAGAAAGTGCTGGTTATCAGCATTTTTAGCTCACCTGAGCACGAAGTGCTCGAGGTGAGTTATTATGGTCACTTTTTGTCCGTCCGTCCGTCAACATTTGGGGTGTTTACACTCTAGCATCCACAAAAGTTACTCAATCTTGATCACACTTGGCCAAAACAAGTATGATCATAAGTTCTCGGACAAGTTCGATTATGGGCCTGATCGGACCAGAAAGTGCGGAGTTATCTGCCCTTGAATATCAAAAAATGCTGTTAAGTTTGTTTTTACTCTAGCATCTACAATTATCAATCAATCCTGACAAAACTTGTACATAATGTTGGAGACCATAAGATCTTGGATGAGGTCAATTTTCAGTCTGATCTAACCAGAAAGATGAGAGTTATGTGCCCTTGAATTGGGCAAAATTGCCACTTTTTTGCTGTATTAAAAAAAGAGTTAATCTAAGGGAAGGAACTCTGACACTACTTTTCTTCAGTATAAGTAGAGTTATCTAGTTTGATAGAGGATATAAATAGATTTACACCCTAGAATCGCATTACCGTACAACAAAAATTTAGCCTAGTCCAAAATCATAGGTGTTGCAGACGACAAGTTCCATTTAACAAAATTTAACATTTTTTGGTCTTTCTTGGTAGAAAACATTGTGGGTAATGAAGAAATTGCTTGTCACAATGTTTTCCAAAGCCTTTATTTTGTGGGGCATCCAAAAGCGCCAATATGTGGGAAAGGGTCAATCAAGACAAAACTTGGACACAATGTTGGGGACTATAAGATCTCGGATGTGTTTGATTTTCAGTCTGATCTGATCTGAAAGTCAAGAGTTACGTGCCCTTGACTTTGACAAAATTGCCATTTTCGGCTGTTTTCAACCTTTTTTACACTCTAGAATCTACAATTATTGATCAATCAAGACAAAACTTGGACTCAATGTTTTGGACCATAAGATCTGGGATTAGATTGATTTTCAGTCTGATCTAATCAGAAAGTCAAGAGTTATGTGCCCTTGAATTTGACAAAATTGCTGTTTTTTACTGTTTTCGACTTTGTTTACACACTAGAATCTACAATTATTGACCAATCAAGACAAATCTTGGACACAATGTTGGAGACTATAAGATCTCAGATAACTTGGATTTTCAGTTTGATCTGATCAGAAAGTCAAGAGTAATGTGCCCTTGAATTTGATAAAATTGTTGTTTTTGGCTGTTTTCGACCTTGTTTATACTCTAGAATCTACAATTATTTATCAATCAAGACAAAACTTGAACACAATGTTGGGGACTATAAGATCTTGGATGAGTTTGATTTTCAGTCTGATCTGATGAGAATGTTGAGAGTTATGTGCCCTTGAATTTGACAAAATTGCCATTTTCGACTGGTTTCGACCTTGTTTACATTCTAGAATCAACAATTATTGATCAATCTATACAAAACTTGGACACAATGTTGGGAACCATAAGATCTCATATGAGTTTGGTTTTCAGTCTGATCTGGTCAGAAAGTCGAGCGTTTTGTGCCCTTGAATTTGACGAAATTGTTGTTTTCGGCTGTTTTCGACCTTGTTTACACTCTGGAATCTACCTTTATGGATCAATCTAGACAAAACTTGGACACAATATTAGGGATCATAAGATCTGGGATTAGTTTGATTTTCAGTCTTAACTGATGAGAAAATCGAGAGTAATGTGCCCTTGAATTTGACGAAATTGTTGTTTTCGGCTGTTTTCGACCTTGTTTACACTCTGGAATCTACCTTTATGGATCAATCTAGACAAAACTTGGACACAATATTAGGGACCATAAGATCTGGGATTAGTTTGATTTTCAGTCTTAACTGATGAGAAAATCGAGAGTAATGTGCCCTTGAATTTGATTAGATTGCTGTTTTCGGCTGTTTTCGACCTTGTTTATACTCTAGAATCTACAATTATTTATCAATCAAGACAAAACTTGGATACAATCAGGGCTACAGATAAGTGGAGGTGAAGACATACTAACATTGTTTTTTCGAATTCAAATCCTATGTTGTGGGTACTCATTTGAATCGTCTCGACGAGACGATACAAATGAGTACCTACAACATAGGGTTTGATGATCACTGACAGCATTATTGCAGTTTGAAACGTCACCACCCCCTCTTATCTGGAGCCCTGTGCAATGTTTGGCACCATAATTTAGATCTCGGGTGAGTTAGATTTTCACAACCTTATTGACCATAAGTTCTTTTTCAGTCTTAAAGTAATAAATACTAATTGAATTGAACAAAAGTGTTGCTCATATCATTTAGGTTCAGGTGAGCGATGTAGGACCATCATGGTCCTCTTGTCTTCTTTTGTCTCAATGGCTTGAATTTCAATTATGTTCTAAAAGCGACGTCAAAGCTGATCCTTATTTGGGAAGTGTTTAAACAGCTCCAACTTTTATGTACGAATATGGGTAAAATGTCCACTAAATGTTCCTAACTGCATGACCATGCAGAAAAGCAAATTAATGGCAGAGTACACATTCTTTCTCTCGCATTGACACGAAAATCGGACGTGTAAATTACAAACAACGTTTGACAACCTAAAGGCATGGTCACAACTCGCATGCACCATTTCGCGTCCACACCACGCCGGAGCACACCCAACAATGGTTTGTTTTACAGCTTTTTAGGATATGGCGATATGGACGTGATGTTGACGCGAAACTCTGTGACCAGGGCTAAATTGACTTCAAGAAAAAACAAGTCAACCGTATTTTGAATTTGTCTATATGGAAACAGTGGCCATCAACGATCCTACCACCAAGTTGGGCGAGAAATCACACTATCGTCGATAAAAAGGGCCCCTGTCCCTTATGATATGTACTTTCAGACAAAAGTGTCTCCCACCAATGGTTCCCGTTCACCTATGTGGGCAAGCTGCTGGTGGCTCGGTAAGGATGTTGTGGTCGTTCTGGTGTGAGAAATGACCGGAATCCATGGTTAGACGATCCGGCTTCCGCGATATGATCATAGCAATTGAAAGAGGATATGACCATAGTATTTGCACGGTGGATAATCACGTGATGTAACAATTTCAGAAAATCTTCAATAATTTTGTTAATACGGACCGATTTGAATTCGGTTTGAAGCAGAGAAGGTGGACAGACGTCACGCATTAGAGGAAAGTGTTGGATTTTTGAAAAATCAATTGATAAAAAGGTTATTGAAGATAAACCAAAATTTTGGTTTATCTTCAATAACCTTTTCATCAGTTGATTTCTCAAAAATATACCACGTACAACTTATTGCTGACATTTTTCCACCTTCTCTGCTTCAAACCGAATTCAAATTGGTCAAGTATTGACAAAGTTATTGAAGATTAGCGGAAATTCTAAGTCACGTGATTATCCACCGTGATTTGAAAGAGGCGTTAAACCCCAATCAACAACCCTTATGGGGCATGTTAGACCGGCATAGATCCAGAATAATGATACACTTATTGTCCACTTACTAATCTGGATCTATGCTGATCAGGATTAAATTGGGGTCATTAAGACTGGGGGGGGGGGGGGGGGGGTAAACCCAACTTGATTTTAACGTGATCGCGACCTGTTTTCTGATAGCCCAGTTGTTTAGCAGCGTTCGACATACATAGTTTCGACCTCGCTTCGATTAATTTTCTGTAAAATGGGTTTGTTCTTCAATGTCTTACTTAAATCATTAATAATTTCATTGAAAATGATAATTATTTTGTTCGTTTTGAGGAATTGTGGGCCCAAATCTGCGCTATAGATTAAACTGTTTTTTTACGCATTTCGGTCCAAATCTGCGTTATAGATTAATCTATAACGCAGATTTGGACCGAAATGCGTCACAAACGAACCTTTTTGTCATGATGAAAAATAGATAATATCATATACATATATCGCCGTTTTCCCCCAAAAACCTGAGTAAAATCAAGCTGTAGTTGGATTCTACTCAGGATTTTGGGATAAACGACGATATACGAGAACTATTTTTCATCATGACAAAAGGCTTTATCGATTGAAATCGTATTTAAAAATCTCCATTATCCGTTGTGATCTCCAATAGCTCTCATAAATATTTCAAAATAATTCTTCTCCAAATAATGTAATACTACAACAGTCATTTATATTCGCCCCTGCTCGACCAATATGAAATTGACCAAACGCCAATCGACAGATCGCTCCGCCCAACATAGAATTTAAGACAAACAATGGGGATGTGATCGTACATAGGGAACAATTTCATCCAGTTAATCGTGACGTAAATTCGCACAAACAAAATAGTATTTCGTAGGTGTTGTTATAAAATCTCGTAACTACGGCTTGATTTAAGCCGTAGTTACGAGATTTTATAACAACACCGACGGTTTATCAAAACATAGCGGTAAACCTAATCTATTGTTAGCACAAAATTCTTTGCCATCGGTATGTCGATTGCTTTGATTGTCAGTCGATAAATTGATACAATAACACGTGCAACGAAGAACAATTGGGGCATGACATTTTTCTGATCGTCCATTGGCTAATTGATGTTTTTGATTGGCAGTCGGCGTTTGGTCAATTGAAACCGGCATGGATCTAAAATCAACTTTCAAACCCTAACTGGACCCTGTCAGATGTTACTGTAAGTTAACACCGGATTTTAATCCAATCTGCTCCTTTGCTGTTGAAACATGCATGTATTTATAATATGTGAAATAGAAAACGGTGGACAATCACGTGATGCAACAATTTCAGAAAATCTTCAATGATTTTGTCAATACGGGACCGATTTGAATTCGGTCTGAAGCAGAGAAGGTGGACAGACGTCACGCATTAGATGGACGTAGTTGAATTTTGAAAAATTAACTGATAAAAAAGTTATTGAAGATAAAACAAACTTTTGGTTTATCTTCAATAACTTTTTTATCAGTTGATTTTGTCAAAAATCCAACACGCCCAGCTTATTCCTGGTATTTTCCCACCTTCTTCTCTGCTTCAAACCGAATTCAAATTGGTCAAGTATTAAAAAAAATATTGAAGATTATCGGAAATTCTGAGTCACGTGATTATACACCGTGTAGAATGTAGCAGAAAACAACGTGGATCTTGATATATGATCAGACTGGGCGTATGGACAGGCTGAACGAAATCCATGGCAGGCGCGTACTTAGGCGGAGGTCTGAACGACCAGGCTTCGACATTCGCACTGAATATTCCCAATTTTAGAGGAAGACCCTGAAAGCGCCTTAACCCATTGCCGCACGGCAAAATTTTGGACTGTTCCAATTTGAAAGGTATTGCATACGACAATTTCAAAATGATGAAATTTTAAATGTCTTTACATTTTGGGGTAGAAAACACCGTGGAAAACGTTTGCTTGTGACAAACAATTTCTTCATTTTCTACAATGTTTTCCAAGCCTTTTTCTTGTGAAAGAGTCAAAAGGCGTCACTGTGCAGTAATTGGTTCAGCAATTACCAGACGACAAAAGTTTGACCTCTTCCAAAATCAAAAATGTTACAGACAACAATTACAAGTAAATGAGCCAGGATCTGGAAAAACGTCCCTTATAGCATTTGAGAACAACATAGATCCAGATCAGCCTGTGCATACGCACAGTCTGATCAGGATCCATGTTGTTCTCTAATAGCTTCTTCGTGACTTGTAGTAACTTAAAGAGAGCAGCATGTATGCACATTGGACTGTATTGACAACAGTCTTATCTTGAAACTCAATTTTTGAAAATGCTTTAAGGGACGTTTTTCCAGATCCCGGCTCAAATGAAATTTTACATTTTTGGTCTCTATGACAAAAAGATACATGTGTATGTGGAAATTCGGGAAAATGCTTGAAACATGCAATTTCTTCTTCTTTCACAATGTTTTCCAAAACCATTATCTTGTAGGGAGTCAAAAATGATCATTGTGTAGGAATGGGTTTAACGCGGCGGATCCAGAATTTCTGTGAAGGGGGTTCGAATATGCAAAAAGGGGGGTTCGTTTTCTTAATTTTACACAATATTGACTAAATTTCTGCATGAAATTGAAATAATCTGGCTTCAGAGGGGTGTTCGTTTGAACCCCCTGAACCCCCACTGGATCCGCCACTGCCGGGTTAATGTCTCGTAAAAGCAACATCATCAACAACGCTTTTAAATAATTAAATCCAGTAGATAAATCGGCGAGAGGGCTGACCTATGGTTATTCTAGTATTATTAAGGGTAAAAAATATTGATAAAAATCAATTGATTGTACGGCTGTAATTTCCAATTCATAAAAATGAATGAGTTTTCCTTAGAGATTGTCCACAATAAATTGAAAGTTCCCAAACAACATAAATTTATCGGTTTTCAACACGGTGGATAATCACGTGATGCAACAATTTCAGAAAATCTTCTATAATTTTGTTAATACGAAACCGATTTGAATGCAGTATAGAGCAGAGAATGCAGACAGACGTCACGCATTAGAAGAACGTGTTCGATTTTTGAAAAATCAACTGATAAAAAAGTTATTGAAGATAAACCAACATTTTTGTTTATCTTCAATAACTTTTTCATCAGTTGATTTTCAAAAATCTACCACGTACAGCTTATTTCTGACATTTTCCTAACTTCTCTGCTTCAAACCGATTTCAAATTCGTCAAGTATTGATAAAAATATCGACGACTTTCTGAAATTCTAAGCCACGTTATTAATCATCGTGTTCAAATTGGTAGCAGTTACGGACAACACAATATAGCATCGAAAATATCAGGACAAAAGGTGAACAACATTTATGATAACATGATTAATTTATTTTTCCTCAATTTTTAACAAATCAGTAAGGCCCGTTACCATACGATTCCACGTTCACATCGCGCCCACATCACGGCCAAAAATATGAAATTATTTGGACGTGGTTGGACGTGGTAACTGAAACATTTTATCAGTGGTATAGCTTTTGGCAGCTGTTCCACTGCCGAAACACTGCCGTAGCACGGCCTATGACTTCTAATCTCTTCTAATGTTCAAACGGGCAACAAGAAAATACGTACTGCGTCAGCACCGCGTCTTAATCACTGTCGTGGCACTTCCGTGGCACCGAAACTCCACTTCTTAGTTGCGGCTAAATATTGTCCGAAGCGCGTATAATGCTATTTTTCCCATTACAGATCAGATCATCTCCATCAAGTTAGATCAAGCGATCGAGTACAGATCGACTTCGAATATTTTTACGCGCGCGATCAAGTAGTTCTAGATTGATCTGGAAGCGATGATATTTTAAAATCAGTTAGAAATTCGATTTCATCGAGAGGCAGTCGTGTCTGAAGATCAAGTGTGATCGGATGGATATTTTTACCCGACCTGTACCCAACCTGTATTCGATCGTCTCGACTTGTACTCGATTCACCCGATCAAATCGGCTAAGAGGTCGTGTTTGGAAGGAGTCATTTAGTCGGGTTTTGTCAGGGTAACTTATTACTAGTAACACTGTCGATCGGATTAACTGAATGTCCATATAAAACCCTTGTAAAAGACTTCTTCACGATCTCTAGCCGATCAAACCGGACTTCTGTAATCGATTTGATCGAGTGAACAAATGGAGCAAAGATCGAATTGGTCGGGATGTGGTCATGAACCAAACAAATACAAGCCTAGGAGATCGAATTCAGGTTTGGTGGAGGTCATGTAAAAGATATCAATCCAATTACACTGAATCTCCAGACACGATTGATTCCCGATCAGGTAGATTTTCTAACCAATCAAAATATCGCTTCCTGGTCATTTACCACTCGATCACCCACGAATATTTTTTACATAAAAAATCGAGAAGGAAGTCCGAGCGTTTCAGAACAAGATCGATAACCCCGACCACTCCCGATCGCTCATGTCGACCGAACTCGATCTGTAATCGATAGCTTGATCGGGTTTGATCAATTTGATTCGATCGGCAGTGGGAACCTAGCATGAGCTATCGAGTTGATCTGATCGTCAGTAGGAACCTAGCACCGAAACAGTCATACACGGCTAGTTATCACAGTTTACAGAAAATACAGACATCTAACAAAAGCTTATCATACCAAAGCAGAAAAGTTGTCATGTAAGCTAGCAAACAGAAGTAGGAAAAAGTGAAAGCACCCGTTTTAAAAAGTTCACATGTCAGTACTATGTACACAGGAGAGGGTCCATTTTCCTGTTACTGTTACTGGCAGAACGGGTCCCTTGTGTTGATTTTTTTCTAGAAATTTAAAAGAGTAGTGAAAACATTGATGAAACAAGAGCTGTCACTGTAAGATGACAATGCCCCCGACACCGCTTTGATTTTAAATTATGGCCAATCTATGTTCAAGGTCAAGGTCATCCAGGGGTCGAGGTCACCAAAGTATGTGCCTACAGAAAGGTAATGTACCAAGGAATGTTGTGGTAAAGTATGAAGCGAATATGTTAAGTAATAAGGAAGTTATGGCCAATGTTAAAGTTTTTGGACGGAATGACGGACGGACAGACAGACGGACAGACGGACGGACAGACCGACGGACGGACGGACGGACAAGTCAAATTTATGATGCCTCCCTATCGGGGGCATAAAAATAAATTGATGATGGATAGTCGTGTTAATGTAAGTAGAGCCTTATTAACCCTTTCCTAAACGACAGAATTTGAAGGTGCCCAAATTGCAAAGCTTCTACAGACGACGAAATAGATGTTTAAAAAAAAACAACCCGAAAAATTTGTGTAAATACAGCACAGAAAATATTGAGACAAAAGGAGAAAGTGCTGATGATAAGCATTTTCTTCTTTTGCGTCAATGTTTTCCCAAACCATTGCTAATAGTCACGTCTAAACCAGGCCCTGGTTTCTCGAAAAAACTTAATTAAGTATATACTCAGGAGTTCATGCTCAACTTCAATTGAATACCAATCAACGTTAATTGGTATTCAATTGAAGTTCACGTGGATTTCGTCTGTTTTGAGCCCGGTGCTCAGATTTGAGCCTGAGAACGTAGTTAAGTTTTTTTTCGAGAAACCTGGGCCAGGTCTTGTTTGGGGAAGGCTTAAGATGATCAAATGTCTATACAAAATAGGCTATACAGATCATACGGGTGTGTCACAATCAGATGTGCAAACTATGTTTCACCAAGGGTGATTTTTCAAAGTCATTGAATACAAAAGAGACAATATTTTCCTGAAAGCTAAATAATACATCCTCATGAAAATAATAACATTTTTTTGCACAGATTTAAGGATTTATATTATTTTACATGTTAAACTTGGGATTTTAGAGAGAAAAAAGTAAGTTGCAAATAATTTCTTACACATATTTGGAAATATCAATTTCATTTGTTATGGAGAAAACATTTTACATCATAACACTCACAGAGTAAGCTTTCAAATGACATGCAGAACAAAGTGACCACGACATATTTATTTTGAAACAATCTGATTTTCTCACATTTTATCTAAAATAGGCATGAAATGACATCTTTCAGTTTTCTTTTTTCATTCAGTATTGTCTGTACAGCCCTAAAAGTAATAAATATTGACAGGAATTTCAATTTTCTTTATAATGATATATACATTTGTTATCCTAATACGAATACTTACAGAAATAATGATTGTTGAAGTTGGTCGTATTTGCATTGAACATTGTCTACGGACTGGACAATTTAACAATGATTACAGTTCAACGGTATTAATATCATATCTAATTGACATTAAACAACACCAAAACTTTTCATTTTTTAAGGGAATAAACTTAAAACAAGAAAAGTACAAATTTCGAGCAGTTATTGAACTGTTGAATAGACATTCGGACAAACGGACAGACGATGGACATTGATAGCTCGCAATACCTTAACTAGAACACTATAAGGCCAGATGAGCTACAAATACTTAGCTATTGTTTAAGACACAAACATAAGAAATTCACATATCAACTTAAACTTAAAAATGCAGCATTAATTATTTTAATGAATGTTACCCATTTCCCGAACAAGACTGGATTTTGACGCCTGTACTAAAAGAGCATGGGAAAACATTATGACAAAAGAAGGGAGTGCTAGAATAACAGATTATTTCTTATTTTTCATCAATATCTTCTTTGCTATGTTTTTATTCATGCTTCCCGACTTGACAATTATATATTTTATCGTCGTCTGCAGCAAAAAGTCAAAGTTGTGACATTTTGGGAAATTGTTAATAGAATAGCGTTTATGTTGGAATTTTAATTGAGATATAGTAGAAAATACAGGTGGAGGGGAAGGAAACTACCGATAAATAATCTATTCAATATCATTATTTGCCTTTGTTGTTCCAAAACTTTTCTCCTTTTCTCTTTTAGAGACCTAAACATCAGGAAACATTTATCAATTTAGATAGTTTGATATCAAAAGTTTCATTTAAAAGGATAGAAAAGGTAAAGAACGCAAAATATGGTGTTTATCAGCATTAAATTGTTCTTTTTACCTCAATGTTCAGTACCCAATTTAGATAATGGTTCGTGGGAAGATTTTTTTAATGATTTCGACTGTTGGATGCCAACAACAATGAAATGCACATAAAAAATTATGATTAAAAACAGTATGAGGTTCTCATAATTTCTGTTATGAAATTCTGTCTTGTCCGTAGACGCATTTATTTTTGCCTGTGAGCCACTATTTGACCTTATTTTCACTAAAAATACATTTATTTCAAGGAAAAGCACAATCATTTAGCAGAAACATGTCTACAATATCAGCTTACAAAGACTGTGTCCATTTAAGAAGCTATTTTACACATGTCTACGGACAAGACATTTTGTCTACGGACAAGACATTTCTGTTATTGCACATAAAAAATAAAGTACTCAATATAATTTGATAAAATTTCAGGTTAATCTACTTTTATAGATTAGATAACAGCTAAAGAATGTCACAATCTGTAGTGATATTACTTAAAAATCACTTTGTTAAAATGTGTCCACGGACAGGACATTTTAGGTCAACAAACTTCTTGCCGAAATAGCTTGGTTACCCTTTGAGATATTATGAACATTTCAATTTAATTTTTTATTTACATGTCTTTTTTCAAAATAAAAATGAAAATAATAAAATTCTGTGAGTCATCAGTTAACTTTTTTTCGCACTATAAAAGGCCATCTACGAAAGTGAAATTCTATAACAAAAGGGTGGTCTCAGTATTTTTGTAATAAATCAACAAATTCTTATCATATCTTCATAAAATAACCTGCAGATAAAAGCTGAATAATTTCTCTAACTGAATGATGCATGTCCTGTAGAATAACAGAACAGTTTCATACAAAATTCTAAAGTGAAAAATAAGGAAAATTCAAATGAAACATCATTATTTCATTTTTACCCCATTTTTTCTATACATTTATTGCAATAACTTTTTTACTGCTGATGTATTCTTCTTAAGATTTGGTACACATCATAACAATCATTTCGCGATTAATATAAGATCAAATTTATGTTGTTATATTGATTTGTATGTCAACTGGAATCCCATAACATGAGGCAGGTACAGGATGTACATCTGATTGTGACACACCCGATAGTAAAGCGAATTAGCGATCTATTATGTCTTGTTCGGAAAGGGTCAAATATGTTTTTAAGGGGGTATTGAAAAATAGTAAATAGATCACTGATTCTATTATAATGTTTTATAAACCATTTATATTCATAATGGATATTTATAGAGATAGTAATATTTGCATGAAAAAAGTACATAAATACCTAGACAAAGGGGGGAAATGCTGGTTTTCAGTAGGCTATAATCTTCTTTTTCGGGCTGGACTAACCTAAAAGTGTGTCTGTTTGCAAAGTTTAAATAGAACAAGAGCGAAAAGAGAAAATACTGAATACAACTAATCAATGAAACCACTGTTATTTAATATGTAGTAATTCTTTTCCAAAGCAAGACCTCGTTCTGCTATCTCAATGAATTACATATAATGCTTGAAAAAATACCGATATAAAAGAAGAAAATACTGGTGATCAGCGTTTTCTTCTTTTGTCGTACACAGTCATTTTGTGTACGTCTTTCTTATATTGCACAGTCGCTCCCAAATTGGCTCATTAAACACGCAATTGCCTTAATTCATTACCAAAGGTAAAATAATTGGACCGCTCCAATTTCAAAGATGTTGCAAGCAACAATTCAAAAGGACTGAAACTTTACGTTTTTTTTTCATTAAGTGTTGAAAACATTGTGGGAAATAAAGAAAATACTTGTGACAGGCAACCTCTTCTTTTCCCGCAATATTTTCCAAAGCCATTATCTTGTGAGGAATTAAAAGAGGCACCGTGTGGTAATGCGTTTAACAGGCAACAACCTTAAAGGGGGTCGAGCTAGGCTGTCGAAAATGCAAATGGCACAATAATTACAAACCAGAAATAACGTATGAAATTACCAACCTGAAGGGGTAGATCATTTATGTCCATTGTTACCACTCGTCGAGCTTTATTAGGTATTAAAATCCAAGTCAATTAATAACATGCTGGTCGTCCTTGTTTTTGTTTTGTAACGGCAACATATGCCCAACCTTCAAAAATCAATTACGTCAGAGATACGTCATCTGTGCTCAGCGAGATTTAACACATCGTACAACCGGCTGCGTAGAAAGTCAGCGAAGACAGATTCGGCATCCAGATGTGCATGGTAGGTCAAATGAATTTACCTTTATAAATAAACGAAAGGATCTTTGGTATTCTATAGTTGATAAATACGCGTATAAATGTTCAGTGCTTGTACAAAATAAACATTTTCACATATTCCTCGCAAATAAGGTCACAGTCATCGACACAGCCGGTTGTACGGTGTGTTATAATACCGCGGAGGTGTGTCTCGTTGACCTTGACCTTGTCTTATTTTGAAGTAAAAATAGAATGTGTAAACACGCTTGTAAAGGATTGATCTATAGTAAAGGAAAGATGTTTTTCGCCGAGATTGAGGTTTTTATGCATTGCTAATTGTTTTTCCATGCACAAATATGAGTTCCCGAACATTTCGGAAGCATAAAAACATAGAATGAGCCCCTTTAATTGGAACTCGGAAGAAAGGTAAAATACCCGTCCAATATTTTTTCTGTTTACAAAAACGGATAATTTGTTGGAGTTGGTATTTATATTTGATTTAATTTTCACACAACGGATATACTCGGTGAGTAAATTAAGTTCCTGTCACATTATCACTCCTTCTGTCGTTCTAAGTCTTTCTGTTTTTGTTAAGGTAGTCTATCCCTAATAAGATTCGTGCGAGGTCGTAATTATTCGGGCGACGTCGAAAACATTCGGCGGTGGAAAGTTCCACCGCCGAATGTTTACGACGTACGCGCCCGAATAGGTTCAGATACGTAACGACGACGCTCGAAAAAAAAAAATCCGTTTTTTATGAATCTCAAAATGGCAACATTACGGGTATTCTACCTTAAATCTCAATGTCCGCCTGTCGATCTCATTCTTTTTTCCTCTCTCCTATTTCCTGTTTTTTGCCTATCTTTTTCACTACTTCGACCTTTCTCTGTCTTTCTGTTTTTTTCAATCTCAGTGTCTGTCTATCTGTTTGTCTGTCACTGTCTTTCTCATTCCCTTTTCCTTAGCTCCCCTTTTCTGTTTTCCCTATCTGTCTGCGGTTATGTCTGTCTGTCTCTTTCAGACTTTTCTGACTCTCTGTTTCTCAGTTCCTAATTAACAAGAACTAAAAAAAATAGTGAAAAAATTAGGCATTCCATTTCCTTGCTTGATTCTTTCAGAATGGAAAAGAATATCATGAAAACTTTGTTGCTAGTTACACATTATGCTTTTAAAGCGGAACCCATTTTTTTTTTTTTTTTTTTTTTTTTTGCCTTGTGGGAAAGCATTAAACGTGTTTTGGGACTCAATTCAATAAACAGCAAGAATTCAATACTTTAAACAATACAAAACTTATGAATCAATTAATAATTTATTGAATTACTTGGTCACATACTCAAACCATGATGATTTACCAATGAAATATTTATAAATTCTATGCTTATTTGCCAGTTAACCCTTTCACAATCGACAAAAAATGGATTATTCCAATTTTAAAACTGTTGCGGACAACGAAAAATGTGTGATAAAGATTTTTCAAGACATTGGCGACCAACTAATACGATTAGAAAACGAAATAAGCAACTTTCAAATTGGAAAAGTCTAAATGTGTCCTGTTTGGAAAAAGGTGAAAGGACTTTATGCATCATAAGTGATCAAATAGGGAACGATTTAATCCATTTAACTGTGACGAAATTTTCGACAAACAATAGTATTTGGTAGTTGTTGTTATATAATCTCGTAACTACAGCCTGATTCAAGCTACAGTTACGAGATTTCAGAACAACACCTTCAAATTATTTTGGCAATGTATTACGGTATACTAAAGCTATTTAGCCCAAAATTCATCGCTATTGATTACAGAACACATCCGGTATAATGCGAGTATGCAGATCGGTCCGGGGATCGTGTCTCGGGAGAACTTCAGTACGCTGTATTTGGATGGCCTTTGCTTCGGTCATCACATTACTGTTAGTGTACTTGTACCAGAATGTAAAGGGCGACAACTTGTTAATGCCAACCAGAAAGGGAGATAAGTTGGTTATGACAAGTAGGAAGGGAGACAACTTTGCCATCGTAACAAGAAAGGACGATAACTCGGTTATGTCAAATAAAAATGGTGATACTATAATGCCAGACACAAATGACAATAACTTACTGAGGCCTTCAAGACAGGGCGAGAAGCTTGTTATGCCAAACAAAAAGGACGACAACTCTGTTATACCAAGCAGAAAGGGAGATGACTTATTGTCGCCATGCAACATCAGCGAAGAGGTTTGTGCCAATAAAATACGTATCAAAACAGCATTATTATCTTTTTTTTTTAAAATTGTGTTGCTTGTGTAAGATTTAGGAAAACAGCTATAAATACATTTTTTGTCTCAATACACGATATTTTCTACATTTTTGGTTGGTAGTCAATTATGTTTTACACGATTGCTTAAAAAGTCTGTTGTCTTCAGAAAATCTCTGACGTATTACCACCTCCTCGGATTCAAACCCTTTTCATATCGGTCACATATCAACAGAATGATTGAAAAATATCAAAGCTGTGTTACATGATTTTATCATTAAGTATATTTTAAAAGTACTTAATGGCTCTTATGGTTGGAATTGCATCAACAGAAAAATACTCTGACATATGTTTATATTCTTCGATTCCAGGCCAAAATAAATACATCACTTCCAGGTTTGATGAACATACTGAGGGATCCAAATGAGCGCCACGCTTACGCATGGATACGCATGCGCATCGGTCAGTTGTGGCCTCATTGGATTAAAACTGTGAAAACTGGCTTTTTACAGAATACTGAACGTAAACCTCATCGCCGACGAAAGGTAATGTTATAATAATCACTGGTGGTGAACTCGGCCAAAGCGTGGGACGTTTTTCGCGATCATAGTATTCCGTCGGTGTTGTTATAAAATATCGTAACTACGTCTTCGATAAAGCCGTAGTTACGAGATTTTATAATTACACAGACGCTTTGTCAATACATATCGGTAAACCCGAACAAATTCATTGTTTTTAGAAAAACTATCCAATCAGATCTTTGAACTCACATTTAAACGCAAAATATCTGTACCTTGTTGTAGCGAAAAACGGCCCTCGCTTTGGCCGAGTTCACCACCAGTGATAATAATATTCACAAAACTAGATATACAAGTAAGTTAAAATACAGTAGGCCTATTTAATATGTCGAAGTCTCTTGGCACCCCAAACTATACAATTGCACCTATCCTTTTTAAAAAGTAGATTTATCCGACTTTAATTTTGTATGACATGTGTAGTTGATAAAGATCTACAGCAGACAAAGAATGTATCGTAGAATTACACATCGAAACGACCAAAAGACTGGTTAATCGTCACTTTTCTATGTGCCACTCAAAATTTTCATTATTTACCATAATATTATTTCTTCCAGAACATTAACATTTGGATTAAATAATAATTAATGCGATACTGTATTTAGTTTCAGTAGAGACGAATATCAGTAGACTTTGTGTACTTGAAATATGCGACGTAAAGATAATGAACGAAATTGGGACCGATTTTTATCAATAAATATGAATAGTGGTGTCACAATCTCGTTGTTCTTTTTTTTGTATAATATAAATAAATACTGGTAAAATTAATCTATTTTGGCACAAAGTCAATCACAATGATCTATTTATCGTTTCAGGTACTTCTTTACCTGGGGTTTCTATCGAAGGATTCAGCCACCGGTCGTTTATTTACAGAAAACCAGTTTAAAGGTACGTGTAGCCAAATATATCGCTGCTTTCAATGAAAACCTCCTAACTGCAGCTTAAAACAAGTTGCAGTTACGAGGTTTTCGTTGAGAAGCGACGAAACACAAAATGAAGACTAAAAAGTAGTGGGAAACAAAAAATCAGTTATCTCCTCTTGTTTCCAAATGAAAAGATATACGAGGGACGTTCAATTAATTTTGGAACTGGGGTTCTATAAGCCATAGTTATGTCGCAATTCAATTTTAAGTTTCTTCAGTCCTTAGAGTAATCCTCTTTGATACCCACACACTTCTAAAGTTTTGAGATCCATTACTTCTATACCAATAAATGGTCCTCCTTTGGAACACCCCGCAGACACTGGAAAATTGAACTGCATATGGAATATGAAGGTCTATACCGACGAACAGAGGCCTTTTTCGTCATCATGGGGAACACAAAAAAGCCACACGGGCTTAAGCCCAGCTATATGGGTGGATGAAGACGCTGTGCAGCATGTGTCTCTTCCAGGAAGTCGTGGACAAGATGACACCTGTGGACAGCTCCGTTGTCATGGATTTGGTATATGCCTCTTTAGTCGGTCCTACACCTGCTCTTTTCGTGATATATCTTTACTTTCGCCGACAAACATTTCTTGTATGAATGCCCGGCGATAGTTGTACTATTTGAAACAGTAATTTGAACAATACACCCGTTACATTTGAAAATTACCGCGTTAAAAACTTTTGCCGCGCTTTTAATTTTTTGGCTATTACGGGCCTTGCCTGATCTTTTCGCAACCATTGCTTGCTAATGACACGTCATTGCTGCTCATAATAGTAGATTGTTGTTCAAACATATGTATAAAGCTCAGAAAGCCCACATTTGTTGCTTTTATTGCTTTATTTCAAAATATATTTCGCACGGCTGGCTCTCTGTCCTTTAGGCAGCAGGTGGGGACCCAATGGGCATAAACCTTTCTGTGTTTCAACCCTTTCGTCAAAATCATATAACATGTGTCCGATGAAAAACCAATTGTATCTGCTATTTCTTGCGCATTAAACCATGCGTCTGGTTTGGTCATGTCGGAATTTACACCAACATTTGCTTTGGTACTAGCTCTACCCGGGTTGCCTGAGAAGAGGGCATCATTCGGGCCAGGCTTACCAACTTTAATTTTTATTATCTTCCTAAAAACTGGCGTATATTCAACGTTCGAATGTCCACGAATCTGATATAGTTCATTATATACATGTGATGCAGATATTTCAAAGCGTATGCGACCTTTAATGTAGACCCGTACATCCTACTTCAGTTCGTTGTCCATTTTGCGCACAGCGAAGTAGCCAGTGTATATGACTGAACCAACTTAAAATTCCAATAACTTTTGAAAGAGTCAACGAATTCGTCTCAAATTTTGACCAAGTATAGACAGTAATTTTCCCGTCAAATAGCCACAAGCACCACTAGTTCTGAAGAACCGTGAAGTATGGTGGACCATTAGTACCACTTTTAATTGAACGCCCCTCGTATATCCGAGAACTGAAAGTTTTGTGCAAATATACTGAACTATTTATTCATCAAAATTCTTAATAACAATATGAACTTTGTAATTGAAAACTACGTAAGGCTTAATATATTATTATTTTTCTGTGGATTATTTTTTGATGTAATGATTCAAAGAAACCTACACTAAACCAAGTCTACCGTGATAGGCATTGCACAGAGATACACCGGTCCTGGTAACTCAGGATGACTATCCAACCTTACTTTTTCGAAACACAATACAGTCGACACTCGTTATGTCGACATCGGATGAGTCGAATTTTCGCTTAAGTCGAAGTTTAAATCTGGTACCGTCCTCAGCTATTGACATATTTTTTTTTTCAAAACAAAATAATTTCGAACTGAATATAGCCATTGAAATATAGTAGGAAAAGGATAGAAATTGCTCGACACGAGTAATTTCTTTCCTTTTCCTACTATATTTCAATAATATTAGTACTTGATAAGTTTCAAAAACGGTCAAATATCAAATATCTCGAAGCCGGACAAAATCGGATGAGTCGAACTCCGGATATGTCGAGGTATTTTGACGGCCCCTCCGACTTCGATGCAACGACTGTCGACTGTACGTGATACATGTATGTCTATGTTCAAGGTAGATTTCTTTCCCTGTGTCTCGACTTTATCCCAGCAAAATACGCTGAGTATAAGCCTAACAATGAAGCGAGCGATTCCTTTCGTGTGAATGCTTCCAAAAATCAGGTGGGGTAGCCAACCTGAATTACCAGGACCGGTTTATAACATTCATGGTAGAAAAAAGACAGAAGGCTGCATCTTCAAAGGAAATTGGAAGAAGAAACTAATCAAAGACTTTTCTAAAACAGAAAACCAAGAAAAAGAGGTATGATTTATAGCTCGTTTCAAAATATGACCAGGTTGCTACTAACTCATGGCAATTATTAATATCAATTTGTGATTTTACATTGTACAGGCGGATTCCTGGGCGAGCTCGTGCAGTGGTCAGATCTCATCACAAGTTTGTATTTACTTGGCCATAATGTAACAGTAGCTAGCGAAATGGAACAGCTTCTTGGGTAGAATACGAGGGAATATCAGACGTCCTGGAAACACACATTTTATACAATAGTACACATTATTTTACAGGAGGATTTCAGGGTTAGCGCGTAAACTGATAGGTGATAGGTGGAACAGCTCGATGGATATGACATTTGTACTATTAACGGCTCGGAAACACACATTTTATACTATAGTACACATTATTTTACAGGAGGATTTCAGGGTTAGCGCGTAAACTGATAGGTGATAGGTGGAACAGCTCGATGGATATGACATTTGTACTATTAACGGCTCGGAAACACACATTTTATACAATAGTACACATTATTTTACAGGAGGATTTCAGGGTTAGCGCGTAAACTGATAGGTGATAGGTGGAACAGCTCGATGGATATGACATTTGTACTATTAACGGCTCGGAAACACACATTTTATACTATAGTACACATTATTTTACAGGAGGATTTCAGGGTTAGCGCGTAAACTGATAGGTGATAGGTGGAACAGCTCGATGGATATGACATTTGTACTATTAACGGCTCGGAAACACACATTTTATACTATAGTACACATTATTTTACAGGAGGATTTCAGGGTTAGCGCGTAAACTGATAGGTGATAGGTGGAACAGCTCGATGGATATGACATTTGTACTATTAACGGCTCGGAAACACACATTTTATACAATAGTACACATTATTTTACAGGAGGATTTCAGGATTAGCGCGTAAACTGATAGGTGATAGGTGGAACAGCTCGATGGATATGACATTTGTACTATTAATGGCTCGGAAACACACATTTTATACTATAGTACACATTATTTTACAGGAGGATTTCAGGGTTAGCGCGTAAACTGATAGGTGATAGGTGGAACAGCTCGATGGATATGACATTTGTACTATTAACGGCTCGGAAACACACATTTTATACAATAGTACACATTATTTTACAGGAGGATTTCAGGGTTAGCGCTTTAACTGATAGGTGATAGGTGGAACAGCTCGATGGATATGACATTTGTACTATTAACGGCTCGGAAACACACATTTTATACAATAGTACACATTATTTTACAGGAGGATTTCAGGGTTAGCGCGTAAACTGATAGGTGATAGGTGGAACAGCTCGATGGACATGACATTTGTACTATTAACGGCTCGGAAACACACATTTTATACAATAGTACACATTATTTTACAGGAGGATTTCAGGGTTAGCGCGTAAACTGATAGGTGATAGGTGGAACAGCTCGATGGATATGACATTTGTACTATTAACGGCTCGGAAACACACATTTTATACTATAGTACACATTATTTTACAGGAGGATTTCAGGAATAGCGCGTAAACTGATAGGTGATAGGTGGAACAGCTCGATGGATATGACATTTGTATTATTAACGGCTCGGAAACACACATTTTATACTATAGTACACATTATTTTACAGGAGGATTTCAGGGTTAGCGCGTAAACTGATAGGTGATGGGTGGAACAGCTCGATGGATATGACATTTGTACTATTAACGGCTCGGAAACACACATTCTATACAATAGTACACATTATTTTACAGGAGGATTTCAGGGTTAGCGCGTAAACTGATAGGTGATAGGTGGAACAGCTCGATGGATATGACATTTGTACTATTAACGGCTCGGAAACACACATTTTATACAATAGTACACATTATTTTACAGGAGGATTTCAGGGTTAGCGCGTAAACTGATAGGTGATAGGTGGAACAGCTCGATGGATATGACATTTGTACTATTAACGGCTCGGAAACACACATTCTATACAATAGTACACATTATTTTACAGGAGGATTTCAGGGTTAGCGCGTAAACTGATAGGTGATAGGTGGAACAGCTCGATGGATATGACATTTGTACTATTAACGGCTCGGAAACACACATTTTATACTATAGTACACATTTTTTTACAGGAGGATTTCAGGGTTAGCGCGTAAACTGATAGGTGATAGGTGGAACAGCTCGATGGATATGACATTTGTTCTATTAACGGCTCGGAAACACACATTTTATACAATAGTACACATTATTTTACAGGAGGATTTCAGGGTTAGCGCGTAAACTGATAGGTGATAGGTGGAACAGCTCGATGGATATGACATTTGTACTATTAACGGCTCGGAAACACACATTTTATACTATAGTACACATTATTTTACAGGAGGATTTCAGGGTTAGCGCGTAAACTGATAGGTGATAGGTGGAACAGCTCGATGGATATGACATTTGTACTATTAACGGCTCGGAAACACACATTTTATACTATAGTACACATTATTTTACAGGAGGATTTCAGGATTAGCGCGTAAACTGATAGGTGATAGGTGGAACAGCTCGATGGATATGACATTTGTACTATTAACGGCTCGGAAACACACATTTTATACTATAGTACACATTATTTTACAGGAGGATTTCAGGGTTAGCGCGTAAACTGATAGGTGATAGGTGGAACAGCTCGATGGATATGACATTTGTACTATTAACGGCTCGGAAACACACATTTTATACAATAGTACACATTATTTTACAGGAGGATTTCAGGGTTAGCGCTTTAACTGATAGGTGATAGGTGGAACAGCTCGATGGATATGACATTTGTACTATTAACGGCTCGGAAACACACATTTTATACAATAGTACACATTATTTTACAGGAGGATTTCAGGGTTAGCGCGTAAACTGATAGGTGATAGGTGGAACAGCTCGATGGACATGACATTTGTACTATTAACGGCTCGGAAACACACATTTTATACAATAGTACACATTATTTTACAGGAGGATTTCAGGGTTAGCGCGTAAACTGATAGGTGATAGGTGGAACAGCTCGATGGATATGACATTTGTACTATTAACGGCTCGGAAACACACATTTTATACTATAGTACACATTATTTTACAGGAGGATTTCAGGATTAGCGCGTAAACTGATAGGTGATAGGTGGAACAGCTCGATGGATATGACATTTGTATTATTAACGGCTCGGAAACACACATTTTATACTATAGTACACATTATTTTACAGGAGGATTTCAGGGTTAGCGCGTAAACTGATAGGTGATAGGTGGAACAGCTCGATGGATATGACATTTGTACTATTTACGGCTCGGAAACACACATTCTATACAATAGTACACATTATTTTACAGGAGGATTTCAGGGTTAGCGCGTAAACTGATAGGTGATAGGTGGAACAGCTCGATGGATATGACATTTGTACTATTAACGGCTCGGAAACACACATTTTATACTATAGTACACATTATCTTACAGGAGGATTTCAGGGTTAGCGCGTAAACTGATAGGTGATAGGTGGAACAGCTCGATGGATATGACATTTGTACTATTAACGGCTCGGAAACACACATTTTATACTATAGTACACATTATTTTACAGGAGGATTTCAGGGTTAGCGCGTAAACTGATAGGTGATAGGTGGAACAGCTCGATGGATATGACATTTGTACTATTAACGGCTCGGAAACACACATTTTATACTATAGTACACATTATTTTACAGGTGGTTTTCTTGGAGAGCTCGTACAATGGTCAGATCTCATCACAAGTTTGTATTTGCCCCGGCCATTATATAACAGTATCTAGCGAAGTGGAACAGCTTGTTGGGTAGGGTATTTGTAAAACTATTAACGGCCCAGAACACACATTTTATACAATAATTTACATTATTTTACAGGCGGTTTTCTTGGAGAGCTAGTACAGTGGTCAGATCTCATCACAAGTTTGTATTTACTCGGCCATGATGTAACAGTAGCTAGCGAAGTGGAACAGCTTGATGGGTAGGATATTTGTAGAAATATCAATAGAAATTTGTAGAAAGCCGAACACTCTGTTTGGAAATCAAGTTTGTTTTAGAGTAATCTCTAAATACTTGAAATTCTATGACTGGTGGTAGATTTTAGATAATTATCTTCAATTGAACATTGAGTTTTTCTTGGATGCGATACTTGAACATAGTGAATTTATTCAACTAGCAATACTACTACTACTACCGTGAATAATAACAATCTTGTTACAATAATTTGGAGCACGTCGTAGTCGATTTGACGACGTTGTTTACGTGACGTGACGATAGCGTCAAATGTTCAATAACATTTTCACAGTGTAAGTTACGTTGTGTACTTTGATTCATAAATCAGACATAGACTACATCTGCACATCATTTCTTATTTCATGAACCAAACCTTCTGACACCGAATTCTCTTGGTATTAAATAATATCGCGATTGGGTAACGATGCTCGTGGTTCTCCATCAGCTCAACCGGTTGCATGGTTTGATTACGGTGGTTAAAAATGTATTACATGCTTCATTAAATACCAAGCAATTCATGTAATGTCACCTTAACTATTGTCGTATCTAAAGAAAATTGGTAAAGTCATTTTGAAATCCGGATGATCTCGCCAGGCTTCATAATCTTACATTAAGAAAGGGCTATACCTTATGTCGAAAAAGAGCGTTAACGTCGTTGTTAATGCAAAACCTCGTATCTCGTTTTTGAAAAATGTTGAAGCGGAAGGAAAAAAATGTAATAACTTTTCCCAACTGAAAAGTTTTACTTGAAATTTGGACATATTTTTAACAAATAATGTGACATTAATACTGATCAGCAAAAATACCTCAAAACCTGAATTGTCTTAACTGGGCACACAAAATTTTATTTTGAAAATCGCAAAAATTGACATACAAGGTTTTGCATTTACACCGACGATATGTTATATTAAAAATGACTAGATCCTATATCAAGAAAAGGTTTGACGTTTCTGTTAGGGACGTCAAAATCATGTCTAGTTTGGGAAAGGGTTAGGAAATGGATAGATCATCTTATACTAAGAATGGGTTGTATCTTCATTTCTTCTTTACCTATAAATTTCAGACTGGAATATTTTTTCGAGCCAGACACAAATCTGTGTGGAGAATGGCGAGAGAACCCGTCTATTATTTTCACGGATATCATTGGTTACCGTCAAATACAACGTCATTTACAGCAACCGATCTATCATTACAGGTAACCTGTTTTGTCCGTCTGTGTGTCTGTCATCTGTGCGTCTTGTCTTTTGTTTTTGTCTATGCGGTCAATACATCTATAACATTCCAAACAAAGACTTCTAACATTGTTGGTGATTGATGCATTTGGTGTTTAGTTTGTTATCGGCAATACTCGTGACTTAACAATTTTCGAAACGACAAAGAATTGGACTGTTCCAATTTTCAGCTGCTACAGTCAACGAAATGAAAGTTGACAAAATATAGTGTAAGAAAAATTGAGGTAAAGGAAAAACGCTGGTATTTTTCCCTTTGCCGTAATGTTTAGCGAATCTCTCTTTTTTCATTTTGGACGTCATACTTGGTCCATTACAGGTGCCGTGTTCGAATCATGGATTGTTTCGGAACAGAACCTGCCTACAACAACCGTGCTTACTCACTAACCCACAACAAAACATCGGGGTGGGGAGGACTAAATCTTAATCCACAACAGTTTTGGAACATGTTTCGTAAGTCTATTATGTTTATTTACTGTAAACAAATACACCTTCTTCAGACGTCCTTCGAAGAAAACGCAAAGTGCTAGCGTATAGCAATTGTGCTCATTCCCAAGCCCACAACAAGACTTCGGGCTGGGGAGGGCTCAATCTAAATACACAACAGTTTTGGATCATGTTTCGTAAGTCAACCATGTTTGTTTATCGTAAACAAATATACCTTCTTTTTACGTCCTTTGAAGAAAATGCAAAGAGCTAGCGTATAACAATCGTGCATACTCAGTAACCCACAACAAAACGTCGGGCTGGGGAGAACTCAATCTTAATACACAACAGTTTTGGATCATGTTTCGTAAGTCAACCATGTTTGTTTATCGTAAACAAATATACCTTCTTTTGACGTCCTTCGAAGAAAATGCAAAGTGCTAGCGTATAGCAATTGTGCTCATTCCCAAGCCCACAACAAGACTTCGGGCTGGGGAGGGCTCAATCTACATACACAACAGTTTTGGATCATGTTTCGTAAGTCAACCATGTTTGTTTATCGTAAACAAATATACCTTCTTTTGACGTCCTTTGAAGAAAATGCAAAGAGCTAGCGTATAACAATCGTGCTAACTCACTAAACCACAACAAAACCTCGGGCTGGGGAGGGCTAAATCTTAATACACAACAGTTTTGGACCATGTTTCGTAAGTAAATCATGACAACAGTTATCAAACAGACCTTCGTTTGGCGTCTTTAGAAGAAAACGTAAATAGCTGGCGCACATCAAATTTCTGACATGCTTATTCGCTAACCCACAACAAAACGTCGGGTTGGGGAGGACTAGATCTCGCTAGCTGGATTAAGTAACCATATCCGAGTGTAGTCAAATGTTACCGTTCGTTTGTCTCAACTTGTTTTACGAGAGTTTGACAAGCAGGGGCGTGTTGGGTCTTCCTATGATTGTTTATATTATTGCGATTGAGGAGAACGGAGTCTTGCGGCGACGACTCTTAAGATATCGCTGCATTTCTGCGAAAACCTCGTAACTGCAGCTTAAAACAAGCTGCTGTTACGAGTTTTTTTTGCAGAAAAACGACGATATATACATCATCCAGAGCTGCAGATTAGTGGGAGTGAATGCATTCTAACTTTTATATTTCAATTACAAACCCTTTGTTGTTGGTACTCATTGAAATCGTCTCGACGAGAAGATTCCAATGGGTACCCGAAACACAGGGTTTGATGTACAATGAATGAAATATTGCATTTCGAAAAACGTTTTTTGTTAAATTTCAGCTCATAGTCCGGACAACTCGCTAGCTGGATTTGTAACAATATCCGAGTTTAGCCAGAACCAGGATTTACTGGGAATGAAGAAGGACGTTGCACTGGTGTATGGGAAAAAGGCGCAGTTTTTTATGGTATACCACCCATCATTAGATACCACTATTTAGCCCGAACATGTACCGTTTGCCTTGACGACAACAACAACAACACCAACGCCAATAATAATAATAATAATAATTCGCCTTCACCTTTACCGTTTTCCTTCACATTGCAAATTGACGAAAGTAGCCGAGGGTAGCCGGATTTGAGTACTGGATAACCGAGGCGCGTTCTTTAGAGCGAAATTTTTTTAAAATTTTCTAAGATGATTTTGATAAAGCGTTTTTGAGACTGAGATTCTGACTGAGTTGTTCGGAATGCTCCATACTTTATACAAATGACGTCAGAAAGAAGTATAGGTAATGGCGCCTCCCATTGAAAGTCTTAAAAATCTTGCTCGAAAGAGCGCTTTATCCTAAAACATCTTAAGAAATCTCAAGATATCTCAGGAAATTTCGCTCTAAAGAACGCGGCTCCGGTCACGTATAACATCGATGTTACGCGGATATTGCACGAAATGTTGGGTATCTAATGATGGGGTGGAAAACCTTGAGTGATAGAAAACACATGTTTTGGTCTATAACGCCACAAAGCTCAAGACTGTCACAGTGTCCAAGAAAATGTGTACTTACTTTGTTTACATAGTTAGGAAAGCATATCATAATAAAGTCACGTGATTGCCGCCTGTGGGACAATGTACCGATGAAGCACGAAATGTTGGGTATCTACTGATGGGGATGAAAACCTTGAGTTATGGAGGCTTTATTTAGTGGATCTAATAGAAAAGATAGTATATACTTAATCAAATGATTTTTTGGTCTTTAACGACACTAAGCTCAAGACTGTCACAGTGCCCATTTTTCAAATCCGGTATCTAAGTCTGCCAAAACAGGCAGTTCATTAAATCTATCAGTATTGAAGAATGTACCGATGAAGCACGAAGTTTTGGGTATTTAATGATTGGTAATATCTTGAGGTAAAGAGGCTTTTAATGAGTGACCACAATAGAAAAGAAATCATGAAATCAATGTTTCTTTCTATAACACGGTGGATAATCACGTGATACAATATTTTCAGAAAATCTTAATCTAAATCTCAATAATTTTGTAAATACTGGGCCAATTTGAATTTGGTTTGAAGCAGAGAATGTGGACAGAGATCACGCACTAGATTGAAATGGTGGATTTTTGAAAAATCAACTGATAAAAAAGTTATTGAAGATAAACCAAAATTTTGGTTTATCTTCAATAACTTTTTTATTAGTCAATTTTTCAAAAATCCAACACGTCCAGCTTATTACTGTCATTTTTCCACATTCTCTGCTTCAAACCGAATTCAAATTGGTCCAGAATTAAGAAAGATATTGAAGGTTATCGGAAATTCTGAGTCACGTGATTATACAACGTGTATAACGACGCATGACTTATGGCGTGCGGATAATGTCGACCAAAGATCGAATCATCGACTCGGAAGTGTGTGTATGAAGAAATCTTGAAAAAAATCCGATTTCTTAGCCGGAAGTAGCTACGCTTCATAAAGTAGTTTTCGAGAACAACCAAATGCACAACCATGGCAACTTGCGGGACTTGCAGGTTGTAATCATTCTAAAAAGAGAGGACACTGGAACTGCAAACAATGTTTTTCAGTATCATTGTCGCGTCATTGTTGACATTAGTCACAAACGAACGTTTTGAATTGTTGTTCTATTCTATTCTATTCATAGTCTGAAAGTAGTTCTGCGAGATGCATCCAAGGTATGATTCGATAGAGTTGTCCTTGGTGATCCAATTGGACTTATGGCTGCCACATTTTTCAACACTGGTATCTGAGTCTGCCAAACAAATATTTCCCTAAATCATTGCACTCGTTCAACGGCGCTCCTATCAAATATTTTTCATTGTGATAAGCAATTTCTCCATTTCCCATAATGTTCCTACACCAAATCCAATATACAAAAGACAATCGATAAATAAATGAATAAATAAATAGAAAAATGAATAAAGTGTCGTGTGCCAGAAATTGTCGTCTGCAATATGTTTGAATTTCAAGTCTAAACTTTTGCCGTCTGGTAATGGGATAAAACATTTTAAGGAATGAATGCACTTTTATTTTTCTCCCAGGTATGAAAAATAAAATTCGATCACACTGTTTATTTTCAAGAAAAATGACGGGTTAATAATGCAGCGTAATACAATGTATTACAGGAAAAGTAGTTCCAGCATTTTTTTCATGGAGCTATGAAAAATATTTTTCAACCAATCAGAACGCTGGAATTTTAATGAAATCAACTAATGCAAAATTATTTCAGGGTAAAGCGGATTATTTAAGGGTGTTTCACAAGAACGGACTAAAGCTGTATTCCACGGTAAAGGGCAATAACTCAATACACGATGGGTTACCGGACTTTGTGACCAACATGGGATATATGAACGTCACAGATCTGTATAACTTGATGACAAAGTCGAAGGTATGACAACAATTGAAGTAGATCTATTTTTCATAATGATTTCGTTGCGAAAGAAAGATTGCAGAAACGGGAAAAAATGCTGACAATCAGCTTTTTTCAAGTGAATCATATGTATAGCTGATTTCATATGACACGACACTGACCAGTTTACAAATAATGTACACTACTTCTCAAATACTTGTATCATAGTACATGGACCCCACCACCACCACCACCACCACCACCACCACCACCACCACCACAACCACCACCACCACCACCACCACCACCACCACCAACAACAACAACAACAACAACAACAACAACAACAACAACAACAACTTTATTGATGTTTCAAATAATCATGTCTCCGATTGTATAAACTTTGTTAGCGCTAACCAAATGCTTAAATACATCTGTTTGACTAAATTTCCCTGTCTTGTTATATAATAATCTAACCAAAACAGGTATTTAGCTGTTTGGTTAATGCTAACCAAAGTTAATACATTCCCACACATTGACGCTTTTCGACGCCCATGAAGAAAAAAGACATAAAAGAAAAACGTGGAAAATGAAGAAATTTCTTTATTTCCCACAATGTTTTATCCCCAAACGATAAAAATGTACAATTTCATGCACTTAAAATTCTCGTCTGCAACACCTTTTAATTTTGACAGGTCCAAATTATTTCTGTCTGGTGATGGGTTTTAGTACAAATGGGGGCCAAGCTCCTTCCATTTCGTCGCCTTTCAACGAAAACCTCTTAGCTGCAGCTTTAAACAAGCTGCAGTTACGGGATTTCCGTTGAAAAGCATCGATATTTTTTTAGATGTTTATCGGCCTCGGGGAGCCACTTGAAGGGCCTGCGCCTTTAGAAGCCATTGCTCACGGAGCCGTGTACCTGAATCCCAGGTTCAATCCCCCATTCGACTACACAAAAAGGGGAAAACCAAACGATAGAAAGGTGGGTACTTTTTTATCGAAAAGTCAATGAGACGTCAAAATACTTAGAATTATTTTTTTAGTCAGAAACATTAGATGTTTGGCAAAATAACCAGGTCAATGATTTATCAAATATAAATGGCCTTTTATCAGACTTAGCTGTGTTTAAAATTATGTTAACCATTTCCCAAATTGCCAAATGTCATATTGACGGTTTCGATTAGAAAGATTCGACAATATTGATGTTGATAAAGATTCGATTTATGTATATAATACAGCATGGGAATTATTGAGGCAAAGCATAAAGTGCTGATTATCAAATTTGATCATCATCATCATCATCATCATCATCATCATCATCATCATCATCATCATCATCATCATCATCATCATCATCATCATCATCATCATCATCATCATCATCATCATCATCATCATCATCATCATCATCATAATCATCATCATCATCATCCGGTTTTGATTATCCAGGCCTTCGATTATTCCTCAGTCGAGGGTGGGTCCTGGCTGCCCAGTCTAGATCGGAGTCTACCTCTCCACGTCTGGCGATCATTTGGGTTGGTGTTTGTTAGTCCAACGATCTCATGGTCTCTGCGTACGACTTCATCCCATGTCAGCTTGGGTCTCCCTCGAGATCTGTTTTCCTGTACATTTATGGCTTGCACTCTGGACAAACAGCCTTTGTTACGTTATACGATAGGGTCGCCAAAAACAAGGTCTTGTGTGTATGTGTGTGTGTGGGGGGGGGGGGGGGCTAAAAAAGAGAAGAAAACGAGGAAAATCACTTGAACTGCTCTATAAATTCTTATTCTCATTTTTACCTCAATATTTTTGTGTGTATTTGGATTCATAAACATGATGTTTGAGATAACATTGATTTTGTCATCATTCTGCGACAGCCTTCACTTTAGGTGAGCCTAATATTTTTTCGTCTGTGAAAGTTTATCGACGAAATATTACAGACAAAGGAGATACAGTCGACACTCGTTGTGTCGAAGTCAGAGGGGCCGTCAAAATACATAGACATATCCTGAGTTCGACTCATCCGATTTTGATTATTTTCGATGAAAACGATATTTAACCATTCTTTATGGGCATCATATGTGTCCAAGATTGAAAAATAGTAGGAAAAGGAAAGAAATTGCTCGATACGAGCACTTTCTATCCTTTTCCTACTAAATTTCAATGGCTGTATTTGTTTCGAAATTATTTTGATCAAACACTTTGATATCCATTATGTTGAGGGCGGGACATGACTTTCACATCGACTGTAGCGGAATTTCGACTTTTCCGATGTCGAGATAACGAGTGTCGACTGTAATAAATTATGTTGCCAGATTTTTTCGCTAAAATGGCTTAGGATATGAATGATAGACTTCAATTTTGACACAAGCAGTCAATTTGAAATAACCAATGTCGAGAAAAATGTGTGTCGAATTTCGAGGATTATATCACTGCTTTTCAACAAAAACATCGTAACCGCAGCTTAGAACTAGCTGCAGTTACGATGTTTTTGTAGAAAAAACGACGATATTATATTTGTTACAGTTGACGAGCCAAAATTCATACGTGGAAACACTCGGAGAGCCGTACGTCTACACCGTGTCTATAAATAACATAACTGAAGTGGACTACACCGTACAGAAAATAATGAACAAAAATACGGTAAGATATACCTGTGATTATTTTGAATATTTCGAAATAATACATGATTATTTCGCCTTTGATGGAAATACTTTGGAAAAAATATGGTGGATCAGTTAAAATTTGTATATAGAAACCGTCGTATAACCATACGTCAGGTCTACACCGTGTCTATAAACAAGTTGTCTGAAGTGGACTATACCGTACAGAAAATACTAAAGATAAATGTTGTAAGATATTTCTGAGTTTATTATGCTGAAAAATTCACAAACGATGCCTAATTTTTTAATGAAACTATCTTTGAAAAACAATAGACCGGTCAAAACTCGTATTTAGAAACCGTCGGAAAACCTTCTATTTATTCCATGTCTATGGATAACTTGACAGAAGTGGACTACACCATACTGAAAATTCGAACGAAATATGTAGTAAGTTATCTTATGTGTTTATGTTAAATTATTCGAAATTATGCCTGATCTTTGAGCCCCTGATAGGAACCATTTTGGAATAAATGTAGTGGACCAGTCAAAATTCGTATGCAGAAACTGTCGGAGAGCATTACATTTTTACTGCGTCTATCAATGACCCGATAGAAGTGAACTAAACCGTACAGAAAAATATTGAACAAAAACACAATACGTTAAGGCCCGGTCATACACAACTCAAAATCATGTCCACATTGCGTGCAAAAATATTGCTAATTTTGTAAAGAATGTCGCGACTTCAACTTGAATTTACATGCTCTAGTAAGGGCATTTCCGAACTAAGTCAATGATATGCTGCAAAGCACGGAGAACACATAGGGTTAAAAGAAGAAATGGCTGAAAGTATGCAATATATTTTCCCGTAGAGATGAAATTTTCTGTTGTATGTGTAATCAAGTATTTGCCGTTGGGTCTATACAAAGGACCATGTTTCTATAAAATGTTAGGTTTTATCAAAAATATAATTGTGTATTTCGTTTCTACAGTATTAAGCATACATTCCCCTAGAGTTTTGGATAGTTCTAAGGACATTTACAGCGAGTTAGAAGTTACCTCGAGTATCAAGACTTCTGTTATGGCAATTGTAACACGTGGTCACCAGAACATGCTTTATAAACCAGTCTATTTTTATAACAAAATTAATCTCTATTATGTTTTTGTTTTTCTTTAGTATAAAGCATACATTCCACTGGAATACAGAATAGAAGGACATTTACAGCGAGTTAGAAGTTACCTCGAGTATCAAGAATTCTGCCATGGCAACTCTAACACATGGCCACCGGAACATACTACATATTACTAGTAACTCAGTCTATTTTTAGCACAAAATTAATCTCTATTATGTTTTGGTTTTTCTTTAGTATAAAGCATACATTCCCCTGGAGTATAGGATAGAAGGACATTTACAGCGAGTTAGAAGTTACCTCGAGTATCAAGATTTCTGTCATGGCAGTTCTAACACATGGCCACCGGAACAAGCTGTGAAAGTGGTTTTAGGAATACGTGGACAATCATGTAAAGATGCATGTATAAATCAAGGTATCGATTGACTAATTAACCCTTTCCCAAACAGCAAAATCTTCGGGTCGTCCAATTTGAAAGTTGCTACAAACGACAAAACATGTGTTGATAAGGGAAATAATTTTGTGAAATCATGTACAGAAAATATTGAGGCAAAAGGAGAAACTGCTGGTTATCAGCAGTTTCTTTTTTTGTCTCAATGTTTTCCCAAACCTTTTCTATTAGGGTCTTCAAAAGCAGTTCTTGTTTGGGAAAGGATTAAACCCATTACCAGACAGCAATTGTTTTATACCTGTCCAAATAAAAAGATGTTGCAGACCACAATTTTCCAAAGCCCTAAGCCATGGCTGCCTGAACATGCTGTAAAACGGTTTTAGGAATACGTGAACAAGCATGTAAAGATACATGTATAGACCAAGTTATTGAATGAATGATTGGATGGTGTTTAAGTTACTTAAGTTCTGGGACTGTAATGGCTTTAATTTGATGCTAATTTAGCTAAAATACAAATATGCCTAATAGTGTTTTAGAATAGTATATATCAATATGTAAGGCAAAACTCCAATTGATATGGTATGGTGTGAATGGTAAATAATCAGTTCGTGTTTCTGACTTGAAAATAATGTATTGTTTCCCATTATGAATATATATAAATTCAATGGGATTATTTGTTTTTGAATCGCTAAAGCTTGAAAAAGAAAATGATTCAAGGCCATTTATAGCTTGATAGGTCATTTTTATTGACAAAAAATGTTCTGATCTGATTTCAGGACTTGTATGTGAACCGAGTCATTTTCACAAAATCAACAGGAAATCCAAACTGCAGAATATCACAGGCTGCACTCGATTTGAGACTTCATCGGACATATATTTCCCCGCGTACGACCACGGAAAACACGCGTGTCTCCCGCAAAACGATCGGGAGTTGTTCAGTTGTGTTGGTGAACATGATAAATACTCACGGATTTGTCCGTGCAGGGACTTTATTAAAGGACAGACTTCGCTTTGTAAAAGATGCGAACGATAGAATGACGACTAGACGAGTCATGAAAAAAATCAATCGGGATAAATTCTGTGCTGAAAATAGACCGGTAATTCCGGTTTTACCCGATAGATCGCCGGTGGTATTATAAAATCGCGTAACTACGGCCTAAGTCAAGCCATATTCACAAGATTTTATAACAACGCCGAGATACCATTCTGAAGGTAGTACGTTGAAAACTAGAAATTTTTGGAAAAATCTGTCCCAAGCGGTGTAAAATCAAGTGTCCGTACTTCAAATTGGTCAAGGATCTTGTCCCTATATTAGAGCAATACAACACAAAAATACAATTTTAAAGGTAGTTCCTTGAAAAAAGAATGGATTGAAAAAATGTTTCCCAAACGGTGTAAAACTGATTTTTCCTCGTTTCAAAACTTCTTTTGGCCATGGCATGTACCCGAATGTGTTTTTGTCAGGGTACCTAAAATTGCACCTATGTCACAGCAATACGGCACAAAAATACTATTTTAAATGTTGTTCCTTGAAAAAAAAGTTTTGAAAATTGTTTCTTAAACGGTGTAAATTGAATAATCTTCATTTCAAAACTTCTTTTGGTCATGGAATGTACCGAAAAATGTTTTTGGTCAAGTATCCTGACACTACACGTATATAACTGCATTACAATACAAAGTACCTTTCTGGGGGTAGTAGGTTGAAAAAAAAGAGAAATTTTTGAAAAAATGTGTCCCAAATGGTGTAAAACTAAGTTTTCTTATTTCAAATTCTCTTTTAGCCATGCCATGTATCAGAAAGTGTTTTTTGTCAGTTTTTTCTTGATATTGCACTTATGTCACAGCAATACAATACAAAAATACTATTTTAAAGGTAGTTCCTTGGAAAGAAGAATGTTTCGAAAAATGTTTCCCAAACGGTGTAAAACTGAATTTTCAATGTTTCAGAACTTCTTTTGGCCATGGAATGTACCAGAAAGTGTTTTTTGTCAGGCATCCTAATATTGCATCTATGTCACAGCAATACAACACAAAAATACCATTTGAAGGTAGTTTCTTGGAAAAAAGTGTTTTGAAAAATGTTTCCCAAACGGTGTAAAAATTTTCCTCATTTCAAAACGTCGTTTGGCCATGGAATGTATCAGGAATTTTTTCTTTTTTTTTTTGGTTAGGTATCTTAATTTTGCACCTATGTCACAGCAATACAACACAAAAATACCATTTGAAAGGTAGTTCCTTAGAAAAAAATATCTTTTTTAAAAAATGTTTCCCAAACGGTGTTAAACTGAATTTTCCTCATTGCAAACATCTTTTGGCCATGGAATGTACGGAAAAGTATATTTTGTTCAAGTACTTCACGTATGTAGCGGCATTACGACACAAAATACCATTATGAAGGTAGTACGTTGAAAAAAAGAAATTTGTGGAATAATCTGTCCCAAACGGTGTAAAATCAAGTGTCCTTATTTCAAATTCTCTTTTGGCCATGGAATGTATCAGAAAGTGTTTCTTTGGTTAGGTATCTTGATATTGCATATATGTAACAGCAATACAACACAAAAGTACCATTTTAAAGGTAGTTTCATGATAAAAGAATGTTTTGAAAAATGTTTCCCAAACGGTGTAAAACTGAATTTGCCTCATTTCAAAACTTCTTTTGGCCACGGAATGTACCGAAAAGTGTTTTTGGTCAAGTATCCTGATACTACACGTATGTAACGGCATTATGATATAACAATACCACGATGGAGGTAGTACGTTAAAAATAGAAATTGTTTGGAAAAATATGTCCCAAACGGTGAATAATCAAGTGTCCTTGTTTCAAATTCTCTTTCAGCAATGGAATGTACCGGAAAGTGTTTTTGGTGAGGGATCCCTATATTGCATATATGTCAAAACAATACAACAAAAAATACCATTTTAAAGGTAGTTCTTTGGAAAAAAGAATGTTTTGAAAAATGTGTCCCAAACGGTGTAAAACTGAATTTTCAATGTTTCAGTACTTCTTTTGGCCATGGAATGTACCAGAAAGTGTTTTTTGTCAGGCATCCTAATATTGCACCTATGTCACAGCAATACAACAAAAAAAAACATTTGAAGGTAGTTTCTTGGAAAAAAGTGTTTTTGAAAAATGTTTCCCAAACGGTGTAAAACTGAATTTTCAATGTTTCAGAACTTATTTTGGCCATGGAATGTACCAAAAAGTGTTTTTTGTCAGGCATCCTAATATTGCACCTATGTCACAGCAATACAACACAAAAATACCATTTGAAAGGTAGTTCCTTAGAAAAAATATCTTTTAAAAAAATGTTTCCCAAACGGTGTAAAACTGAATTTTCAATGTTTCAGAACTTATTTTGGCCATGGAATGTACCAAAAAGTGTTTTTTGTCAGGCATCCTAATATTGCACCTATGTCACAGCAATACAACACAAAAATACCATTTGAAAGGTAGTTCCTTAGAAAAAATATCTTTTAAAAAAATGTTTCCCAAACGGTGTAAAACTGAATTTTCAATGTTTCAGAACTTATTTTGGCCATGGAATGTACCAAAAAGTGTTTTTTGTCAGGCATCCTAATATTGCACCTATGTCACAGCAATACAACACAAAAATACCATTTGAAAGGTAGTTCCTTAGAAAAAAATATCTTTTTAAAGAAATGTTTCCCAAACGGTGTTAAACTGAATTTTCCTCATTGCAAACATCTTTTGGCCATGGAATGTACGGAAAAGTATATTTTGTTCAAGTACTTCACGTATGTAGCGGCATTACGACACAAAATACCATTATGAAGGTAGTACGTTGAAAAAAAAAAAAGAAATTTGTGGAATAATCTGTCCCAAGCGGTGTAAAATCAAGTGTCCTTATTTCAAATTCTCTTTTTTAGCTATGGAATGTACTGGAAAATGTTTTTGTCAGGGATCCTGAAATTGCACCTATGTAGCAGCAATACAGCAGAAAAATACCATTTTAAAGGTTGTTCATTGAAAAAAAAGAGAGAAAGTTTTGAAAAATGTTTCCCAAACGGTGAAAATTTGAATTTTCTTTATTTCAAAACTTCTTTTTGCCATAGAATGTACCGAAAACTGTTTTTGGTCAAGTATCCTGATACTACACTTACGTAACGGCATTACAACAAAAATACCGCTCTGGAAGTAGCGCGTTGAAAAATGGATCTTTCTTTTTAAAAAATCTGTCCCAAACGGTCTAAAATCAAGTGTCTTTTTCAAATTCTCTTTCAGCACTGGAATGTACCGGAAAGTGGTTTTTTGTCAGGTATCCTGAAATCGCACCTATGTAACAGCAATACAACACAAAATACCATTTTAAGGCAGTTCCTTGAAAAAAATAATGTTTTGAAAAATGTTTTCCAAACGGTGTAAAACTGAATTTTCCCCGTTTTAAACTTCTTTTGGCCATGGAATGGCTCGAAAAGTGTTTTTGATGATGATCAAGTATCCTGATACTATACGTAATTTATTATTTTATTAGCTCCGGAAATCCGAAAAAATACCGGTCTGGACTGGATTTTGACTTCTGAGACCGATTGAGATCATCAAATTAACTTAAAAGGTCGGTCCAAAATATTTTCACAATTCATAAAAATCAACATGAAAAGTAACAAAATCAAGGGTTTTACACTTTACCCCGAGATAAGGAGGTGACAGAAACCAATAAGTAACCCGCAGGCATGCTTACAGTTACCTGCAGTTTCACGGATGAATGATCTCGGATTTGCCAAACACTAGACTGGTTCCCGTCTCTGATACCACTATGTTGTATACATCGTCACACGACGGGTACCAGTTAAGCCAAACACATGTGAATTCATCCTTTGAAATTTCTATTCTCCCAACCACAGTTTTCGGTTTCGAATTGATCACGTGAGCTTATCGTTTTTTTCCAAATAAGGCAACATTTACGATGGTTTGTTTACAAACTGCGCGCGAGACACCAAGCAGGTGCGTGATTACGAGAGATGACGTTTCAAGGATTCAGTTGAAGTCTGCAAATTTAAACATTTCCGCAATTGTTGTGGAAGTTAAAAAATCATCCACAGAACATACGCGAATAGTCTACTAGATTCTATTTATCCAAAGTCCATGGTACATTCACAAATACATAAAGAAAAAGAAAGCTATGAAACACATTCGTAGATCTATCTACTTATCGTGTCACTAGCGAGATTTCTGGCGATCGTAGCACACGTCAATTACCTACTTGGTTTATTCCTTCGTTTCTTGTCCAATTAATATTTTTTCTTCATTAGAACATAAAAATCCACATTCGAACTACACAATAGCGTGACGTAAATTCATACGATCTATGACGTAAATACGATTTACACGAGGGAGTTAATTCGATCCTATATCGGATCGCGTCTTGTTTTATATCTGGGGAACATCTCAAACACTCCGCGTGTTTAAAAAACAAAATAGGAAAAACCTTCAGATGTCACCTTACAGCGATTTCATTATTTCACGTTAGAGTGATTACATTATTTGTCATTCCCAACAGAACATCTATATGAAACTGCCAAAAGTGCCTAATGCAGTTAGGGCGTTTTAACAAAGTGAAAGTAGAAATTTGTCACTAGTTTTCGTGTATCTTTCACTCGAGCTATACAGATCACAATTTACTTTGAATTGAAACATAGAAGAGATGGTAACCCGAACTGTTGTATAAACGGGAAAGATATGAAAAATGATGTGTGTGTTGAGGGTGTCTGATTTTAGATCTAGTGCAGGGGGGGGGGGGGGGGGGGTAGCGCGGGGGGGGGGGGGGTTGGCTCTTGGCTAAACGTAAACGTGGACCGATTCAGATTTCAAAATTTCCGGAGCCATACGTATGTAACGGCATTACAACATATGTATGAGTTCAGAATCCATATTTTTTGGTCCCGACTTTGTCGCCAGCAAGCACGTATGTGTATTTGATCTATCATCATGGTATAAAATCACATTGATGAGGATGCAATTGACTTTTGCATGTTGTTTACTTCAAACATTTTTCTGGTGCAGCCTTAAACAGTGGTGCGGACTTCTTCCGGCGTTGTGGTGCGGAGGACAATTCTATCGAATCATACCTTGGATGTAAGTCGTTGATCTACATTCAGACTATAAATAGAATAGAACAACAACACAAAACGTTCGTCTTTAAATATTATCAACAATGAAGCGACAATGATATTGAAACAAATTGTTTCCAGTTCCAGTGTCCTCTCTTTTTAGAATGATTACAAACTGCAAGTTCCGCAAGTTGCCATGATTGTTCATTTGGATTCATTTGCATGCAGCGCCTTGAGGGTTAATGTCGCGTAAAATTTAGTGAGCGGTTCATCGGAGACGGGGCGTGTCTATGCAGTGAAGTCACATAAAGCGATCGACAGCCTCGTCTATGCGAAATAAAGCGGTGATATATACTGTAATTTCATTGGTCCAAAAAGAACACCAAGTCTGTACAGGTACAGGTCCAGTGTAATTGATACGGCATTTTCGTCCCTTCTCTCGATATTAAGTTATTCACTTTGCCAAAACATAAACATTTTCTACCCTTGACATCACATATTAAGCCAGAGTGAAGACCCGAACCGTTTTTCTTCAAAAACGCATTGCCGTGACATGTTTAATGCTGCAGATATGAGGCTTTCGAAGATAAGCGACGATGTGACCGTCCTAAAAAGGGTTAATTGATTGATAGGGTATTTATTTAACTTCCATCTTATGAAAACATAATTTCGTGTTTTTCCGTGTAATTTTGTATAATCATTATTATTATGACCAATTTGATAACCAACATCCTATTGACCGAGCCCTGATAGCTCGATCAGTAACGCTCTACTAATTCAAAGAACGTGGTCCTCACCCAGGCAAAATATACATAAACCAATCATCATTTCTTTAATTGACGAATGCCATGATTTCTCCTTTGCGGAATTGAATAGTTGAAATCGTCGCTTGCAACGAATTTGGAGTGGTCTAAAAATGTTTGGTAATGGGTTAAGGGTAAAATGACCAAATCATTACCATACACCGGGTCTATTTTTCACGTTTTAATTTTCTGCTCTAACAACTTGTAGATTATTTTACTGTTAAAATTTGCCAAATAAATAATAAAAACGTGATATATGGGTCCATAACCATTAGTGAAATTACAGTTATTGGATTTTCTGGTCCATTTCGCATGACCAAAGTACATCATATAAATTTTGTAAAATCAATTTAATTAGGGATGGTATTTCATTTGATTGAGGCGATTTTGTTAACATTTGTATCCCCATTTCGCCCAATCCCACTTTTTTACTATATCCAATTTCGTTAAAAATCATATTATTTTTATGTCACAATCTGATACTAATCAGAAATTCATTTTTCAAATGCATGCACTTTTATATAAAACGATTGTTAAATAGTATATTTGAAAAGAAAATACTTTAAAGGAAACGGCTACATATGTGATGGAACAAAGGCGTCTAGAAAGAGAAAATATTTCCTAAAAAAATATACTAAACTGACACAATTTAACAAGAGGACCATGATGGTCCTTAATCGCTCACCTGAACCTAGATAGAAAGAAAGTTGTTAAGTTCAAAGCACATGATTTAAGATGTGAGATTATGATCCAGCTGAAACTGCTTTCATAATCTTGAATGATCAATATTTGTGGCTGTTACAGAAAAAACAAAGTGAAAGAAAACATTAATTTTGTCACAGTCAAGGGCACATAACTCTGTTCTGATAAAATATTCTCTTCAACATTATGTCCATTTTTTTTATTGGTCAATATATTGTTAGAGTGAAAATAAAGTCGAAAACTGTAATTTTGTGAAATTCAAGGGCCAATAACTCTGGTTTTTCTAGTCAAATCAAGCTGAAAGTTTCACTCATCCAGGATCTTATAGCCACCAACCTTGTGGCCAAGTTTTGTCTTGATTAGTCAATAAATGTAGATGCTACAGTGTAAACAAAGTCGAAAACAGCAATTTTGTCAAATTCAAGGGCACATAACTCCAGACTTCCTACGTCAAACACACTGAAAATCGAAGCCATCCTATATCTTATGGTAACCAACATTGTGGCAAAGTATTCGTCTTGATCGGTCAATATTTGTAGATGTTAGAGTGGTAACAAAGTCAAAACTAGCCATTTTTGACGTTCAAGGGCACATAACTCCGGACTTTCATGTCCGATCTGACAAATAATCAAACTCATCTAAGAACTTATAGTTACCAACAATGTTGCAAAGTTTTGTTTTGATCTGTCAATATTTGTAGATGCTAGAGTGGTAACAAAGTCAAAACTATCCATTTTTGACGTTCAAGGGCACATAACTCCAGACTTCCTAGTCCGATCTGACTCAAAATCTAACACATCTGAGAACTTATAGTTACCAACATTGTTGCAAAGTTTTGTTTTGATCTGTCAATATTTGTAGATGCTAGAGTGGTAACAAAGTCAAAACTATCCATTTTTGACGTTCAAGGGCACATAACTCCAGACTTCCTAGTCCGATCTGACTCAAAATCAAACTCATCTGAGAACTTATGGTCATACATATTTTCAATAAGTTTGGTCAAGATTGGTCAATATTTGTAGATGCTAGAGTGGTAACAAAGTCTAAACTATCCATTTTTGACGTTCAAGGGCACATAACTCCAGACTTTTTAGTCCGATCTAACTCAAAATCAAACTCATCCGAGAACTTATGGTCATACATATTTTGACATAGTTTGCTTAAGATTCGTCGATATTTGTAGATACTAGAGTGGTAACAAAGTCAAAACTAGCCATTTTTGATGTTCAAGGCATGTTCAAGGGCAGATAACTCCAAACTTCCTGGTCTGATCTTACTCAAAATTAAAGTCATTCGAGAACTTATTGTCATACATCTTTTGACCATGTTTGGTCAAGATTGGTCAATATTTGTAGATACTAGAGTGGTAACAAAGTCAAAACTAGCCATTTTTGACGTTCAAGGGCACATAACTCTGGGCTTTCTAGTCCGATCTTACTCAAATCGAACTCATCCAAGAACTTATAGTAATACATGTTTTGACCAAGTTTGATTAAGATTGGTCAATATTTGTGGGTGCTAGAGTGGTAACAACAAAATGTGAACAGACGGACAGACGGACAGACAGACAGACGGACAGACGGACAGATGGACGCCGACGGACAAAAAGCGACCACAATAGCTCACCTTGAGCACTTCGTGCTCAGGTGAGCTAAATACGCAAAACACGATTTTCATTCCTTTCATATTGCCACGATCGTCACCATATTTGGGGACATGTTTGAGGCAATGTATACACTTCACGCCCCAGCGATTTTGTTGTGTTTTGTGTGAAATATCCGGACATCTGAATCGCCCATCACTAAATGCTCGTGTGTCTCGTGAATTCAGACCACGTGTTAAATCACTAAGTTTTATTGTGTTCAAATTGCCACTTTGATTTACTTAGTGGAAACATACGAGAACTACGAAAAGAGTTCGTGTACAAAATGCTGGGGCTTACTTTGGGAAAAAGGAACCGTGGCTTTTGTTTGACGGTGTTTCGCAAATGAAGGTAGCTAGACGCTTTAATGTAGCTGAATCGACGGTTCCACGGTTGATGAGACGGGAACATTTACAGACGGCCAACGTCCAGGTCAGCCGCGTGTAACAACTGTACGTCAACACAATTGTATACGTCAACGTCACTAACGCAACAGATTTGTGACGGTTCAGTCTACAGCAAATTCTATGGTAGGTAATCGCGGACAGCCTATACATCGTAACACGGTGATTAATCTCCTGTGAAAACACGCGGTTCGCTGTCGTCGAGCTGTTCGATGCCAGGCTCTAGATTCATTGTGCATTTTGACATAATCTGACGTCCATCCAGGCATTATTCAGGTCATTTTCTGTCCTACTATGTTAACGATTATAAAATTTACAAATACATGGTTATACATCGGTTAAATGTAGACTGTAGTAGATACCACCTGTAAAGGTACTTTTTGCGTTTTTAAATCGTGTCAGTTTAGTTTGTTGGTTGTTTGATAAATTCATAGAATTTTTCTATGATTTGATATCGATATTACTTAATAATATCAAAGTTAAATCTAGAACCCTATTTTATAATATGAATATACATATACTAACAAAATATATTGTTTCAGAACTCCACTACTATCATTAAACGGTGCGCATGGTTTTGGTTCAATTCAAAATATACGGTTTATTGGCTTTTAGTGTTCGATCTACTTTTTGGACCAATGAAATTGCAGTATATTTTAAAATTTCGCCGCTATATTTCGCATAAACGAGCTGTCGGCTAGTTTATGTGACGTCTATACGTAACCACGCCCCCGTTTCCAATAAACCGCTAGCAAACACTAAGTCGGATAGAGTCTGTACAGTAGATTCTACGCGATATAAACATTTAATGCGCTGCGCGCATTTGAATGTTTATTTCGCGAAAATCTACTATGCAGCCTCTATCTTAAACACATTCAATTATATTTTAAATATGTATTTTTGCTCGTTATACGCGCAACAGGCCTAGCCCCCAGACCGTGAGAGTAAATATATTATTATGTGAATCAAAATAAATGAACTCTTGCATGTCTAATGTATTTGTTCAGATCATCTCCCATCTACTTAGCACTCGCCGATCCACATTTACAGAGAGTATGGCAGTGTGGAACAGAGCATTCAGAAAAAGGGAATGAAGACATTCTAAATTTGTTATTTAAAAGGCAAACCCTATGTTGTGGGTACTCATTTGAATCGTCTCGGTGGGACGATTCAAATGATTACCCACAACACAGGGTTTGATGAAGAATAAATGAAATATTGCAATTTGAAAATCCTTCACTTCCGTGGAGTATATGAGAAGTAAATTGACATCTTTTATTGAGAATCAGATCAGTCAATCGCGACCCTCGAGACTGTTTGCAACCCTTTGCCGTTTGGGACGAGTTTGAAACATGATCTCAAGCGTAATACAGTGACCGCCATATTGAACGTGAAAGTAGACGCGCGTAAATGACGTCATCAAAACAAATCAATCCTTCAGCTAACGTTATGATTCAAGTAAAATATACTGTCAATAATCGGTAAATCAAATCAATTCTTTTATCTGGTGAAATTTTGTCACATTTATGAAGATACAATCGACTTTTGAACGCTGTTTGTTTCATATATTTTTCTGTCGTAGATTTAAATAGTTGTTTGGTCTGCTTCCGTTGTTATAGACCAGACTACCGTTGTTATGCTTGCGGAGTGATATGGGCAGGATCGGCTCATGGCGGCTACTGTAATACGTTCGAGCCGATCTTGAGTAACGATAAGATCCGAGAATATTCGAATGCCAGATCAGTCAGCTGGGAGCCAGTCTAGCACGTCACGGTGTATAATCACGTGACTTCGAATTTCCGATAATCTTCAATAACTTTGTCAATAATTGACCAATTTGAATTCGGTTTGAAGCAGAGAAGGTGTCAAAAAATATCAGGAATAACCTGGACGAAACGTATTTTTTAAAAAATCAACTGATATAAAAGTTATTGAAGATCAACCAAAATTTTTATTGATCTTCAATAATTTTTTCATCAGTTGATTTGTCAAAAATCCACCACGTCTATCTAATGCGTAATGTCTGCGCACGGTATCTGCTTTAACCCGAATTCAAATCGGTCCAGTATTTACAAAATTATTGAAGATTTTCTGAAAATATTGTATCACGTGGTTATCCACCGTGGCGTAACAGGTATATTTACATGCCTATACGCAACCGGAAGTCGGAATGCTTCGGTTTCTGTTATGTACTATACTTTGACTATAGGGATCTGAACAGTATATGAACACACCGTTCATCCAGATACAAAAAACACGGATTGGTCTTCCAAACGCGGATATAAACAATTTTATTTTGAACGGCGGGAAAAAAGAGTGAGTGTTTATTATCTTTAATTACAACGAATATCGGCTGAGTTGATTTTTGTGTGACATACAATGAAAACGTACATAACTTTGCCAATGTTTACCTAAAATCCTGTCTCATAAAATCTGTTAGTAAAAGAAATATATGCTACTGATTCTGACTTTGATGCACGAAAAGAGAAAAATCTTTGTAAGAATGTCTGTTAATCATTATCAAAGCACATAATTATTGTCAAATTGATGTTTCACGGAGCATCGGGGATCGCTTCAAGTGTTTTCTGTTACAAGAACCCATAAAAAAGTATAGAAAAAGAACAAGAACTATTTGAAATTGGGTACTGTCAGTTGCTATGGTGCAACATGCCACGGTGCAAATTCTCCAGCAGGTAAAACAAAATCGGACCATCGATACAACCGACATGGATAATAAAAACCAAATTCCGGTCTTTTTTAAGGAAAATTGGCTGCATCCTTGTTAAAACAAATTTTATATCGTTTAGAGTCAATAGATGTTTGGTTTAAGACCAATTATGGCTTATTTTGGCTTACTAAAACTAAAAGGAATGTGGATGAGCACTTTCGACGGTAAAGACATTAGGAAACCATGTTTACATGTTTTATAAAGCGATAGGCGAATATCAGCTGCATATTAACAGATAAGTTGTCCGTGTCTTTGTTTTCATTCTTTAAATACTAGGATTAAAACCCTCATGATCATCTTGTTTCATTGCAGTTTGATAGTGAGCTCCAAAAGGCTTTCATCTTTGATATGCAAACACCAACTCTATTACGCATGTATGTAAATCATTACATTTCTTTCGTGAAGATATTGCCAAGAATATTTATCATGATTGTCTCTCTCACTCTTAAGTGTGGGTTGAAGTGAAAGTCTTTATGAAAGGCCCTCTACAACAGCATGTAAAACAAATAATGAATAGAATTAACATAAATTGCGTAGATTCAAGAACTAGTTACCATGCCTCTGGAAGACTTTGGTTGTGAAAATAAGGACTTACATTGACTGTTGATACTGCATGTAAAAAAAGCAAAAACTAATAGCAACCTGGTATAATCTGACTGCTGATTCGGTTAGGTGTCGGGGCGGTGGGGTGGGGGCGAACCAGGCTGGCACAAGCGTGGTTGTCTCTGAACAAGTCATTTTTAATTTCCATAGAACTTGTATCTAAGAAGCGGCGGCTCCTTCCTGACATGACTAAAGATTTGTTTACAACACAAACATACAAACAAATAAATACCTACAATGGTCCCAGCCGGAAATGACAGTGACGTAGACTGATTTTTACTGCTGCAAAACCAATCAATTCGTCTGATTTGCACGGTTACAAATACGAACAGAGTTGATTGGTTGTCGAGTAGTAAACATTAGCCCACGTGACTTTATTTACGGCCGGTGTCCCATGGTAACGTGTCCCCTGGGTAACGTGTCCCCGGGGACACGTTACCCAGGGTAATGACCCTGGGTAACGTGTCCCCCTCTGGGTAACGTGTCCCCCCATTGGAATTTTTTTCTTTAACATTATTGTGTATATTTAATGCATATTTTGTTTCATAATTATTTATTCTTTTAAAATAAGTTATTTTAAACATGAAATTTAAATATGTTTTTTTTTATTCTTTCACATTTCCAAAGAAGGAAAATATCTAATTGCATTGTATTTTTTTATTAAATCATTTTCTCCAAATATTTTTCAACTATTATTATTACCATTATTAATATTTTGTGATAATACCAAAGTAAATTGCGCAGAAATAATATGAAAAAAAATTAAGAAGAGGGAGGGGGGACACGTTACCCCTGGGTAACGTGTCCCCCCTTTGATTTTTTCCTTTTTAATTATAATATATATTTTTAATGCCTGTTTAGTTTTATAATTATTGAATCTTTTAAAATAAGCTATTTTTAACAAAAAATAAAAGAATTTAATTTTTTCATCCTTTCACTTTTCAATGAGAGGTGGGACAGGCTACCCAGGCCTGAGTATCGTGTACCCCTTGGATTTTTTCCTTTTTAATCATAATGTGTATTTTTATGTCATTATTAATGTTTCGTGATAACACCAAAGGAAATTGCGCAGAAATAATGTGAAAAAAAATTAAGAGGGGGGGGGGGAGAGAAAACGTTACCCCTGGGTAACCTGTCCCCGGGGACACGTTACCCAGGCCTGGGTAACGTGTCCCCCCCCCTTTGATTTTTTTCCTTTTTCATTATAATATGTATTTTAATGCCTATTTAGTTTTATAATCATTGAATCTTTTTGAATAAGCTATTTTTAACAGTAATAAAAGAATTTAATTTTTTTCATTCTTTCACTTTTCAATGAGAAGTGGGACAGGCTACCCAGGGCTGGGTAACGTGTCCCTGGGGACAGGTTACCCAGGGGTAACGTGTCCCCCCCTTGGAATTCTTTTACATTAATTCTGTGCAATTCAAAATTGGTATTATCACAAAATAGGAATCGTAATAATAATATTAATTGAAAAACCTTGGAAAAAAGTGATTTAATAAAAAACTACTATACTAGTACATGTTTCCTCTTGAACATTTTTTTTAGAAAATCATCATTTCATGTTTAACTTACTTTAAAATATTTTAAAAAATATTAAATGGGGGGGGCACGTTACCCTTGGGTAACCTGTCCCCGGGGACACGTTAGCCAGGACATTTAAACTTTGTCTATAGGGACACTATAAAAACACGTTTCATTGAAATGTTCTGAATTCTATCAGTATGCCCCGTCTTCTTGAAAATGTGAGGAACCAAGCTTTTGGAATATACTTCCTTGGTTTTTCAAACTATGACATTTCACGCCACGTAGGATGCCGTAACTCATTTATATCACGACTAACGACACGATGACTAGGCCACATACTGTGGTTACACACTACTGGCCTGTTATGTACCCTATACAACATGCTTGGAATGGCCTGAAGAGACCCGTGTATTCACGCACCCCACCACCCAAGACGTTACAACAACTTCGTATTCCTGTTATTCAAGAGCGGAAAAAAAGTCACAATAGGTTACATTGCGAGTAAAGTCCTTTCTATGCGACGACGATGGCAGGCTTTAATTCAAGCTTTAGGTGGACACACTCGTTATTAATTGATTTGACCCCTCTCAATTAAAAATGATCAAATTTTATTCCTAAGTGTATTTAAAACATTGTCTATCCTTTGAGTTTATGGAATTATATAAATCAACTAAAATAAACCCGCATTGCGTTGCCTTTGCTTGTCATTTGCATCCTATAAGCGAACGAAGTACCTCTGCGGAATTAAATGTACTCGGTATATATAGCAGCAATTAAAAGGCTATATGTTGATGTTTTCTTACCTTGTGTATTCCCACGGTGTTGTTTTTCACATCCGCGTTTGGAAGACCAATCCGTGTTTTTGTATCTGGATGAACGGTGTGATGAAATAAATATATACTCTACAATGTTATTTTAATTATGCTTATATTCTCATTTGAAAATAAAATTCTTTGAAAAACAGATCTGCATTAAAATCGCAAGAATTTTATTGTAAAATACAGTAACAATAAAGATGGTATTTTGAGCATATACGAAATGACTCAACTGCGTTCGGTGACAAATGAGCGATTTCGTAACTACTCAGTTCCCAGATTGATCATGACATATACCACGGTGTATAATCACGTGATACAATATTTTCAGAGAATCTTCAATAATTTTGTTAATATGCGACCGATTTGAATTCGGGTTGAAGCAGAGAATGTGGACGGACATCACGCATTAGATGGACGTGTTTGATTTTTGAAAAATCAACTGATAAAAAGTTATTGAATATAAACCAAAATTTTGGTTTATCTTCGATAACTTTTTTATCAGTTGATTTTTTTAAAAATCCAACACGGCTAGCTTATTCCTGGCATTTTGCCACCTTTTCTGCTTCAAACCAAATTCAAATTGGTCAAGTATTGACAAAGTTATTGAAGATTATCGGTAAGTCACGTGATTATACACCGTGACATGTACCAACGAACCCCTTTTAATTTCACTCGAGCCGGAATCTGGGAAAGGGGCCATTAAAGCATTTTTGGAAAAAAATTGAGTTTCGAGATCAGCCTGTGGTTAAATGTAATCTAAAATGGATAAAAACTACTGACTAACGATGGATGGATACTGGTCATAAACTGGCCATTGGAGAACAATATGAATCCTGATCAGACTGTGCTGATCTGGATTCAGGTTCAAGCGCGGATCCACGTATTTTTCCCAGGGGGATCATCCGATCTTAAACCCCTTTTAGCTAAATTTCATGGGTTCAGGCCTCCTGACCGCCCCCCCCCCCCCCGTCTTGATCCGCGTGCAGATACCTGTCATACCATGAAGGACAAGATATAACAACGGTTTGTCGTGGCACACAGGGACATAAGACGCAGCTTACTTGGGACATAACTAGTAATCTTTTTGATAACCCCCCTTTTCGCCAAATTCCAGGGGGGGGGGGGTCATGACCCCCTATCCCCCCTCTGGATCCGCGCATGAAGTTGTTATCAAATGCCACAAAGGGCGTTTTTTTCAGATCCTTGCTCATTTCTTTCGCAGTCGAATGGATGAAATATTCTTCGACCATTTGGGAAGAAAATGCTTGAAAGAATCAAAATGGCTGCCCTAAAAGTACATAATGTTTTAAGCTTACACAAATAGTGACGTTTAGGTTCTATTTATTAGGGGTTAATACGGAAATGGTTAAAATCGACCTTAGTTCGAAAGTTATCTGAAATTGCATCTTTCTAAATATAAAATAATTGGTCATTAAATGTAAAAGTCCTATTTAATGACATAGGTCATATTGCCAAAAAGTCCCCAAACACTTTAAGTTATATGTTTTATTTGGGATGGGTAAGGGTACTAATTTAAGGCAGAATACTCGTAATGTGGCCATTTTGAGATTCTTAAAATATCGGATTTTTTTTTCGAGCGTCGTCGTTACGTATCCGAACTTATTTGAGCGCGGTCATAAATATTCGGCGGTGAAAAGTCCCACTGCCGAATGTTTTCAACCGCACCCGAATAATTCCGACGTCGCGCCAAACTCATTAGGGATAAGCTACCTGAAGTTTTATATTTCATTTGGGATGGGACAGAGTACTTATTTAATAATTCGGAAACGTGTTCATTTATCGGTCGGCCTATCAAATAATCCTCTCCGAAATAAGACCTGGCCCTGGTTTCTCAAAAAAAAACTAAGTAAGTTCTCATGCTCAAACCTGAGCACCGTGCTCAAATCGCACTAAATACACGTGAACTTTAATTGAATACCCTTCAACGTTGGAGAGAATTCCTTTGAAGTTGAGCATGTTCTCGTGAGAATATACTAAGTTTTTTTTTTCGAGAAACCAGGGCCTGATTTGGCGTGTCTATCAGAGATAAAGCTATTTCTTCTTTTATCTCAATAGTTTATATCGTTTCTTTTTAACAACAACAACTAAAAAAACAACACGAAACTACAGGCTGGTTTAAGCTGCAGTTACGAGGTTTCATTAAAAAGTAGCGATATTTTCTATCGTAAACATTTCTTTAAATTTATTAACCCAATTGTGTTGTTTGTAGCTGCTGTTCAAATGGAGATCTATATATAAAGTCTTAGACCAAAAATAATCTGCGAATTTGTTTCATTGTTTCAACAAGTCTAACACGATTCATCTACGATTATGCAAAACAGTTACTGAGCAAAAAAAAAAAAAAAAAAAAAAAAAAAAAAAAAAAAAAAAAAAAAAAAACACACAGAGTTGATCTACATAGTTTTTTTTTTTAAATCATTATATAAGGTCCATTAATCAATTAGATATATTTACTTCATCGTTTAACAAAATACCATAATGGCGTTTCTTCATTTTGTCCCTTTATCGACATTCAATATTTTGTCGGACACAATCAAGTACGTCGTAATTAAAACCCTAAAAAGCTGTCGTTATGTTTTTTGAAGAGGTTAACGATTTTCATTTATCATTTCATATAATTATTTTACGTGTATTAATCAGGTCGTAAAAATTATTGTTCAATTTTCATATATTGAACGAAATTCTTATTCATTATGTCGTATAATGCTTTAGTTAAAAAGAAAAAAAATCGATTAAGTCGTACAAATTATTGTTGAATCATTTACTTTTATAAATATCATTTACTTTTATAATCAAAATTCTCGTTTTTCTTTTAATCTAAATATCTAGTTTGAACTAGTTTGATCAAAGCCTTAATTTATTTCTCGTAATTATGAATAAAAAATCGATTAGCCCTTTCACAGGTGCCAATTATAAGATTGGTTAAAGTTGAAAATTGATGATAATTATGTGGAAAACAATTTAAGAAAATCCACAACAATTTTGTTAATACATGACTAATTTGAATTCGGTATGGAACAGAGAAGATGGAATAGGGCGAAAAATTCGATGTAATGGTAATTGCAGATTAAAAGAAACCCAAGCCGACAAAAATATATAAGACTATATTCATGGATTTCAAAAGAAACAGATACTGACAGTCAGCATATTTTTTTCCCTAATTTTTCCTTGTGCTTTTTAAGGCCATTAAAGGTCGGTCATGTTTCCGGAAGGGTAAAAAATACCAATTTGTCGAAAATATTTCTATAAATAAATTGGTGGCCATCTCGAATACCGTGCGTCAATAGGCAATGTTTCGGTAATATTGCGTTAATGTCATAGGCCATTAGAGGTGATCTTTATCTAATATTTATTACCCAGAAAAATTTGGTCTCTCCTTTTCCCATAACAACACCTGATTTAACCCCTTTCCAAAACAGCAGCATTTAAGAGTGTTTCAATTGGAAAGCTAATGCAATCAACAAAATGCATGTTGTTAAAGAGGAAATTAGAGTGTTAGATTGCTCAGAAAATATTGAGGCAAAATGAGAAACTGCTGGTTATCAGCAGTTTCTTCTTTTGCATCAATCTTTTCCCAAGCCTTATCTAATAGAGATGTCAAAACCATGTCTTGCTTCAAACATTCCCTATAAAAAGAGGGTGAGAATGCATCAAGACAAAAGTAGAAAATGCTGATTCAAAACCAGCATTTTCTTCTTTCTTCTTTATAGCTTTCCATGCTAGATCTATAGTGTTTTTGAGTCATTTTTAATTCTTGATTTTTGTCGAGCCCGCTTGCGGTGAGCTCGACATAGTTGTCACAATGGCGGTTCGGTGTATGTGCGTTAGTGCGTTAGTGCGTGCGTGCGTGCGTTAGTGCGTGCGTCCGTCCGGATGGAGCTTGTCCGGGCCATAACTTCACCATGGATGGAGGGATTCAGAAATAACTTGGCACAAATGTCAAGCTCAGTAAGGCGGAGTGTCGCGTGCAAGAACCAGATTCCAAGCTCAAAGGTCAAGGTCAAGCTTGGAGGTCAAATGTCAAAAATGAGAAGATTTTTGCTTGTCCGGGCCATAACTTCACCATGGATGGAGGGATTCAGAAATAACTTGGCACAAATGTCAAGCTCAGTAAGGCAGAGTGTCGCGTGCAAGAACCAGATTCCAAGCTCAAAGGTCAAGGTCAAACTTGGAGGTCAAATGTCAAAAATGAGATGATTTTTGCTTGTCCGGGCCATAACTTCACCATGGATGGAGGGATTCAGAAATAACTTGGCACAAATGTCAAGCTCAGTAAGGCAGAGTGTCGCGTGCAAGAACCAGATTCCAAGCTCAAAGGTCAAGGTCAAACTTGGAGGTCAAATGTCAAAAATGAGATGATTTTTGCTTGTCCGGGCCATAACTTCACCATGGATGGAGGGATTCAGAAATAACTTGGCACAAATGTCAAGCTCAGTAAGGCGGAGTGTCGCGTGCAAAAACCAGATTCCAAGCTCAAAGGTCAAGGTCAAACTTGGAGGTCAAATGTCAAAAATGAGATGATTTTTGCTTGTCCGGGCCATAACTTCACCATGGATGGAGGGATTCAGAAATAACTTGGCACAAATGTCAAGCTCAGTAAGATGGAGTGTCGCGTGCAAGAACCAGATTCCAAGATGAAAGGTCAAGGTCAAACTTTGAGGTCAAATGTAAAAAATGAGTTGATTTTTTATGTATATAGTCAAACTTTGAAATTCATCTCCTCCAAAACTACAGCCCAGATTTCAAACTAATTTGGCACAAATATTTTTTGGATGGCCCTCTACCAAGATTGTTCAAATTATCTCAATCCGTAAAAAACATGGCCACGTACAGCTACGTGCAGCTAATTTTCGTACTTCTCAGAATGTTCAAATTATTCCGATCCGTACAAAAAATGGGTGCCAGGGGGCATGGCTTATTTTCCTTATATGTGACCCGTCGCGCTAAAAGGGACCTTATCGGATTTGTGAAAAGTATCGACCCTAGTCCGTCTGCGCAGTCCGCGCAGCCTGACTAGGGTCGAAACTTTTCACGTTTAAGTATTTTCTGAATCTAGAATGTTTTCTCTACCTTACAATATTTTCGTTTTCCAAATACGACATCGGATGGACTTCTGCTTGGTCTGGTATATTTCTCGGAATTTGGTTTTATGGACTTAGCATAAGGTCCCTTTTAGCGTGACGGGTCACATATGTATACTCAAATTAATCCATTCTGGTATCTCGTTATAAATACATAGACATGTAATATTTTGTGAACAATAAACTGTCTCACCATGATCCCCATCATTCCAACTTATTTTGTCCCCACTTTTACAACGCCATTGTAATGACAGCTGTAGACATAGGTATGGTCTTCTTTCTTCAAAATGAGCGGGCTCGACATGTTGCCCTTCGGCATCTAGTTTTGTTGTTTGTTACAGTTTAAATTATGGATAAGTCGCATTTAGATCATGATTAGGAAAGGGCTGACCAGATTCGTCAACTAGATGTGACCAAAATCGTGGTTTACATCTTGACATTGGTTACTCTCCAAAGCCGATGTCTATTGATTAAACCATCAAATATGACCTCTGCCTTTTTTTGATACACCAACAGCCTATTTGGTCGCGCATAATCTTATTATATAGCACATCATTTGAATAATCGAATCAAAATCATTCAGTTTTATCTTGTATGATTACGTATACATTACGTCGCTTCTATTTTTAGCTGAAACCAGTAATTTGGCGCAACTTCATTTTAATTATCGAATCAAAATTATTCCGTTTTATCTTATATAATTACGTATACATTACGGCGCTTTTATTTTTGGCTGAAGCCGGTAATTTGAAGCGTCAGCCAATGGAAATTTGTATCAGATTTTTCAAATGTTTTGCTATTTACAGCAATCGATTGGATACCGAAATCCCGCAAAGGCCCCGAGATAAGACGTGAAACGACCCTGTGGGAACAGAGTATACGTTATAGTAATAGAATGAAAAGACGATGTGCTCTGTTTTAAGAGAGTAGACATTGGTTGGATTCTCGTCTTACACCAAGAATTTCAATGACAAATTCAAGTTCGTGCCATCATAGCAGACGTAATAACTATTCATCCCTAATCAATCTCAATTCACTTAAAAGAAAAATATGTTTAACGAAAAATTCGGTAGAAAATCTGTTCAGTTGAAAAAGATACGCCTTATTTTGTAACTTTTGGTGGATGGATGGACCGAATTAAAAAAAGGTCCTTGTGCAATGTATCATAGTATCTGAATGCAGGGAACCATAATTATTAACCCTATCCCAAATGACACAATTTTAGGATGGTCGAATAAAAAAATGCCACAAATGACAAAACGGAAAGTATTTAAGAAAGAATTTGTGTAAACTATGGCAAGGAAAATATTGAGACAAAAGGAGAAACTGCTAAACTGACACGATTTAAAAACGCAAAAAGAACTGGTATCTTCTACATCTTACAAAACCGATGTATAGCCATGTTAAATTGCAAATGTTACAATTGTTAACATATCATGACAGAAAATGACATTTAAAGCCATGAATAATGCCTGAATGGACGTCAGATTATGCCAAAATGCACGTTGAGTCAAGAGTCTGGCATCGAACATCGACGACAACGAACCCCGTATTTTCACAGGCGATTTATCACCATGTTGCGATGTATAGGCCGCCCGCGATTACCAACCATAGAATTTGCTGCAGACTGAGCCGTCACAAATCTTTTGCGTTAGTGACGTTGACGTATACAATATACAGTTGTTACACGCGGCTGACCGGGACGTGGGTGGTCTGTAAATCTTCCCGTGCCGTTTACACGTCTCATAAACCAGGGAACCGTCGATTCGGCTACATATAAGCATCTAGCTACCTTCATTTGCGAAACACCGCAAACCAAAAGCCAAAAAACTCGGTTCCTTTTTCGCAAAGTAAGCCTCAGCATTTTGTACACAATTTTCTTTCGTTGTTCTCGTATGTTTTCAATAAGTAAATCAATTTGGCAATTTGTACACAAAAAATCTTAGTGATTTAACACGTGGTCTGAATGCACGAGACACACGAGCATTTAGTGATGGGCGGTTCAGATGTCCGGATAGTTTACAGAAAACAGGACAAAATTGCTTGGGCGTGAAGCGTATACATTGCCTCATACATATCCCCAAATATGGTGCC